>CM031240.1:658756463-659356463 GCA_018340775.1 Taxus wallichiana var. yunnanensis
TTTTTCTTTTAAAATAATCTCTCAAAATTATTGTTGATTAGGCTTAATTTTTTACTTATTTGCCTTTCTTATTTTATTTAATTATTTTAGTTCAATTCATAAATTAGTTTAATTTATTTGACATTACGTCTTTTTTTGTTTTTGTTTTTGTTAGTTACAACACCTTTCACACGTATGCTCTTCTCTCCCACTTGTTACAAGTGATCTTGAGAATAAAATGTGATTGTGTTGTTTTTCATTGTTTTCTCTTTTCTAGCCTTGAGAAAATACTAAAATTGTTTGTTTGCACCTGATAGTATTGTAAGAAGACCACTTCAGAACTACTAACCTCACGGTTTACCTTGATCGTGAGCTAAGAAAACTACTAATACTTTTACATGTGTGTAGGGAATATTTTTAATCAAGATAAAATAAACATTCACATTATATTTATAGGTGTGGTTGAAAAGGATATTTCCCAACTGTTATAACTATGGGAAGTGTTTTGGCTTAAGCCATAAAACTCACTTGAGGAGTACCACAGGAACCCCAAAGTAGTCAACACATTGAGGGAATTGGCTGAATGAAATGGGTACCCCCATCCCAACTGACTAGTATACCTTGTGAGATTAGAGTCACAAATATCCTTAGTGGTGACCCCAGTGTGATTCATTTGAGAAAGATCTTTTCTCATTGTTTCAAAGGGGGTAAAGTAAAGCCAACAACTAGTAATAACATCATGCTTTCTCGTATACCTCGACACCTAGTTGAGAACCACATAGAAGCCATGCCTTGTCTAAGACAATCTAAGGTAGAGGCCAAAACTTTCACTACATCATTTTTTTCATTTTTCTTACATGTTACACACTTGTGTTTCACTCTTTCATTCACATTTTCTCTCATCCACCTTGTCACTTTGTAAACATGTCTAAGTCTTGGGTTGTGGACATCCATATCCAACTTGAGCACTTTCATCCTTTTCATCTAAGTCTTGACATCGTGATACTCACTTTATCATGGTCAAGCACCCTCTTGATCACCTTGATATTTCATTTTCATAAGTCTTAAGTTTACACTTACTCTTGTTGAAATTTGAGCATTCCATACTCTTATGTCATCACATTTCACATTCACTTTGTTGAATTGATGACATCTTCAATATCTCTCCCATCATCTTATGTCGTCATTCGCACATTCACTTTTCACTTGAATTTTTTCAAATCCTCATACTTTAAACATTTTTTCACTTTCCTTTATCATTCCTATTCTTAAAGAATTCACTTTTCTAATTTGAGGATCATTAATCAATCACTTTCCCTTTGTCTCTTATCTCCACTTTCATGAGATTTAGACCTTTTCTCATTTATTCACTTCTTGTGATGACATTCACTTTTTGTTCTTTAAGTGCTCCCATTTCTTTGTTATGTCTCCTCTTTTAACATACTTTTGTTAAGAGTTGACATCCTTCATCATCTTCCTAAGTCTCCTCTTTTAAACATCCATCTTGTTAAAATTGAGAAAACTCATCATATTTCTAAGTCTCTTCCTTTAACACTCTTTTTGTTAAGAGTTGAGCATCTTTCATCATGTTTTAAGTCTCCTCTTTTAACTCATTTTGTCACAAGTTGAGAAAACTCACCTTTACCTCTTCCCTCCTTACATTCACTTTATAAAGGGTCATGAAGCCTTTCAAACCTCTTCATCTTTCTTAGCACTCATTTTTCTAAGAGTCCTCTAAACTAACATTTCAATCCCTCTTCCACCTTAACATCACTCATTTTGTTAAGTGTTGTGAAGTCCCCTTTTCTCTCTTAACACTCATCTTGTTAAGAGTTAACCTTTTCACACCTCTTTTCATCACTCTTATCACTCATTTTGTTAAGAGTTGATCGTGCTCACCTTGTTAAGTCTCTTCTTCCACCTTAACATCACTCATTTTGTTAAGTGTTGTGAAGTCTCCCCTTTTTCATTCCTCTTAACACTCATCTTGTTAAGAGTTAACCTTTTCACATCTCTTCATCACTCTTATCACTCATTTTGTTAAGAGTTGATTAGTTCACCTTGTCAAGTCTCTTCTCCCTTAACATCCATTTTTGTTAAAAGTAGAGCACATCTAACACTCTTTTTAGTCCCTTTTCTTAACTCTCATTTTGTTAAGAGTTGGAAATCCAACTAACCCTTTTCACCTCCTCCCTCTTAGCACTCATTTTTAGGGTCAAGCATTTCATCTTTTCCTCTTCCATCTTAGCATTCACTTTACTAAGGGTTGAGTTTTCTATCACACCTCTTCTTGTTCCTCCCTCTTTCAAAATGGTGGGAACACGACATCGTGATTATAGTCCTTTTTAATGGGAGGAAAGATATCCTTTCCATATCAGCTTTGATGAAGAGGATGAAGACCAACTTAAAATATTTCCATAGATGCCACTTTATGAAAAAAAATAATTCTTCTTCATCTCCTCACAATGGGAGCAAGATTTCCTCATATTTGATGAGGATGATTTGAAAAACCTTAAAGGACAACCTAAATCCCCTAAGGGTCCACCACTGAGTCAAACAAACATGATGAAATCATGACCAAGTACCAACAAACTAAAACAAAACAAATCCAATAAAAAGGAAAATCTAATGATTCATCCACTAATCCTAACCAAACCTTTCATGGATCAAATGAATGAAATGGAAAAACAATTGGCTCTCCTATCCTCTATAATCACTAACAATGATACCAAAGGTATCAAACACATGAAGAAAAGTGATCACACCTTCAAAACTCATTCTTGAGACTAATAAAGAGAACAAAAATCATAAGAATGATACTCATCATTCATCCCACAAACCAATTCACCATTTTCTCAAGAGTGGAAAATGATGAAAGAAACTATTTTAGGTATGCAAAAACAATGCAAACAATTCAAATTTTGATGAATTGTGTCCATACCCTTTCGACATGGACATCTTACGCATACCCTTCCCATGCTCTTTTGAGATGCCCAAATTTGACAAATACAAGGGAAAAACTGATCCTAGAGAGCATGTCAAAGAATTTTTCATGGCATGCCAAGAGGTGGCTTATAATGATATCTTTTCTTGCTTGTGCCTCTTTCCTAAGAGTCTAGGAGGACAAGCTTTGGACTGGTTCTTACACCTTCCAAAGGGATCTATCTCTACCTTCATGGACCTCTCTGAGAAGTTCATCAAACACTTATTCTTTCAATCTTGATTCTGAGGTCACAATGATGGATTTTTGCAATGCCAAACAATGAAAAAATGATAGATTTTCAAAGTTCTTACAATGATGGCGAGGAATCACAAGTTGATTCCCATGTTCAATCCTCTAAAAAATATAGTTAACATCTTCATCCCAAACCTTAACAATGAGATTTTCCTTTCACATGTAGATGCATCCACTTCTCAATAATTTTGAGGAAGTTATCGAAAAGGAACTCAAATTGAAAATCCTCATTTATAAAGGCTTGATTAAGCCTCATTATAAAGACAATGGGCATAATCACAATCACAATCACAACAACAATAACCCTAAAAATTCTCACGATAAACCTAGGTACATCAACCACAACTATAATGTTTTCAATGATGGTGTCATGGATAATCACAATGTGCACAACTTACAAAACAACTAATCTAAATAGATTAAGTCTAAACCATCCATCACCATTCCAAAAAGAAAAAAACTTTTCCTCCTCATGATTACAAACAAAGACAATATACATCTTTGGGGAATCTCTTTCAAGCATCTTAAAACAACTGACAAGTGCCAATATGGTCACTTATCCTATTACACAACCCTTCCTAAAGGAGAACCTAAGCCAGATTGGTATAGACCTAACACATATTTTGATTTTCATCACATCGATGGTCATCAAATAGACAATATGCAAACAACTTTGTAATTACATCCAAGACCTCATTGACAAAGACATAGTGGCTAAAGACCTACCATCTACCAAAACACCCAACAATAATCTAAAGGTGTTTTCTAATCCATTTCCTAACCATGATACAAAGGGAAAATCTCACAAACATGGTGAATCCTCAAACAACATCGATTATAAATCCATCATATCTATATCATCATTAACACTACTTCATGCACCATTTGAACGTCAATTTACACCTCTCGAGAGAGTCTATCTAATGCCTTTCAACAATTAGTAAAGGATAACATGATCAAATATCCAACCATAAGACATTTTTTTAATGGGGAATCCAATCTTACATCATATAATATATCAAAATATTATGAATATTGTAGCATGGAAGTTCATTCTACTTATCATTTTACACCTCTTCATCATATGTTCATGAATTAATTAATGATGGAGCCATCTCTATAGAGCTTGACGATGAATCTCTCATGACCAAAGACACGTCAATTTTTACAACTTCTAATGAAGAGTTTATTGTATTTCCCCACTTATACATACTAACACTCAATGAGATCATGATGAAGGTCAAGTATCTCTCCCTTAAAACCATTCCATCTTTCTCTACATATTTTTTTGCCTTTAGTCCAAACAAACATTGAACCTATTTTAAGAAAAAAATTCTAACATTAAACAAGATCTTGAACTTATTTCAAGACTCCTTTTCTAACCCTTGACATCATCTATCCATCCCTCATACATCAAGATCAACAATTTCCCCTCTCCATGGAATCTTTTCAAAAGGATGAACAATCCAATATTTTCTTAGGACTCAGGACATTATTCCCTTATTGTACCACATACAGGGATTTGATATAAACCTTGATGCCTTTGCTTAATTTAGGAAAGGAATTCAAGTGCTCCATTTCACTAGATATTCAAGACTCTTTTTCAATCCTTGATATAATTGTATACTCTATAAAAAGGGTCCATCATCAAGGACCATTGAGTTTGATTCTATTCTTTCCATTTCTATCTCGTACTCCTAACAACTTATCCTAACCAACTAGGACTCTTTCCAACCCTAACTATTCATGACCTATTAATCCTCTAACTAATTCCACACTCTAATTTATGCCATTCAACACTCTAGACCTAGACTAAGCCAAAGACCATGCCAAATTTGGGAGAAAACCCTATTTTTGGAAAGTTAGACCAATTCTCCTTAACCGAACGCTGGTTATTCCTCGTCGACGCGGTCACCTAACCACCATCGGTTAGGTTAAATAACAAATATTAACTCATTGATCAGGTTCTCAAATCTTTTTTTTGGATTTTGACAATCTTACATCCTTGATCCTCAATTTTTCCAATGACTTTGACATACCAAAGACCCTCACTACATTCATACATCACATGTTCCAACCATCCATGGATTGATCCAGAGCTCCAATGCACTCACCAGAAGCACCGTGTCCTCCTACCATTGCTACATTCATTTGGGATCACCTTCTCTTCACAACCATCACCATCACCATCACTACTTTCTACCTACATTCCACAAGTAAGTATTATTTCTTCTTTGTCATTTTCAGTAGATTAGTTATTTATTAGCTATCTTGTTTCATTCCATATTCTACCTTACCCGGATCTCTCCCATAGTACCTCCGTCTAACTATCTTCCCATTTACCCTTCATACCTTTCCCAAACCATATTTTATCACCTCTAAGTCCTTATAAAAATCCCACAACCTCACCTAAACTCCCCTCACTCTTTGTGTAATCACAAAGAGTGCCCAAAACCCATTTTTAATATTATTACCAAATTTCCCCTATCGACACTAGGTTACCCAACCAACATTGGTCCATTACCAAGAGCCAACATCATCATGGTTGCCTAACCAATACATCGTCTCTGAGACTAGTAATATTTCCCAAACCAAAAGAAGCTTATAACTCTTTCCAAACAACCCAGAACCTTACCAAATCTTCTCCTAGACCTCACCTACAACCTCTTTACCTTACACTCCAAACCCACCTTAGCCACCTACCACCCTTCCCATTTAATCATTACTTTTCTTTATTAGATTAAATTTACTTATTATTATGTTATAGAGATACCTAAATCTTATACAACTACAATAGGATTTCCTTTTATTTCATGTTTTTCTTTCATTAAATTGTTTTAAAAGTGGATTGATAGCCATTCAGAAGCATCATCGCTTCCTGATCTAGCCTTTGCTAGAAATCCACCAACCATTTTCTAATTAATATTTTGTGGTCTTGTGTTGTGTTTCTTATATAGGTCATTCCTCCTAGCCAAAGGGAAGCTCTCACAATCATCTTGGTCAACATTCTACATGCACACCTTCTTCATACTATCATAGTATTCCTCCTCGCCCTTACCTATTATTTTTTTCTCTACTTTACGGTGAAACATTTTGGCATGCTGGTGGGACCCTATCTTTTGGGTTCTTTGCATTGTTCATTTTAGGGAATATTTGTGTGTTTGTTTTCTTTCTAAAAAATTCACATTAAATTTCTCCTTGAAACCTTCTCTTCTTTCTATTTGTCTAAACAAAATTCATTCTTTGGTGCTTAAAAGAACATTTCTTCTTCTTTTCTTTTGTATTGCATCTAGTGAAAGAGCATTCCTCTTCCTGTTCTCCACTTTGCTACATCAAATTTCATTGTCAATTTGGGTTTTAAAATCTGTGCATTTCATCCTTGTGATTGTTGCATTAGATCACCTAAATTTTATTTACAATCTATATACTGAGGTCATGACCAGTTGATGATTGGTGGGAATTAAGCGTAGTTCACACTTTGTGCACACACACCCCTATCCAAATCACTTTAACAATTTACTCATTTCTTAAACATCTTCCTTCCCGGTAGTTTCCATCAAAGGTTAATAACCTTGATTGATGGTGGATCCAATTGGTGTTCTAGCTAGTCATCATATCATAGTTCGGACCTCACGTACTGTGAAGTATATATTGGGGACACTTTAACCAAAACACACTAATACCAGCCATAGACTGCTTATAGGGACCTTTGTTGACCAACAACTCTACTTCTACTCATAATCAGTTTAAAAAGGCATAAGCCACATAACATAAAAATCTGGTACCTAGGATTTGCATGTTTTCTAGTTTTTTCTTATTTGCATTTTGAGTTGTGAGAATGATTCATCTTTTTCTTTTCTTTCACACTCCACAATCATAGTTGGTGTATTCTAGATTTTTTTGAGTGTGATAGGACATCATTTTTCCATACTCAGCTTCTGGGTTGGCTTTTATTTGACTTAAATCACTCCAAATTTCAAAATTTCTTCATTTTCTCAAATTTCTCAAGATCGGCATCGATCCAATGACCATGGTCGGTTCCATTATCATACCATCACCGGTTACCCGACCGGCATCGGTCTCTGTGTTTTTTATAATCCTATCAAAAACAACTTCAATATGACATTTACACTTTTTATCACTTCTTGTGTTCTGGTTTCTTCTGATACACTCATTTCTGAGTCTCTATCACCACTTACAGAACCTTGTTTCACCTGTTTTATACTTTTCTTATCCATATTTTCAAAATTTTTATTATCCATAAGTAATCGATATCGTCCAACGACCGATCGCATCAGTTCATCTTCCCAACCAACACCAGCTACCCAACCGACGCTTCGTTTTGTGTTTTGATTTTCCTATCAAAACAACAACTTATCATCATTTTCCATATTCTTCCTTTTCTATTTCTATGTTTTTGTAGCATTTTCAGAGCTTAGATCTACCTATTTTTCCATCATTCACATGGTTTTGACTCATAGACAAGCCAACACCCTTGTGTTTTACTAGTCCATCAACCACTACCTCCTATCCCTTCACCACCTTCTATTTCTTCACCCATGGACCCCACTTCTTCTATTACTATAAGTGCAGGTGATGAGGAGTTCAAAAATCCTTGATCACAATCCCATAGCCTTGCAGTATTACCTTTCCCCATTCTTCCACCCATGACTCATCATGATAACTCATATATGGGATGCATGTCTCCATTCCTCCCTCTCCCCCCACTTCCGCATCAACCAATACTAGTGTAGCATTACCTACTTCCACCTCCTACCACCTATCATTTCTCAAATCATCCCTACATCTTTGATATTTTTCACACCTATGACATCTATCACACCTTCGATGTCATCACCACCCCTTCGACATCCTCCATGCCCATCATCTATAGCTCTTAGTGTAGGGATTCCCACATCATCATCCATATTACCTCACAACCTCCAACCACCTTTGTGTCCTTTTCAGAGTTTGGTCATGTCTATACCTACTACTCTACCACCTATCACTACAAGGGTCTCTACATAGGTCCCTCCCACCTATACCTTATCTCAACCACCACCTCATCACTTATACCTCCCATTCAGGTATATGTCATCATCATTCCACTACTTATATCCCCCTTCTCAGTTTTCTTACTCGACACCTCCATACACTGGTGTGTCCTTCTACATCTTACTCATCATATCCACCTCCTTATACCATGGGAGGTGTGCTCAATCTAATCCTACCAAATGATTCTTATCAAATGATGATGGACAAAGATGTAAACCCTCAAGCATCTTTTTTGGCTCTCATGAATACATTGACTTACAAAAAATTTGTAATGAGCCTATTCATCCATCCATACCCATTCATCCTTATCCCCACATTGGGAGATGCCTAAATTCAATCATTTAATAGCAAGGAAGATCATGCAACAACATTTGTGATCATTTAAACACATGTATGTTATCTGATCACCCATGATGACGCCTTGCTTCTTCAGGACTTTTCCCATGTCCTTGATAGAGACCTACTTTAGATTGGTATAATGTGTTTTACCTAGAACTCAATATTTTCTTTCAATCAATTGGCTCAGGCCTTCCTTGACCATTTCTCCATCAACATCACTAAGAAGGTCACCATGAATGATTTGTATTTGATGTGCACCAATACGAAGATGAATCTATCACATATTTTTTCACACGTTGGTGAGCCTTACCAATCAGCTCACCTTTTCAACTTCCACAAACCAAGCTGATAGAGTTGTTCACTAGGGCTTGTGCTAGGCACATCTCTCCAACTCTTCAAGTACAAACATTCTAAACATTTGATGAGGCATTCACCATGGCTCAAAGCTAGAAATCCATGTTATCAAAGAGAAAAACTACAATTATGCAACAAGAGCACTCCATTTAAATCAAATGACTCTTCTTCTTCCTCTAAACCACAAAATACTCATGCTAAAGAAAAGGGATCCACCAACATGGTGGTCTTGAAAGCTAGCCCATCTCATCCATCAAACCAACCAAAACCTCCTTCTAATCTTTCCCTATTTAAAATTTCTAGTACAAGAATGAACAACGAAGATATACCCCATAGGAGAACCTTATTCCTCTTGTGTTGGAAAAGTTGTTAAAAGTGGGAGCCATCACTCTTCCACCGATCAAACCACATACTAGGCTTTGACCCTTCCTCTTATACCCATATGGTATAAGGAGAATGATTACTATAACTATCACCGCATTAGAGGACATAGTGATGGAAATTGTAAAACATTCAAAAACATTGTCTAGAAATGTTAGATAATGGAGATCTCATCCTGGACAACCCTAATGCACGCTGGAAAATCAAAATCTTCAGGTCTTTAAGAAACCTTTTCCAAACCATACCCATTCATCAAATCAGGTTGGTGAGACTTCTAACAATAACACCCATGTTCACAAGGTCCATGCCATATTTGACATAATACCTATCCCTTCTTCTCAGTTTCCTTCCATCCCTTCTATTGATGAGATTCTTGTGCAGATCCTCTCTACCCACAGAGGAGCCTATTTCACCTACTCCTCTACCCATGGAGGATCCTACCTCACCTACTCCTTCATCTACAGAGGTGCTTACCCCACTTATTCCGTCACCTATCGAGGAGCCCATATTACCCACGCTTCTACCCAAAGAAGAGTCTATTTTATCCTCTTCTCTACCTAAGGAAGAGTCTACACCACCTACCTTTCCCCTCCTCGACCCATAGAGGAGCCACTTTTATACTCTCTTCCTGTCAGTGATGCATCTCCTAGGGTCTACCAGATCCTGTTAATCTTCTTACATCACTTCTACCTATAGAGTCAGAAGCCAAAAATTTCCCTGTCTCACAGACCTCATAATTTTTCATAGGATTACCACCAAGTCATCATGCCATCTTCCTCTACCTCTACACCATTCTCTCATTTTTCGGCCATCACTTAGAGTATGTTGACCACACCACACTCTAGGGGCACTCCATCTCCCAATACCTACCCAAATGAAGATGTTGACCCCGGACACTTCAACCATTTATCCAAAGATATTCCAAATAACTAAGACCACAATGCCTGAACCAATCATATTAGCATCTTCTTCATCAACCTCACCTTCACCTCAACCTTCACCTACACCCAAACCTCAACAACACCTAAACCTCCACCTGCACCTAAACTCAATGCTACATTAGGGGTCCATCCTACACCTAGTCTACTACATCCCACAATCAAACTAGACCTGACTACTAAACAACCACCCATCATCACAAGTCCCTCCATGCCTAAGAAGAAGAAGACACAATCTCTTAGGCCTTATTCACCCTCACCCTTCCATCGATCTTAGGCCCACATCCCTTCTACCTTGGTCAAGCTACCACTTCATCAAGGATTCCAAGGTATGAAACCCACATCCACACCTTCACCACCTCATTTACCCACACCTTTACCTCTTCACAAAAATAAATCCCAAGTGTGAAGCCCACACCCACACCTCTACCTTCATCATCTCATTTTCCCACACCTTTACCTTCACCACCTCATCCCACACCCATGCCTATACCTTCATCACCTCCCTTGCCTACATCTTCTCCATTACCTACCACCATATCACAACCAACACCACCACTTTCACCCTAGATTTTTAGATTACCCTCATCTTCTGCATCTCCTTCTACCTCACATACCCCACCTACACCTTTACCCAAGAAGGTGCAACCTAAATCAAAAAAAAAAAAACAAAACCTTCACTACCTACCAAAAAGGTAGCCCCACCTACGCCACCTCCAATAACACCTCTTCCACAAAAATCACCTGTGCCTTCACCAAAACCCACTCTTGACTTCACATTGTGATCCGTTGGTGGATCCTATTCTAATGTCCTTGCTAGGTTTCTAGAAACCTCTGCTATCACATTACCACCCATTAAACCTTATGACCCACTCAAACCTAAACTAGTAAGGGTTTGATGATACTAAGATTTGTGCATATCATCACTCTCTAGGGCATGATATCGAGGATTGTAAGGCCCTTAGAAATGTTCTCCTTCAGATTTGTAATTTAGAAATCCCTTGGAAGAAGATGACCAATTGGAGGAGAATTTCATTCCCCCTCTCCCTCGCCGCTACCACATGACCTAATCCTATATCTATTCAGTGGTCATTACCTCCATCTCCACAACCATATTTTCCACCTCCGGTTTTGAAATCAATATGGTTTGAGTAGCCACTCGATCACAAAAGGAAAAAGGAAAAGAGAAGCCAAGAACCCATCTAGTGCACCTGCACCTACCATTCCATCTACACCTACCCCTAAGGTAACCATCCATGGGCCGACCTATCCAATTTTTGATGGTGTCACACATCGCACTATGATCAAACAAATTGCATCAATCTCCTCTAAAAATGTCTTTGTATGACCTCATCCAAACCTTTGAGTCTCATCGCCAGGCCCTCCTCAGATCCTACAAAACTATTGAGGTTTTACCAAATGACCCTATGCCCATTGCTGCCATATTCACCCCTCATCATGTGGCCGCTCTCACTACTTCACCTAAAAATTCTATTGCCACTACCATTCACCAAGTTTCTGCTGTCAATTTCTTTTACTCGGCTATTACTCCTCACCATGAGAGGATATTGATCCTTCCATCTTCATCTCCATCCACATTAAGGATACTCATGTTAGACACGTTATGATCGATGGAGGTGTGAGTATTAATATTATTACTTCACATTCATATGAAAAAATGCACATACCTACCAACTTTCAACGATGCTCCGACTTTTACTCGACACCATCATCCTCCACATTTGCATGGGTCCCCACACCATTCCTAAAATGTTCTATGTTCTTGAAGGAGAATTCAAATATAACATGTGTTGGGGATGGGTCTATGCTGAAAACATTTGCAACTATAGAATATCAAATCCAAAACATGCAAATACGGATCTAACAATCCCCACAAAATCTACAGCTAGTGGAATTATAAACAAGAATAATCCAAATCACACAAAATTACACACACATAACACAACATGTACCATGGTTCACCCAATGTGGGCTATGTCCACCAAAGATAGATATCTCATATATATAATATAACAAGAGATTACAAACCAACTCTTCTACACAAGAGTACATGTATCTCTACAAGAGTATCTCTTCCTCCCGATCTCCAACCAGATCTTCCTGAGTACACTAAACCATGCCTCCATACCACCACTTGTGTCTCCTCTAAATATCTAACCATATCTACCTCGAGTGCTCTATAATTGGTACAAAAATACAACCGTGCCTATAAAACACCACCAGATCTCACAAACCTTAAGCTACCCTGCATTTTCCAATGTGCAACCAAGCTCTCACTGTATATTGAATCTACAAACAAGACCTCTAGAAGGGTCTACTAATGTGTAACCGTAACCATGCACCAAGAAATAAGTCTCTCCATCAACCAAAGGCAAACATGAAGACAAATCCTCTACAATACTAGATTTTTATGGATCAACAATACATCATGAACTCGTGGATCTATAATACAAGATCTCAAAACATTTGGATCTACAAGAATGAGAAATAACAAGATCTCACAATAACAACTATGGATCGAACAAGAAGAAACACTAAGTGATTTGCATACTATGCAAGCCATTACATGAGACTAAATAATAAAAATAAAATACAGTAGAAGATAATACCATCTTCTCACCAACAATGTACTCTGTGCACTTTCCTTCTATTTAGTTTTTCTTTATGAAAGCTCCTATCTTCATGCAATCTACTTTTTCTTCTTCTTCATCCTTTCGATGAAGGATTATGCTCTTCTTCACATATTTTCACCTCTAACCCTAGTTTTCTAACTTATTTAAGCATAGAAAAACTTAGGGCACAATAGCCATGTAATTACATCTAATAGATTTTCTTTAAAACAAAGCTATATTAAATCCCATGACTTATAAATAAAACAATCCCATACAAGTAACTAATGTCGCTTATTTCTTGACCAATGTTGGTCATTTCTAACCAATGTCGGTCACTTCCTGACCCATGTTGGTTGATAACTCGACCGATGTGGGTCATTACCTCATTGATGCTACCATCCACTGCTTGGTGATGTTGGTCAACATGTAAATTGAGTCACTTTCTAATGCATGCTCCAATGAAGATATTTAGCTCCACAACCTAATAACATGCTATTTGGCTGAACCTAGATCCATGTCTTGGGGTGTGTAACTTTGAATCTTCACCATTACATCAAGTTCAAATATGAAGGACACCCTTACACTATTTAGGAAAATCCTTCACCTTTCAAAACCTACAACATGTTGTATGGGCCTAATGATGTCCTTATACTAGTTAAGGCATCTAATACCGGTACCAACTCATCTACTACCATTACCACCTCATCTACTACCAATGGTGCCTCATCTTCAACCACTACCACCTCATCTTATTTAACTACTTCATCTACCACTTCTACAACTACATCTTCATCTCCCAACCCATATCTTCCCACTACTGCTGTAATCTTCCAAATTTAACCCATCTACCAACCCTTCTTCTCAAAATTCAAATAGATCATCCATTCCCACCACCCAAGTACCAAATTTTGACCCTTTAACAGGTGTTTTTCAATGCTTTACCATGGGGGAGTATATCCCATGCACAACATTGACACGTTTTAAACTCCTCACAAGTACAAAAACCTTCATCAGTACTAAAATTATGATCATTGTATAGGAGAAGTGTTTCCATATGGTCCTCCCCACCTTCGCACCAACTTGAAATTTGGTGGACTTGATACTTCTTCTTATTCTCCGAACCACCAACTCAAACACAACCTTTTCATCCGACGTATGTTATTTCACCAACCACTACTTTTCCCACACTTTCCTACATCATTGTGCTTGGGAGGGCTTTGGCTCTAGTCTTTATGAAAAAGGTCATCACACAATTGTTCCTTATACTACCTGTAAACATAAAGACTGTCGTGCTATTGGATTCCCTGAACCACCTAGTCCTAAGAAGGCTAGAGTCAACCTCGTAGAGGAAGATCCACCTTCTTCACCTTCATCACCTTCTTTACCTACCACACAACCTTCACCCACGAAGTCCATGGATCCATAATCCATCCCTCCTAACTTTTTTTTTTTTTTCATAAACACCATTTTTGGGACCTCTAACCTATCATCGTGATGGCGAGGTGCCCTCTTATCTTCCTCTTATTTATCCTAACATGTTGGAGGAAGACACACCTTCTATCAACATCGTTCAATGTCAGGATGATGATTCCATTCTCACCTATTTAGGTGTAGAAGATTCTTACATTCACTAGTCATTACCTTCTGAGACACAAACCATGTTGAATGAATCAACCATCGAGATCAACATTCACACTCAGGATGACCCTCGAATTCTAAATATAGGTTAATCTTTAGATTCTACTTGAACATGAATCCTTCACCTATTTCCTCAGAGATCATAATAATGTTTTTTCTTGGTATTACACCGATATGTCTGGTATTGACCCAAATATCATGGTACATAATATCGTTACTATTCCTAAAGCTAAACATGTAAAATAGAAAGTCATGTGAAAATGCATCCATGCATTGATCTTCTTGTCAAAGAAGAAGTCCTACGTCATCTTTCTGTTTCTTTTATTTTACCTATCAATTATCTACAATGGATTTCTAACATTGTTCATGTCACTAAGTGACAGTAGACTCTACATTTGCATAAAATTCCATGACCTTAACCTCACCTACCCTAAGGATGAATTTCCTTTGCCTAGCATTAACCAAATTTTTGATCTTACAGCCAACCATGAGATGCTATCTCTTATGGATAGATTCTTGGGTTATAACCAAATATTACTCGTGTTGGAGGATCAACAAAACTACCTTTATCACCCTTGGGGACCTTATTTTATTACGTCATGCCCTTTGGATTGAAAAATGTTGGTGCCACTTATCAACGTGTTATGACCTATATCTTACATGACATCATGCACAATATACTGGAAGACTACATTGACGGCCTTCTCAGAAAATCCAAAAATCATGCCAAATACCTCCAAGTTCTCAAAATCATCTTTGACCATCTCATAAAATACTACTTTTTCCTTCAACCAAAGAAGTGCATATTTGTTGTTCTCTCTGGAAAAATCCTTGGTTTCATCATCTCTTTGCATGGTATAGAAGTTGATCCCACCAAAATCAAGGCTATTATTGAGATGCCTCCACCTACTAACCTTTGACAACTCCGTAGTTTGTAAGGAAAATTGCAATCCATTCGACGTTTTATTTCCCAACTTTCCAACCGATGTCACCCTTTTCATCATCTTCTTAAAAGATGTCTCCTTCAATTGGAATGACAAGTGCCACAAAGCATTTGAAGTGCTGAAGAAGTACCTTCTTCAGCCACATGTGCTCATCCCATCTAAGGACGATAAATATTTTTACCTCTATATTTCTACCACTAACCATTACTTGGGTGCCATGCTATCTCATTACAATCGAAACATAGGGTGCAAGTGGTTTATTACATCATCTTATTTATGTGAGTCTCATGATAATGCATCATCTTATGAAATATATTCAAGTGCAAGTGAATATGCATCATTCGAGAACCTAGGATGAGTTATCATCTCATTACATCTAGAAAAGAGAAATAAAAAACAACATATAGAAGTGGTTCATACATAAAGGAAATACATAAGGATTACACTTATGAACACATATATTATTCATAAAAAGACTTATATTCATATTAACATGTTCAATAACCACATTACATCCCATGAAATCATCACAGAGACCCTCATATAACAATGCAGCCAAGTCATGCATCAAAATATACTATGTTCATCATATTACGAGAGAAGAATATAGACTCGTGTCCCTCTAAATGTGCCATCACTCATATATTTTCATAATCCCAAACCATAAAATCCTCCATGGTGTTTCTAGAGAGCTTCGCCTCTTTTCAAGACACTAGTATCTCTCGAGAATTACTCCATGTATATCTCTCTTTTCTTCTCGCACCTTTACCCATTGCTATACCAATTGTTTTCTATCTTCCTTGTCTTACGCTATCCACACACCTCGATATATAGTTTTCCTTCCTTCAATGCCATGCCTTTTGAGGTAATGATCGACTACTAAGGGTCCAAGTGGTCATGTTATTCCAAATTTCCCCCGAAATTTGGTCAAGACATGTCTGCACATAAGGAAATTATGAAGGAAATGACTCAGACCCTTGAGCTCACATTCTAAGATGACAAACAAGTTTACAAAAGTACTTTACAATGGAGTGGTGGGGCATGCAAAATATCAAATGACCTTGTGCAAGAAGAAATTCAAAAATGGCTCCATTGAGTGAATCCATGCCTTAGATCCATTAAAAAATTACAGGCAAGCTCGGAAATGGAATAGCAAGGTCGGGAAGGTGAGCAAAGGTCAAAGGAACCAGAGACTCAAAGGAAAAGAAATGACAAAGATTCAAAGTCTTCGGCTCTAAAATAGTTTAGGACGGACCCCAAAATCAACTAAGTATGGAGGAGACAATGGAAGTTGCCAAGTGTCCAAATGACGCACCTCCAAAAGATTAAAACCAAAGTGGTAGGCTCAAACAAGTGCCAAGATTCCATGCGTCCAAAGCTCCAAAAGTTACACCAAACTGTTAAAAATTCTTTGACTCGGTGGAAGGTGCCAAGTGTTGGCTCAGCACATTTCAAAATGGGAGCCCAAGGTGGAGACTCAAACTTGTGCCAGCCCTCCATGTAGCCAATGGTCAAAAGAGTTTAAAAGGATAACGGGCCCAAAATGGCTAAGTAATGAATGCAGGTGGAAGGCATTAGGTGTCAAAACATTACACATTCAAAAGTGGGACCACTCGAGCGCGGGCCTTCCACGTGTCCCACAACCTGAAAAGGTGAGGGTGACCATTGAAAATTCCAAAGGCCCGTGGAGGTCTCCATGTGTTGTATCCATGCTACTCCAAAGGTAAAGTCTGGGGATGTTTCAAAACATGTGCAAAGCCTCCACGTGTCTTGGGTTGGATATAGTACCTCCACCCACGGAAAAGACTCAGGAAGAATAAAATGTAAATAGGAAACCTTGGATGCCTCCACATGTCACATGGGTTCTATTCCAAGAGAAAAGGAAGGATTCAAATCTAAAATGAGCACAGAGCTTCCATGTGGACCCGATACAGATAGACTCATTTAAATATTACGCGCCCATGACCCAAAAATTCAAATGGCCATATCTTTTGACTGAGAACTCAGATTTGGGGGAGAAGATTTTTTGGAAATGTCTCGATGCCCTCTATGCCTTGGAAACATAAAATATCATTTTTAGGCATTGGTTGGTGAAAATGGGAAAATGTCTTCCAGGACATTAATACAAAGCCTGATTTCTCCAACTACCAGATCTGATTCGATTTGATCTATCATTCTTCTACAATACCCAGGCAAATAGAGGGAGCTGAGATTAAAAAAATATGGGTGGATTTGAAAGGGGTATTGATTGATAGTGATTGAGTCTTCAAGGAAGGATTCAATGCATATCCCATGGTAGTTGAAATAGGATTCAAATTTTCCCTCTTCTCTCTCTTATTCCTTCTATATATTGTAACACTTCGATTTGAGAAGGATATATTATTCTGGGAATAAGGAAACTCTGTCAAATTTGTTTCCTGACTCCATTTTGAGTTAAAAACTTTCTCCTACTCCCTGGCAAGCATTTTTGTGCCTCTAAGCATAAACGTAATGGTCTATGCACCCATATAGAGCAATAAAACGTGTTTTTGTGGTGTTTCTTCAACCCTTTGCATTGTTTTGTTGTCTCTCTATGCCTCTCCCTTTCAAATTTGTTTTATGTGCATGTATTTCACATTTACATCTCATGGAGTTATGATCATGGGTTAGGATCTGGGTTTGTGTCACTTCTTTCTGGCCTTCCCATCTTCCTTTCTCCCTTGTTTCATCCTCCCTAAATAGAGCATCTCACCCCTTTCCTTATTTGGTGTATCACCACTTTAGTGTAGGATTTTCTTTCACCATCTCTTTCTCTCGGTTCCTTAGAATTGTTAGATTAGGATAGAATACGTTATTCTGCACTAGAGTAACTTATGGCGGGTAGTTTAGGAACAAGAACCAATCTGTCTCTTGAGGATCATCTCGGGTTTGCAAGTCCCATAGCTTGAGAGATGATCCAATGTTAAGAAATCACACCAAATGCCCCATTTTAACCACTTCACATCTTTATCCATTCGGGGTGCTATTATTTTGCACTAACAATTTTGGCACACCTTTTATGTGGGGCAGTCTCAAGCACCTTACCACTTCATTTAGTAGGTTGGTGTGTTCCTATTAAATTCAGCCTTTTGAGGCACATGCAAGCACATCTGGTGACTCCATCTGGTTAATAACCCATCCTCGAGTTGCTGACCTTATCCATTCATTTTCACTCATTTTCATCTATTATCTTCTTCCATCTCTCTCATTTTCTCCCATTCCATGAGGTTGTGCAATCATGACTTCATTCCCTTCATGGAACTCACACTTATAGCAATGCAATCCACCTCCAATGCATTTCCCAACTCCTCCAAATCAGCATTATAATCAGATCCAAGACCATTATGCTTACCCATATGAGCAGGGTCAAAGTCAGTTTGGCCATGGAGCTTATCAAGAATAAGGGGACACATACAATGGTGAAAACTATGTGGAGAATGCTGGTTTATTGGAGAAAATTCAAAAAATGGAGGCTGACATGGTTCAGTCAAGGGGCATAGCACAAATGAAGGCATTCAAGATTGGTTACAGGGCACCTTGTCCATGGGAAGGCCCTTTTCCAAGACATTACAGCCCATAGGAGAAGCTAGAATTTATGGTTGAAAAGCTACCCCAACTTGCACAATGGACCGAGGAGATTGAGGCTTATGAGTGGGAGTCAAGACAACCTTGTTAATGGGTAAGTCTAGCATCTCATATCTTTTCTTTTTCTCTTTCTCAAGAAGCACCATCTCAACCCAAGCTCCAATTTCCTATCTTCCCGATTCTTTTGCCCCAAGTGTTGATTCCATTTCTCCATTCCTAGTCTTCCACCCCATTTTGGTTCCTCATCCCCTTTCCCTTCCAAACATTCATCCCCTCAAACAAATAATAAGTTCCACCTCCCTCCCACCAAAAACAATTGCAAATATGGTTGAATCCCAACTTGTCATCTTGCTCTTGCTTTCCCAAGTCTATGTTGGGAAGAGACTCAAGAATCCATTCAAGGAAAATAGAAAGAAGGGGAGCCTAACAGAGAAGAAATGACATACAATCAAGAAGAGTTGGGCTGCCAAATTTAGGTTTATAAAGATCCCCTTGATGGTCAAGCCAATAGAGGAGGTCAATTTTGAAGAGCCAATGGTGGCTGAGACCGAGGTTTACAACAGAGAAAGGAACAAAAACAAGAAGAAGAAGATCAATAGTCTGGATGCTCCAGATGCAGTATCCATGATGGCACTTTATCTGAAGAGGATGTTGAGCTGATCCAAGCTGCATAACCAGTTGAAGAGGAAGAACAACCAATTCCAAGTCCCATTGAAGAGGAGCAGCTGGGAGAGATCGAATCAGAGTTGAGGCCACTCAATGAAGAAGGCATCATTGAAGATTTTTTTCTTTCATTTCAAGGGCATGATTTGATTGATGAACCCATGATGGAGGAGGACCATATAGTTTCAGAGGTTCCAAGTGTGGAGAAGGCTACAAGAGAACCTTCAGTTCTTCCTTCCATTTAATCCCCTTCAAGCTCTGATGTTGAAGAAAAGTTTTATCTTTTAAACTTCATGTTTGAGGATGAAGGGAGCCATGGTGATCAAGTTGCAGATCAGGAGGACACCATGGAGGAGGTAGACCACATGCAACATGAAAACAAGGAGACAGATTATCTATCTGACTTGGAGGATTTCTTTGATGGAGAGGAGCCCATGGAGGTTACATCATTTACTCCTCCTCCATCCATCTTCCAAGCACATGAGCCTGCTTCCATAAAGGAGGGCACTCAAAGACAACAACTAGTGTCTCACAACATCCCTGTGGAACTAGGGTTGGAAGATCATGGTCTTCCATGTTCTTCAAAAGAAAAGTAAGAGAAAAATCAAGGATATGTCATCATCTCTCTCTCTCACCATCCATCCTAGAAGGTCCACAAAAGACTCCATTTTTGGAGTTAGAGTGAAGAACCATGGGCGATTCAAAGGACCATACATTGCCTAATTATATATTTGGCTTCATTGAAGCCAAGGGAAAAGCCAACAAAAGTCATGCCTACTTCAGGGCATGAGGATGAGCATAAAAGTACCAAGGGTCATCATAAACACCTCCAGTGGAGTCCAATGCCAATCAGCTTGAGGAGTTATTTTTGGTTAATGTAGATACCTTAATGATTTGGGTGGAAGATAGGCTTAAATTAAGTTTTTATTCATTTAGGAATCCATATTCAGTGTCAAATCATTTGCATGGCTTCCCCTTTTGAGAAAGGAAAGCTATTTCTCCCTACCCTGTAGTGGGCTTTGTTTAAGCTTTTCTTTCTATTTGGTTAGTATAGAAGTAGGAGTAGATTTTGTTTTTAGCAGAAGAAGTGCTTGTGTACACTCTGCATGTCTCATTTGAGGAATGTATGATTTGATTATTTGTACATAACATTGTTGTTGTGTTTTTTTTGCTTCAAGGTTATGTCATTGTGAAGTTCAATGTGCCTTGGGTAAACATTGTAACAGTCCATTCTTAGGACAGACCAAGGCCAGGATCTTCAGTATTCATGACGAGAAAGATCCATAGCGTATGCTCAGCGATTCTTACTAGTTCCAAAAAATGAAACAAATAAAGATCAACCAAGGGACAATTTTTAAGTCAGTCCATTCAAGGACAAATGAAATCCCAGGGTCAATACAATTTTCTACTCTCAGAAACTCCATTTCAATATTTTCTTATGAAAATTGAGAGTGCGAACACACGGACAGGCTCGGGGACGGGCGGAACATAGAAGGTGCAGCAATGGGGGAGTCCATTTTGAAAGAAGGGTTAGTACCAAGCCATTAATTGTGACTCCATGCCCAATGGACGCTTGAAGGCTACTAGTCTCTTCATCTAGCAGGAAGATGTCCTCGTGAGTTGCCAAATTGTTATCCCAAATTCACCCCCTAGAAAATTTGGTCAAGACAAGTCCTGCACATAAGGAAATTATGAAGGAAATGACTCAAACCCACAAGCTCACATTCCAAGATGACAAAAAGGTTACAGAGGGACTTTACAATGGAGTGGCGGGGCCTGCAAAGATCAAACAAACCCATGTAAGAGGAAATTCAAAACATCTCTATCGAGTGAATCCATGCCTTGGATCCATTAAACAGATTATAGGAAGCATAGGAAATGGAATAATAGGGTCAGGGAAGGTCGAGTAGTGTCAAAGGAACCAGAGACTCAAAGGAAAATAAATGGAAAAGATTCAAAGTCTTCGGGCTCTGAAATAGTTCAAGACGGACCCCAAAATCGACTAAGTATGGAGGAGATAGCGGAAGCTACCAAGTGTCCAAATGGTGCACCTCGAAAAGATTAAAACCAAATGGGTAGGCTCAAACATGCGCCAAGATTCCACACATCCAGAGCTCCAAAAGTTGCACCAGCCATTGAAAAGTCTTCGACTCGGCGAAGAAGGTGCAAGTGTCGGCTCAACTTGTTTCCAAAATGGGAGCCCAAGGCGGAGACTCAAAATTGTGCCAGCCCTCCACGTAGCCAATAGTCAATAGAGGTCAAAAGGATAATGGGCCCAAAATGGCTAAGTAATGAATACAGGTGGAAGGTGTCAGGTGTCCAAACAATGCACATTCAAAAGCAGGACCCTAAGCAGGTTGTCAAATGAGCGTGGGCCTTCCACGTGTCCCAGAGCCCGAAAAGGTGAGGGCGACCATTGAAAATTCCAAAGGCCCACAGAGGTCTCCACGTGTCATATCCGTACTACTCCAAAGGTAAAGTCTAGGGGTAGTTTCTAAACATGTGCAAAGCCTCCACGTGTCTTGGGTTGGATACAGTACCTCTGCTTGTAGAAAAGACTCAGGAAGAATACAAAGGAAATAGGAAACCTACGGATGCCACCACATGTCACATGGGTGCTATCCCAAGAGTGAAGGAATGAGTCAAATTTCAAATGAGTGTAGATATACCACATGGACTTGGTACAGATAGACACATTTAAATATTATGCACCATAACTCCAAAAATTCAAATGGCCATATCTTTTGACTAAGAACTCGATTTTGGAACGAGAAGATTTTTGGAAACGTCTTGATGCCCTCTATGCCTTAAAAACATAAAATATAATTTTTTAGGTATTGGTGAGTGAAAAATGGGAAAACATATTCTAGGCCACTAATACAAAGCCCAATTTTTCAAGCTACCAGATCTGATTCGATTTGATCCACCGTTCTTCTTCAATACACTAAACGAGAAAAGGGAGCGAAATCGGCCATGATTTGGGGTGGATTTGAAAGGGCATTGATTGATAGCGGTTGAGTCTTTAAGGCATGATTCAATGCATATCCCATGGTAGTAGAAATATGATTAGACTTTTCCCTCTTCTCTCTCTTATTCCTTCTATATATTGTAACACTTCTCATTTGAGGAGAGATTATTCTGGGCTTAAGGAAAATCTTTCAAATTTTTTTCTCTGAATTCATTTTTAGTTGAAAACCTTCTCCTACACTCCGACAAGTATTTTTTTGCCTCTAAGAAGAAATGTAATGGTCTGCATGCACCAATATAGAGCAATAAAACATGTTTTTATGGTGTTTCTTCAACCCTTTGTATTGTTTTGTTGTCTCTCAGTGCCTCTCTCCTTTCAAATCTGTTTTTACATGTGCATGTATTTCACATTTGTAGGTGTACGGCATTGTGTTTCATGGAGTTTTCATCATGGGTTAGGATCTGGGTTTGTGTCATTTCTATCTGACCTTCCCATCTTCCTTTCTCCTTGTTTCATCCTCCCTTAATAGAGCATCTCACCCCTTTCCTTCTCTCGGTGTATCACCGCTTTAGTGTAGGATTTTCTTTCACCATCTCTTTCTCTCTGGTTCCTTGGAATGGCTAGATTAGGATAGAATAGTCTCTACCGCATTGGACTAGCTTGTGGCAGGTAGTTTAGGAACAAGAACCAACTTTCTTTGGAGGATCATCTCAAGTTTGCTAGTCCCACAACTTGAGAGATGATCCAATGTTATCTGCAATCACACCGAATGCCCCATTTTAACCACTTCACATCTTTGGCCATTCAGGTGCTTTGTGATTTTGCACTAATAGGTCCTCTAATGGAGCATGCCTCCTTTGATCCGAGCTCTCCACTATGTGCAATGATGTTCTTCTAGAACCTTCCATTGCATGCATGGAATATTCCCTTTTGATCCTATAGTCGCCAAGTTGGCACCTTATCCACTCCACATGCTATAAGGGTCATGATTTTCTCGTGTGTTTCCTGGGATGTTGAATATGGCTAAGTCCAAAACTTGTCTTGCCTTGCACGCGTGTGTCGTGTGTTATGAAAAACCTGCACTAGAACCATTACCATGTGCCTTGACCCCTACGCACTCTTCTTCATACTTGGTCCAGGTGTGCTCACATGCCTTCTTGTACTTAGTCAATATTCTAAGGCCCAACATCACCCCACACTATGTCTATTCTTCATCCTTAAAAACACTCCTTCAAAGAATAAAGAATGGTAGGATATTATAAATGGTGGGAATGTAATAATAAGGGGATGAAGAATTGGGAGAAAGAATGAAATAATGGGGAACTTGTTTATTATTGAGGAGGAGAGGGAAATCCTTCCCTAATTCTACCTCTAACTTCTCCTAAGCATCGACCTCATTCTGAGCTTGCTTGACAGAGGTCACCCATCAGGGCGCTCACCTCCTCAAAACTCAACTCCTCTCCTTTTGCACTCATGGTGTCAACAACACCCTCCAATTGCTTCCCCAAGTCTTCAGGGCATCTATCTTGTGGGTGATCCGGGGTATAACTCCTTCAACTAGATTCGATCGAGCTTCACAGGTCTTGATTGCTTCTGATTTCTTCTCCACCTCGGCTAGGATCTTATCTCTCTCCACTCTATTCCCCTTATTTTTCTCTTGGAACTCCTTGAGTTCCATTTCATGGGTGGAAACCAAGATACTTGCCACTCTATCCCTATCTATGCAGTTGTCATAGTCAACTTCAATGATTTTCATGGTAGCCTTTATACGCTAAAAATTGGTGTCTTGAGCCACAATCTTGACAACCTTCATCTTGTTTTCTTTTTCTTGGTGCACTGCACCTCTTCTATAGATTCTAAAGTAAGTGGTCACCTCTCCATTGTGAGAATGTGAGTCGATCCTCCGAAATTACAAGGATGAATCATACTTCGATCGGGTGACACTAAATATTCTCGAATAAGTCTCTATCGCATACGTCTCAACCATTGATGGTGCTGTTGAGGAGGTGGTGGCGGAACGGGTTGTTGATATGGCGTAACGTGCACGCGTTAGCGAGGGGGCATAAGGCAATCCCTTTATTTGAGTAAACACGCCGGGGATGAGTACATATCCCCTTGTGGTGATTTGGAGTACATATTTAAGTACGAAGGGGTACTATCCAGGAATGGATTGCTCTGTACTGGACCAGGAGGAATAGTGCTAGCGATAGTGGGTCTAGTTGGCACTTGTTGTGAATACTGAGGAGTCATACCTAACGTGCCTACTCCTGTGAGGAGATCTACTTGGCGAGTAGTATGGAGGATTGGAACTCCCCGTTTATATGAACGGAGGATTTTGATTTGCTTGAGAAAGTTCTAACCCTCGCACTCTTTCTACTAACGTTGAAATGACTTCATTTGGTGAAGTCACGGTACTTTTCCTGAGTGGCGTTTGTTGTGTACCTTGGTGTTGTATAGGCATGTGATAGCCTGTCATGAACTGATTGCTATCCTGCCAAGTTTCTCCAAGAATATTTCCTGTAGAGATATTTTCTTGAAAATGGGTCTCGGGTTGTACTTGTAAACCTCCTATAGGCGGGTACATACCCCGGGAGCGTTGTTCACTCCTAGGATAAGGTATTGATTGTCCATCGTCTAAGACCAAGTATGGATCTGATTGTCTACTAATAAAGGCGATGCGAGTAATACCTGAGGAGATGAAGCAGATTCTCCAGTCAATGTCATATTGTTTGAGCCTGAAGGCTCTGTTTGTGTTTGAGCGAGTTGCTCCAACCCCTCTGTTTGGAAGGACGAGTTATATCTAGTCCTTGGTGTTTGTGTTGACAATTGATTAGTTGAATAGTTGTCGCCCCACATTGAGAGTGAGGGTGATGATGGCGGCGGTTCTGTGGGCATAGTATGCCTCAAGACCCAGGAGGGGTCTTCCATATGCATCGAATCCCGACATATTCGGGGGGTATATGAATACCCGCAGAATAATGGGAAGGAGCGAAGGTGATTTGGATAAGATGAAACTTCTCAGAGAGAAGGTGAAGCAATTGTAAGTTTCACGTCGGGTTCACCAATTTTGTACGTCGGAAAAGTGACAGGTGAGCGTGAGAATCAACAAGTAACTCTTCTGCGTACCCGACCTCCCGAGGTCGTGCCGAGACAGCCGGTGGGGGTAGAATGTGCAGACAAACTAGTTAGGTAGTCTAATGTCTTCGACACACACTAATGGTATTTGCGAATCTAAGGCAAAGAAGGCCCTTCTAACTTGGATCGGTGTGATAAATCGATCGGCGAGGATGACTTCTCGAAGGCTCCAATCAATATCGAGCTCGGCGTGATTCGATCTATGGGTTGTGGGATGCGTGGAAAATGACCGGATGGTTTCGTGTATTTCTCTGATAGGGTCATACGGTGAATATAGTCAACTCTATGGGTGATTCTCTCGGCCTAGTCCAAAATTCTCTAGCTTCATTAGTCGTGTTGTGTCAGTAGGGATAATCATTGAATGATGATAGGTGGAATCGGAGTAGACCTGAAATACTAATTTACGTAGGCCGAGTGTCTATGTCTAATTTTCTTATGGATTCGTTGAGGTAGGCAGGGATCTGTGGATCACAACCATAGACTCTTGGTTGTTGCGGTCCCATTATGGTCATATGGGAGATCAAGTTCTGATCCCTAGTATCCGGTGGTCGTAAGCTTTTTCAGCTTCTATGTTTAGAACCAACAATTGTGTGATTTTCTCGTAATACCTCACGGTGTTCTAGCAACTTGAATTCTCAAGTTTGGTATCTATATCTATGAGGGTATCTCCAAAGATTCATTTGTGGAACTAAAGGATCACACCCGAATATTTGTTCTCTTTCAAATCCTTCTACAACCATGCGGATATTTTCTAGGATAACCCGTAGTTTGGTTGATTTGACCAAAATGTGTGTGCTTGGTCGTCTTCGATGTTTAACCCTCTCAACTATGACTGATCATGCTGGAAGTCTGTTGTTGTTTGGAAGACTTGTATCCTAAGGTTTTGGTCAATGTCAGAGTTATTGCCACTATGGTGTTGGGTGAGGCACAATCGGCTCAAAATATATTCCCTGGGCTCCCTAGGTCCCGTAATTGTCATGCAAAAAGGTAGTAATGAAACAAACTATAATAAAGTAAAAACTAAGTACACTTCTAGCATATATAATTTCTTTTTGTATTTTACGGCAATTTATAAGAAAGCACTATTTAAAATATTCGAAATTGACAACTAAACTAATAACGTAAAACAAACAAAATAGCCGAGTGTAACTATTTGTCTTGTAATTTCGTATATCTATTCTAAACAACGAAATAACTAATCTATCCTCAAGATTCTCGATCCTACCTCATAAGTGAGGAATGAATCATAGTTTCTCAGAAAATATCAATCCCCACAACCTCCCTGGCAATATCGAGAATGGAAATAAGCGAAATAAAGCGATTAACTACTTTATTTGATAAGTTCTAACTAAAACTTTGAAAGATGGAACTGGATTTCGCAGAAAGGGCGAATCTGACGGTGTATGTGTTCTTGTCCCTCGGTATGATCTCTTCGTTCTTTGTGCTCACGTGAATCCGTGAAAAGTGTGGAATGCTTGCATCAACGGGAATAGATATTTGGATCAATGGACAGCCTTGAATGCGAGATGAATAGAATGCGGATAGGAGAGGATAGCGCAAGAGTACGAGCTTGGCCTATGTAATTCCTAGCGGGGTCTACTTTGAATCATGCAACAAAAGGCATCCGAACTGAAACTAGTCTCAGTATGAAGAGCAAAACCTGCAACTTTAATGGCTGCCTAAACTATTCTACTCCAAAAACAATGATACTGTTTGCACAAGTTGGATCTGTGGCTTACCAATAGGTGAGTAATGCAACCAAGCATGTAAAGGATTTAAACTATCAAACTTAATCAAATTAGAAGACCTGAACTACTGGAAATGGTGAGTTTGAAACAAGAATGAGGGGCTCCAGGTAATGTTTGCACTTGCACAAGTTGGATATGTGGCTTACCAGCTGCAACACAAAGCTAAAACAAACCTGCAACAAACTATGCTACCAATCCTAAGCAAACTAAAAAGACCACAAAGACTGAAAACATGAAAGTTGGAGTAAAAAAAAATGGTGCCCTTTGCTTGAGCACAAGCAATTCATTTATAGGAATCCAAACATGCAAAGATCAAATCCAAAAGTGAACTCCTAAACAATAAACAAAAGAAAAACACTATTCCAGGGACCAAAAACATAAATGCATGCTTAAGTCAGCAAGAAAAGCTGGTGAAGCGTTGATCTTTGCGTGTGTTCCAAAAAGAACGTTCGAAAACGTGTAAAGGACCGCCGCCTGCTCGTGGCGGCGGTTCTGGACCGCCGCCAGCGGGCGCGGTCGCGGGCGCCGCAGAGGCGGGGCGGTGGTTTCATCACTAAAGACCAAAAGGCCAAGAAAAGAGGGAAAAATAGGGAAAAAAAAAAGCATGCGGGGGCTAAGCGGGGCATGCGGGATGTTAACGCATATCCGTAAAGCTTATCGGATCCCGAACACCTTGCGAAGAGACTGTATCATCATTGGGGCATTTATTACACCGTTCCAGCGATCAGATACCTTACAATTTTGGGTACGTACATGTGCCCCCTCGGAGAATCGTTTTAGCCATGAAGAGGCATAAAACGGTGGGTCCGAAGTATGGTAGTCCCGAATGGGGAGTTAGAAGTTATACCTTACACGTCCGTGTGTCGAAATGACGCCATCCAAAATTCCGCCACTGCAAAATGAAAAGAGAACTCAAGTGCGGATAGATACAATAATTTGGAAAATAAACGCTAAAATAATAGGGAAGAGGACGTACCATTAGTGTGAGGATAGAAACTTACCTCCGTTGGCGCTCCGAACTGTGAAAAGGGATTTAAAATGAATTAGAGCGCTATATATATAAAAGTGGGCCCATTTTCCTATTCATTTGCGTGAATCGATTCGATAGATTTTGAGCTCTGGGGCCCACTGTGCAGGTTTCTCACGTGAGTAGAGTCAAAACGTCCACAAAATAGTGATCATGCCCCACGTGTGGAACGTCACCCCATGAGATCATAGGTTGGTTTTCTTCAATTTTGTGTTTTTCCCTTTAATTTTAAAATGCTAAATTTTTTTGTAATGGGGGCTCATTTTTGAAAATGTTAGGCTTAAAAGGTCCGTCAGGGGCGCTACTTGGGTAGGCTTTGTTTTTAGCTAAAATGGTAGTCTTTTTACGTTTTTTGGACTTTTTAGGGTTAAAAACCCGCGCGGAGTTTCGGGCCGTGACCGCTTACCTGGACAGGGGCGGCGGTTACATGACCACCGCCACGATAAGGCGAAGATTCTGCGACCGCCGCCTTTAAGGTGGCGGTTCTGAAACCGCCCCTCTGCCCAGGCGGCGGTTTTGCACAGAATGTAAAAGAACCTCACTTAAAACTTTTACTTGTATTTTTAGCATTTGCGTATGTTTTTATGATCCTCCCCGCATCATTTAGATACTAACTTACTCTGTTTTGTGTGTTTTTGGGTGTATGCAGGAAAAGGAGGAGTATATTAGATGGAGCCGGGAGAGAGAGTGTGACTGGCTGCCCGGGGTATTGGATGCCCTTTCAGCAGATGAGGAGGACACATTGCAGAGGGCCGGCATATTGCGGATATCGCGTGTGCCTCACGTTGCTCCGTCTAGTCACATACTCTGTGACTTATTCTCATACTGGGATGCAGATCGGAACACTTTCCGATTGCCAGGGGTCCGTGGTGAGTGGACCATTACATTAGAGGACGTCTACCGCATTCTGGGGGTCCCGATCATCGGGAGGAGACTCACACTAGAGACAGCAGGCTCACGGGCACAGATTGCACAGTGGGCGACATATATGGGAGATGCAGCTATTTCCACGGGGCCGAAGAAGGGAGTGAGAGTTAGATCCATTCCTTCTTTGCCCATCCCCGTATTTCGACAGGCCATCATGGGGATCCTTGCCTCGAGACTGATCGGGGACAAGGGAGGTGACACTTTGTTATATTGTTGGGCCCCCATCATTGCACAGATAGAGGGGCATGGCCGGATATACGCCTGGGGGGCAGACATCTTGGGGACCACCTATCATGACTTATACAGGGTGGTCCATTTACAGGGACAGTCTTTGAGCCACCCAACTCTAGTCATGAGTTGGGTGTATGAGCACTTTATTCCTTACGGCGAGGCGTGGAGGTGGCGAGATCCGGGGCCGCAGTGAGGGCAGCCAGGTGGTCAGATATGTCGGTGCTTAGAGCACCTCATCAGCCAGTAGCTTCCCTTACTATAGCAGACATGGAGGCCACACCGTACCAGCTTATGGCCGGCGTATGGGGAGAGGAGGCCATGACATTGGTCTCCTGCTCCATCACAGGGCAGCTTATTGACCGTGTGGGACGGGTGGAGGTACATCCTTTCAGCAGAGTTCCTCAGCAGTTCGGCCTCCCATATGTGGGCATGCTTCCTCCAGTAGCACCAGTTTATAGATCAGTTCGGGAGGCTAGAGGGGGGCCTAGAGGCCGTGGTTGGACAGTGGTTACCCCTGGCATTCCTATTGCAGCCAGGGGGATAGTTCGGGCCAGAGGGAGAGCTGGTGCGCCTCGGGCACCTTTACTTCGGATTACCGCGGGTCCTGCTCATAGTAGTGATGACCCTATAGATATTGAATCCGGTTCTGAGGAGTCCACGAGAGGAGGGTCGGAGGAGCGGATGGACGAGAGTGATCCTGAGTGGCATGATACTCAGGATATCATGCAGGCGGAGAGGGTGGAGCAGAGCGCAGAGAGAGAGACTCTGGTTTCCGAGGAGCCACTCTCCCGGGGCCATGGTGGAGATGATGAGTCCGTTGCGGGGCGTCATGTTGCCCCAACTACAGGAGCAGCTCCTCAGTCGGCAGCGGCATCTGCAGCGGGTCCTGGCCCTAGTGACCCATCTTGGAGGCTCGGTGATCCGAGTAAGTTATCTTCTCCTCCTTTGCAGTGTTAATTTGATTTAGGACTTGTTTTAACTGCTATCTCTCCTTATATTGGTATCCTGTATATTTTAGCCTCTTGCCTAGTTTTTAATTCGTCTTTCCTCTTTGTTTTGCAGAGACCGTTGACGAGTGGCGGGATCTAATCCGTAGGGTATGTACCGATTCTCTGATGATCCCTATGGATAAGACCCGTGCGGAGCTATCCGTAGATGCCGGGGAGCCCTCAGCAGCCGGCAGGCATACCGACGTCTTCGCTCCCGTTTGGCATGTGGCCAAGATGGTGTCGACTCTCCGCACAGAGTTGGCAGGCTATAGGACAGCCGAGCGCCTTATGAGGAGCCATTCTCATGGCGAGACCACGACCGCTCCTCGGGACCCTGAGCCCTCCGTCCATTCAGAGCGCCAGCGTAGCCGGAGTCCTAGGCGAGGGCGCGCACCTTCAGCGGGATCGCGTAGGGGTTGAGAGGCCACTTGGCTCCTATGCATCTTTTGTATTATAGATTCTTTTGTGTATTATGGGCTCTTTGAGCGTTTTGACCATGCCTAGTGCATGATGGCATTGTATACAAATATTGACTATTTATACATATGCGCCGATTTTGGATCAAAACTTTGTCACTTGTGTCTTCCCTTTCTGTTTCCATCTTTTTCGTATATACTACGATGTATGTTTTTATGCTTTCTAGAATGTATGTAATAGAAAACAGATGACACAAATATTTGCTTTCTTTTTGTGTTTCATGATCTTTGATACATGATATTGTAGATATATCGTAATCTTAAATCTTAGTTTACTGTGAGCAATTTGGATACCTCATGATTTGTTTTGGCAAAGTGATGAAAATAACCAAGTATGATGAGCAGTTAACTTTCCCCACTCCTAACTCCACGCAACTAGTAAGATGCGAGGGCTCATCACCAAGAGCCAAGAAGGGCGCAAGTTATGAAATGTGATGAAGTGATAGTGATGAAAGATGCAGAGCGAAGCTTTGGTGGAACCAAATGAAAACTACAAGCTTATTCTACCCGAATGTCTTCATAGTTTTGGATGCAACTTGCTTTACGGTTTATCCAGGACTTAGACCCGTAGATGGCCACATAGTAGACAAAATCTGGGTTTTTAGGATTTTTAACTCTCTTGGAATTTTGAACATCTGATTCATTCGTTATTGACTCAAAGTTTGAATTGATTGTTTATGACCTTTTAACATTTACTTTGTTTAGATGACCCCCTACACTTTGCCCCATGCTACCTGTAAGAAGCATGGGTTTATCACCGTGGGCAAGGCATAGGCGAGTAAGGGCATTTCCATCCTTTCCCAACCCTACGTCACTAGTAAGAGACGCAAGCTCATCACCGAAGGTTGGTGGGGCAAGGAAATGTGTAAAAATAAAATTTTCTATTTAATCACTTCTTGACTTGTCTATTTGAGTAAAATGTCAGTATATGCTTATTTCCAAAGAGATGTGTATATGGGATAGATGTGACACCATGAAGCTTCTAGAACAGACCATAGGCAAGACACCTATCCTAAGAAGAAATCAAAGTGAGAACAAACTTGCAGATCTTGGTATGGTTACCGTTAGGACTTCGTCATGTCTGATTTTGTTTGATAAAAGATTCCAAGATGATTTGATAATATCGAAGATGGAGAGGTATGATTAAAGAACTTTATGCCAGAAACATCACGAGTTTGAAATAAATTGCTTTGAGAATAGATTCCCTGATCACAATTTGTGTAAGAACAAGTGGACAAAATGATCCTAATTTGTATGAAAATGCAATGTAGATAGTTATATAAGTAGCGTTAGGCTGCTTACGCGTAGTAAACGTTTGAGGTGGAGAGAATTGACTGTTTCACCAAACTCCTCACCTTCTAGCGTGCATAAGAGGTATGCACCATTTCCGTAGTCCTTTGTGACTCGATGCAGGCCCAACCATTTGGGCGGAATTTCCTTCCTTCACCGGTCTTCTTGTCGATCCGATTGCCTAACCTTAGAACTAGGTCACCTTCGTATATGTCACGTTCATAAACTTTCTTGTTGTCTTTTGCCGCACATTCGGTCGGCATAGACTCTATGTCGCTGTTCAAAGCATCTAACCTAGCTTCATCCAGGCTTTCTAATTGAGAAAGACGTGATTCTCTGTAAGCATCTTCATCCAGAATCCCTTGTAGCGAAATGCGGAGACTGGGGATTTCGACTTCGAGTGGGAGAACTGCTTCTGACCCAAATACCAGCGAGAAAGGAGTTGCTCCTGTCGGAGTTCTTATTGAGGTTCGATGGGCCCACAAGGCCGGATATAACTTTAAATGCCAATCCCGCTTGTTTTCTTTCACTGTTTTAAGGAGAATGGCTTTCAGTGTTTTGTTCGTTGCTTCAGCCTGCCCATTGGCTTGGGGATAGTACAAGGAAGCCGTATGATGGCTGATTTTAAATTTGTTGCATAGCTCACGAACTTCTTCATTCTTGAAAGAAGTTCCATTATCTGAGATAATGATTTGCGGGATACCGTACCTGCAAATGATTTGGTTCAAAATGAACTTAGCGATTACAGAACCAGGTACAGTTGTAAGAGGCATGGCCTCTACCCATTTAGTGAAATATTCAGTGGCCGTGATTATAAAATTGTGGCCGTCTGTGGATGAGGGAGAGAACTTCCCTATCAAGTCCAGGCCCCATGTAGAAAAGGGCCACGGAGTAGCGATCGGTTGCAAAGCTTGTGCCGGCATGTGGATCTCATGAGAGAACTCCTGACATTTATGACACCTGCGTACAAACTCTATTGCGTCATGTTCTAGAGTGGGCCAGAAATAGCCCATTCGATGTATTTTTCGAGCGGTGGCATGGCCACCGAAGTGGCCTCCACATATACCGCTATGGGATTCATGGAGAATCCTCTTGGACTCTTCTGTGTCAACACACCTTAAGAGCATTCCATCGAATGCTTTCCGATAGAGCACCTGCTCTATAATGACGTATTTAGCTACGATAATACGTAACCGCCTTCTTTGTTGAGGTGTAGCTCATTCAGGTACCTATGGTCCATGATATAACTAATGATATCAGCGTACCAAGGGCACTCAGATATAGCAGGTCGGGTTTCGACGTAGTATACGCATTCATCTGGAAAGTCTAAGTCTACTAAGTCGCCTCCGTCTAGCGGGTTATCAGCTAACCAATCTGCGATGATTTGCCCTTTAACTGACTTTTGGTTTACAAAAGTTAATTCGAACTCTCCCATTAAGGTTATAAAACGTCCAGCTTTTTTGGACAAGGACCCTTGTGTGAGAAAAGTCCGTAAATGGTCCGTCTTTACTATGACCTTTGTTTCTTGATTCAGCATGTAATGTCTTAGACGTTTAGTAGCAAAGACTATGGCAAGACATTCTCGCTCTGCTTGTGTATAGCGCGTTTCGTAGTCGAGCAATGTTCGGCTAATGAAATAAATTGCACGCTCTCTCTTGTCATCGTCTTCTTGGGCTAGCATGCAAGCTAACGAAACATCGGTAGCCCGTGAGTACAAAATTAAAGGGCGATCTAGCTTAGGTGGCATTAGCGTAGGCGGTGATAACAGGAAACGCTTGACTGCATCAAAAGCTTCATTGCAATCTTCAGTCCAATCAATGCTATAGTCCTTCTTGAGTAAATTGTTGATTGGATGAACGGCGAAGCTTAGATCCGGGATAAATCTCCGGATTGCACCCAGCTTTCCGAGAAATGATCTGATTCCAGATTCACTCGAAGGTGGGACCATTTCGAGGACAGCCCGAATTTTGGTTGGATCAACATCGATCCCTCATGATGATATGATGTAACCTAGGAGCTTTCCTCCTGTTACACCAAATACGCATTTCTCTGGATTTAGGGTAACCCCGTATTCTATTAGGCGTGAAAGAATGATGCGGAGTACTTCAAGGTGGTCACAATGCTTCTTGGCCTTAGCCAACAAGTCATCTACGTAGGATTCCATGATTTTATGAATTAAATCATGAAATATGTATGTCATGGCCCGCTGGTACGTAGCACCGGTGTTCTTGAGACCGAATGGCATAACAGCGTAGCAATAGGTTCCCCAAGGAGTTATAAACGTGGTTTTAGCTTGATCTTGCTCAGATATTTTGATTTGATTGTATCTCGAGAATCCATCCATAAGAGACAAGAGTTAAAAACCTGCTTTGTTGCATCAACAATAACGTCATGGATGGTAATGGGAAGTCGTCTTTAGGGCAAGCTTTGTTGATATCTCGAAAATCTATGCGAGATGCGTATCTTTCCATTTTCTTGAGGATGGGGACGATGTTGGATACCCATTGGGAGTAGTCAACGGCTTGATGAATCCTACTTGGAGGAGTTTTATCACCTCCTCTTTTACCATGAGAGCTACTTTGGGCTTCATGGGTCTTGATTTTTGTTTAATTGGCTTTGCATCGATCTAGTGATGAGGTTGTGCACCGCAATGTGATGCAGGGTGCGACTCCCGTCATCTCTTTGTAATTAAATGCAAATGCCTTTTGATGTTCTTTGAGAACTTGAGTATGTATCTCTACTTCCTCTGGGGTTAATGAAGAACCTAGCTTTAAAATTCTTGGTTCATCTTCCGTTCCGATATTGACATCGATTGTTTCTTCAATTAAAGAGGCGTTACCCTCTTCGAACTCAGGTGGTGCCGGAGGTAGATCTATATCATCCCCGTTTTCCACCGCGTATATATTAGGTTCTTTTTGTGAGGGAAGATTCGTTACAGGATTTCCGAAGTAGGAAGATGAATGCGGGATCAGAGATAAATCTAGCGTGTGATAGGAGAGATGTAGTGCTGCAAAGGCATTTAAGTAATCCAAAGTAGCCGCATCATTTCCAACATGGTCTAGGACGGTAGATTCACTTCCGTTTGAAAGAGGATCTATCATTGTTTTTATCAATGGTTCGTTTCGAATGGATATTGTGAAATGAGTATCTTCTAGCTCATTGCTTGGAGTGAAGCGTGATGCCGAAGTTGCTTTATTGAATCGGTGAGAAGATTTTTCTCTCGCAGAATTGCTTGAATGGATATGAAGTTAACGCCTTGCTTAAATCTAATACGGCGTTTTTGTAAAGTTGCAAGTGTTGGCTTTAGTTTCATATACCTATGAAACTTGGTTTGCCACTAATTGTGAGTCTCCTAAAACTCTGATAATATCAATACCAATTCTTTTGGCTAAGGTAAGGCCAAGGAGGAGGGCTTCGTACTCGGCGCCGTTGTTTGTGCATTCAAAGTTTAACTTAAAAGAGAATGGGAGGACCTTTTCCTCGGCGAGGTAAGAATTATACCCGCCCCTCCATAGCGGCATTTAGCTCCATCGAAATGGAGAGTCCATACTTAGGCGGGAGTATGGATGTAGGTGTATCTGCTATGTTTGCACACTCTACTTCTACCATACAGAGATCTTCTGCTGGCAAGGAACCAACACCTAGGGAAAATCCGATACCTACTAAATCGAATGGTAAGAACATTGGTGAATCTTGTTCTATCAACTCAACAATCTTCGCAGTAGTCCCTAATGATACTATTTCTTTAGTTTTACCTTTAGGGGTTGGAATTGTTTTGGCTATGTTGGTAGTTTCAAGATCCATCGTAGGTATCAACTTTTCCTCTGGCTTTGAGTCAGAGGGTTTGTTAAGTTGATTTGTTGGCAGTTCGAATTCTGAGTGTACACCTGGTCTCTTCTTTAAATCAGCTAGGTGTACGTCAAACGGCTTTGGATCACCTTTGGCTACAAATACCTTTCCCAGATGCAGGATTCTTACTTCTTGAAATAACGTGGAAGGGATTGCCTTCATTCGATGTATCCACGGCCGGCCGAGGATCATATTATAGTTAGTTTCCCGATCTATAATATAAAACTCAGTCAGGATTGTTTTAGGTCCTAAGGTGACCGGTAGTATTATAGTTCCTATTGATGTGGCTTTAAGGCTATCGTAGCCTCTCGGGGTATTCCGTGTAGTAGAACAGTTCGTTTCTCCATATCCCAATTTTTGGAGAAAAGAGAAAGGGACTATGTTAACTGCGCCCTGTCATCAACCATTGCCCGTTTTACATAGTTATTATAAACTTGCACTTGCAAGTGTAGGGCTGGATCGCCTCGGCGTGCGATCTCGGCATCATCTGTAGGCATTTTACTTATTTTGAATATGAATTCGACATCCCTATCTCGCTGTCCCTGGGAGGATAAACATCAAAGTCTATATGATTTATTTGTGCTTGGTGGTGGAGTGATACTAATTAAATGACCCAAACCTAACGCCTCTAAAAGAGCAGCCCTATGAGCGGGGAATTCTTTAGTAAATCAAGGAATGAAATATGCGAGAAGGTTTTTGTTAGATCATTAATTAGATCGTAAGCACCCATAGGTTTTGCTACGGTTTGCTTTGGATGTTATCTCTTTCCGTGAGATGACTTGGACTTGGTTGAGAGAAATACTCCTGTGTCCTCGTAATTGCTTCAACGGGTAATTCGAGTCTAACTCTACTAATCCAGCTACCTTAGGTTGTGGTTGACTTCCTAGTTATGGCGCGACTAACGGTTTAGCGAAGTTGAAGCCTCGTGATCGTTGTTTCTGTTATTGCACCTTTGTTTGTTCCAGTTGGTTTCAACCTATCGTTATCATGATTTGGGAGTGGATCATTAAAGATCTTGAGAGGGGCGTTCGAGGGGAAACGCCTGCGAAGGTACTTGCCGTTGGTGACATAGGATCTGCTAAGAACATATCCATAAAAATTGTTTTTGTTCATTTGGCAAGCGTTGCATGAATTTGTTGTAATCACGACACATTCTAGTGTCATGACCCCGAATTTTATGGAAACCACAATAAGAATTGGTATTGTAATTCTGTTTTGTTGGTTTGGTGTGTATTGTGGCCTAAAATTCAGATCAAACCGTTGCCTATTAGGACTAAAGTTTTGTTGTTTACGGTTTTGACTTTGGTTTTGATAACCAAAGAGTTTTGGCTTAGTCCTTGCATGGGATTTCGCCGTTGTTGTTGTTGTGGATTATTAAAATCCACCGTATTGATCGTCGGGGTAAAATTGTTGTTTCTTTGGTTGTTTGTTTGTGACGGAGTATTAACGACATTTACCCTCTTGGGCTGGTCGATTACCCCATCATTGTTACCCCACGATTTTTGTTAAGGATTTTGGGTCCTTGATTGACGCTTGTGGTGGTTGTAGTATTTTGAGTAGAGGTGATTAACCTCCCGTTTGCTCCATACATCTTACGGCCACTATCTATTGCTGCCTGGTCTATTCGTAGAGCGCTCTCAAGTACTTCGTCATAAGTCCTTAGTGGGAACTTCTAGACTTCTTCCTTCACTTCTCTGCTAAGAGAATGAAGGAATAAATCGCATAGCTCCATCTGATCCATGTTTGGAGTGCTTGCCGAGGAATAAAGGACTGTGTGCCACCTTTGGATGAAATGGGCGACAGACTCGTTATGTTCTTGCTTGATGTGCAAGAACTCCCTGATTCCTGTCCTTAATAGTTTGTTCATGTCGAAGGCTTTGATGAACTCAGATACGAGTTGTTTGAATGAATGTATGGAAGCCTCGGGTATTCTGTAATACCAATCGAGGGCAATGCCTTCCAGCATTTTGGGGAATATTTTAGCAACAACCCCATCCCATGGGAGTAATTCTCGAATGGCTGTAGCGTAAGCTTTGATATGTGCATTCGGATCTCCTTCTCCTTTGTATTTGGGCAAATCGGGAAGAGGCCTTGGAAGCATAACGCTTCGTATGGCGAAATCTAAGGGCTCCTTTAAATATTCTGAATAAGTCCCTATCGCATACGTCTCAACCATTGATGGTGCCTGTTGAGGAGGTGGTGGCGGAACGGGTTGTTGATATGGCGTAATGTACGCGTTAGCAGGGGCATAAGGCAATCCCTGTATTTGAGTAAACACGCCGGGGGATGAGTACATATCCCCTTGTGGTGATTTGGAGTACATGTTTAAGTACGAAGGTGTACTATCCAGGAATGGATTGCTCTGTACTGGACCAGGAGGAATAGTGCTAGCGATAGTGGGTCTAGTTGGCACTTGTTGTGAATACTGAGGAGTCATACCTAACGTGCCTACTCCTGTGAGGAGATCTACTTGGCCAGAGTAGTATGGAGGATTGGAACTCCCCGTTTGTATGAACGGAGGATTTTGATTTGCTTGAGCAAGTTCTAACCCTCGCACTCTTTCTACTAACGTTGAAATGACTTCATTTGGTGAAGTCACGGTACTTTTCCTGAGTGGCGTTTGTTGTGTACCCTGGTGTTGTATAGGCATGTGATAGCTGTCATGAACCGATTGCTTATCTGCCAAGTTTCTCCAAGAATATTTCTGTAGAGATATTTTCTTGAAAATGGGTCTCGGGTTGTACTTGTAAACCTCCTATAGGCGGGTACATACCCCGGGAGCGTTGTTCACTCCTAGGATAAGGTATTGATTGTCCATCATCTAAGACCAAGTATGGATCTGATTGTCTACTAATAGGTGGTCTGAGTAATACCTGAGGAGATGAAGCAGATTCTCCAGTCAATGTCATATTGTTTGAGCCTGAAGGCTCTGTTTGTGTTTGAGCAAGTTGCTCCAACCCCTCTGTTTGGAAGGACGAGTTATATCTAGTCCTTGGTGTTTGTGTTGACAATTGATTAGTTGAATAGTTGTCGCCCCACATTGAGAGTGAGGGTGATGATGGCGGTGGTTCTCATTGGGCATAGTATGCCTCAAGACCCAGGAGGGGTCTTCCATATGCATCGAATCCCGACATATTCGGGGGGTATATGAATACCCGCAGAATAATGGGAAGGAGTGAAGGTGATTTGGATAAGATGAAACTTCTCAGAGAGAAGGTGAAGCAATTGTAAGTTTCACGTCGGGTTCACCAATTTTGTACGTCGGAAAAGTGACAAGCGAGCGTGAGAATCAACAAGTAACTCTTCTGCGTACCTGACCTCCCAAGGTCGTGCCGAGACAGCCGGTGGGGGTAGAATGTGCAGACAAACTAGTTAGGCAGTCTAATGTCTTCGACACACACTAATGGTATTTACGAATCTAAGGCAAAGAAGGCCCTTCTAACTTGGACTAGTGTGATAGATCGATCACCGAGGATGACTGCTCGAAGGCTCCAATCAATATCGAGCTCTGGCGTGATTCGATCTATGGGTTGTGGGATGCGTGGAAAATGACCCGGATGGTTTCGTGTATTTCTCCGATAGGGTCATACGGTGAATATAGTCAACTCTATGGGCGATTCTCTGCCTAGTCCAAAATTCTCTAGCTTCATTAGTCATGTTGTGTCTAGTAGGGATAATTGTTGAATGATGATAGGTGGAATCGGAGTAGACTGAAATACTAATTTACGTAGGCCAGTGTCTATGTCTAATTTTCTTATGGATTCGTTAGGCTGTGGGATCTGTGGATCACAACCATAGACTCTTGGTTGTTGCGGTCCCATTATGGTCATACGGGAGATCAAGTTCGATCCCTAGTATCCAAGAGTCGTAAGCTTTTCAGCTTCTATGTTTAGAACCAACAATTGTGCGATTTTCTCATAATACCTCACGGGTGTTCTAGCAACTTGAATTCTCAAGCTGGTATCTATATCTATGAGGGTATCTCCAGCGTCTGGCTGTGGAACTAAAGGATCGCACCCGAATATTTGTTCTCTTTCAAATCCTTCTACAGTCATGCGGATATTTTCTAGGATAACTTTGTAGTTTGGCTGATTTGACCAAAATGTGTGTGCTTGGTCATCTTCGATGTTTAACCCTCTCAACCGTGACTGATCTGTTGGAAGTCTCATTGTTGTTTGGAAGACTTGTATCCTAAGGTTTTGGTCAATGTCGATTATTGCCACTACGGTGTTGGTGGGCACAATCGGCTCGAAAATATATTCCCTGGTCTCCCTAGGTCCCGTAATTGTCATGCAAAAGCAAGTAATGAAACAAACTATAATAAAGTAAAAACTAAGTACACTTCTAGTATATATAATTTCTTTTTGTATTTTACGGAAATTTATAAGAAAGCACTATTTAAAATATTCGAAATTGACAACTAAACTAATAACGTAAAACAAACAAAATAGCCGAGTGTAACTATTTGTGCATGCAATTTCGTATATCTATTCTAAACAACGAAATAACTAATCTATCCTCAAGATTCTCGATCCTACCTCATAAGTGAGGAATGAATCATAGTTTCTCGAAACTATCAATCCCCACAACCTCCTGGCAATATCGAGAATGGAAATAACTCAAAATAAAGCGATTAACTACTTTATTTGATAAGTTCTAACTAAAACTTTGAAATATGGAACTGGATTTCGCGAACAGTGGCGAATCCGACGGTGTATGTGTTCTTGTCCCCTCAGTATGATCTCTTCGTTCTTTGTGCTCACGTGAATCCAGAAAAGCGTGGAATGCTTGCATCAACAGGAATAGATATTTGGATCAATGGACAGCCTTGAATGCGATGACGAGAATAGAATGCGGATAGGAGAGGGATAGCGCAAGAGTACGAGCTTGGCCTATGCAATTCCTAGCAGGTCTCTGCGAATCATGCAACAAAAGGCATCCAGAACCTGAAACTAGTCTGTATGAAGAGCAAAACCTGTAACTTTAATGGCTGCCTAAACTATTCTACTCTAAAAACAATGATACTGTTTGCACAAGTTGGATCTGTGGCTTACCAACAGCTGAGTAATGCAACCAAACATGTAAAGGATTTAAACTATCAAACTTAATCAAACTAGAAGACCGAACTACGGGAATGGTGAGTTTGAAACAAGAATGAGGGCTCTAGGTAATGTTTGCACTTGCACAAGTTGGATATGTGGCTTACCAGCTGCAACACAAAGCTAAAACAAACCTGCAACAAACTATGCTACCAATCCTAAGCAAACTAAAAAGACCACAACACTGAAAACATGAAAGTTGGAGTAAAAAAAAATGGTGCCCTTTGCTTGAGCACAAGCAATTCATTTATAGGAATCCAAACATGCAAAGATCAAATCCAAACTGAACTCCTAAACAATAAACAAAAGAAAAACACTATTCCAGGGGACCAAAAACATAAATGCATGCTCAAGTCAGCAAGAAAAGCTGGTGAAGCGTTGATCTTTGCGTGCGTTCCGTCAAAAGAACGTTCTGGAAAACGCGTAAAGGACCGCCACCCAGCGGGGCGCGGTTTCGTCACTAAAGACCAAAAGGCCAAGAAAAGAGGGAAAATAGGGAAAACAAAGCATGCGGGGGCTAAGCGGGGCATGCAGGATGTTAACGCATATCTGTAAAGCTTCTCTGGATCCTAAACACCTTGCAAAGAGACCTGTATCATCATTGGGGCATTTATTACACCGTTCCGCAGTACAGTACCTTACAATTTTGGGTACGTACAGTCCCATTTGTTAAAGTAAATATGCCAATGTAGAAATGTTGGTACACTACAAATTTTGCTTCTCCATCCATGAGCATGGGAAAATACTTTGGGATCCTCCACTCTACCCTGAATGCATCACACATTCATTTATACCACTTCTCCAGGCGTGCCTTGTGAGCAGCCGTCATGGTTTCACAAGTGTATTTTTCAAATCTCTTTGTGGTGAGGGATCCTCATCTAGATACTCCCAAAGAAAATTTTATGGCCCTTCTAATACTCTAATCTTTGAAAAGACAATGGTGAGGAGAACGTTACCGAATAATATATTTTCTCCCTCTTACACGTTGCTTACGATCTCATCCTTGGCGATGAAAGCGGACAAGTTATAGATGGTTCCCTCTAATATCTTCCAGTATACATTGAGCCATGCCTTGTTCACTTACGTACTTTGTTCCCGATCATTGAGCTTGGTTACCAAATACACATCCATCCTCATAATAGGGTCTGGAATCTTTATGATGTCAAAGTATCACAAACCCTTCTTATAGTCATATGTTGCTACGAGTTTCATTGATAGCCTATTTATCACTCGGATCATTATCTATACTTTCTCCTTCATAAATAAGGCATGTGAGCATGGATATCAGCTATAGTGTTATGCGCACCTTATACCCTGTAAAATAAAAGTGATCCTCATGCACACATGACATCAACCATTGATAAAGGCACTTAGGCTTTCCAAAGTAAGGCAACTCATATAGTTGTAATAATCATGCCTTCTCCAATTTGACTTTCACCTCATCACTATATATGGGCATCCCATTTTGTGTCCTTTTATTAGTTGGTCGGACCAACTCTAGTGTCATTTCCTTCTCATTTGTGCTCGTGCGATGGTTATAATCACTCACAGTCATTTTCCTTAGATGTGACACCCATTCCTTTCCTAGAAATACTCCATCTGGGTATTGTATTTCTGCATACCATTCTTCATTGGAGCTTGTGATGGCAGTGGTTTGTTTTCCCTTTCCCTTTCCCTTCGATTTCTTCAATGAAATAGTTGCTTTCTTGGGTGCCATGCTTTCTATCAGGATAACTATGAAATCCTTACTCTGCTCTACTACTCTACTACACTCCAAAGCTTAACTCCTAGAATAAATCCTTCTATCCTCGTGCCCTAGCTGCCAAACCCTAACTAGGAAAACCTTCCATAAGACGCACGCACTTCACACAACCTTTCCTCACACCCATGTAATCCTTCCTTCATGTTTGTAGATCTAATTTAATCACATGCTTACATGCTTACATTCTTAGGATTCTTCTTCCTTCACACAAATTTCTCTCTAGATGCCCTAGTTCACAAGAGTGCTTCAACTTCATAATAGAAATCTAGAAAAAAATTTCCGACCTTGTATTTATAGTTTTTCTTCCCTCCAATAATAAATTCTATGCCACCTACCAACATACTTTAACATTAAATGCATATTTTTCCACTAAGCTAAATTTAAGCACCCTTACCCACGTGCCACATCCTATGTAAAAAATCCTTTACAACCTTCTGGTGTGCAAAAATCTAACTCCGACCAAAGACTCTTACGCGCGAGTCTACAGCGCTGAAGGAACTTCTTTTGTCCTTTATCTGATTTTTTCCCTCACCTACCTCATGTTGTTCTGCACTCTTCATCCTTTATACATGGTCTTTGTTACAGCCTCCTTAACACCATAATTCATTATCCATTGTTTCCTCGTGTGCTTTCTCAACCTTACATGCTTCCTTCTACTGGGCCACTTAACTTGTATTATAGGATTATACTTTGCATTACTCCACCCCACACTAAAATAGATGTGTGGTCCTCTACACATACACAACCTTGGAAAAATAATGTGGTTACCAAAGCACAAGGTGCAAAACAAAACAAAAAGAGAGGAACAAGAAACGAGAAAGGGAAACATAAGAAAAGAAAAGCATAAAGGTAAATTCTAAGCTAACTAGAAACATTGCCTTATTACAAACACCAAGAAGACTTATTTATAGTAGGGTTTCAACCTACTCCCATTTAAATGACCTAGTAATCTCATCTCATCTAGTGTTTGTAATGGAAAGTGCATGAATAAAAATGTACGAGATGATGTAGGGTCCCAACCAATGAAATTTCAACTTCCCGGGATGGCACTAATACCTATAATCATACAAAAACACCATCTTCCCAACCTCAAACTACTTGTTCTTGATATGATGATCATGTCATGCCTTTTGTCTTTCTTTTTCTGTCTTCTGACTCCATCTAGAAAGTGATCACCTTTTGTCTAACTACATCAACTTATCAATCCTCTCTTCCAAAGCACCTTTTCATCAGCTAACCCTCCTACGTACACTATACGCAGTGATGGTAACATGAATTCAATTGGAAAAACATCGTCCATGCCAAAACACCAATTGAAATGGTGTGGCCTTGTTCAACCTCTTGTAGGTTGTCTTGTATGCCCATAGAACAGTTAATACCTTGTCATCCCAATCTTGTCTTCCAACATCACAAATCTTAGTCAACGTGTGACTTAGTATTTTGTTAAATGCCTCAGTAGTTCCATTCGCTTAAGGGTGATAAGGGGTAGTCTTGTGATGGGCCACCATAAATTTTGCTAACAGAATCTTGACCGTTTCATTGAGAAAATGTGTACCTCTATCACTTGTTAAACTTAAAGGGAAAAAATACCTACTTATTACATTATCCCTTAAAATCTAGCAGTTGTCACTAGGTACAATCCTTCATAGGCAATGCCTCTAACAATGTTTTAAGTAATTAGTGTAAGTAATGATATACCATAAACTAGTCCTTCACGTGGCTAGTGAAATTGGCCCTACAAATTTGATTGCCCATTTTTCAAATGGTTTAGTGATAACTATTGGTCACAAGGGAATTTCATCCCTCTTTCCAAGTTTTCCAAGGTGTTGGAAATGGTCACGAGCCTTAAAAACTCAATACAATCTGTAAATGTTTTCCCACCAAATCCCTACTAGTAAAATATTCCATGCGGTAGCATTTCCTACATAGTGTCCTCCTACAACTCCACCATGTGCTTCTTCCATAATTTCCATGTGTTCATGTTCCAATACGCATCGGCACAGAACCTCATCACAACATAGCTTATACAGGTCTCCACTAATTAACATGTAGGGTGCGGTGCGTATTGCTAATTGCTTTCTCTCTAGAGCCTTCATCCCTTCTCGGTGCCACACCTATTTTTAAGAACACTATGATATCTTCCAAGTCTGAGGGCATGTGCCATAACCTAAATAGTTGTGCATCCGAAATGGTGTCCTTAATGATTTTTGCAGCCTCCCCTGAGTTAATCCTTGATAAGTGGTTAGGTCCTAAATTACTCTTTCCTAGTTTTACAACCACTGTGAACTCAAACTCTTGAAATAATAGTAGCCAAGGACATATGCGCCCTTACAACATAATATTTTTGACTAATTACTTCAATTCCATGATGTCCATGTAGAATATAAATGGTGTTGCCAATGAATCTTGCCTCGAACTTGTGTAACACGCAGATCATGGAAAATGCTTCGCACCTAGTAGTTATGTAATTTTGGTCTCTGGTGTCAACTTCCTACTTGCAAAACACAACAGATGATCCATAGTTCCTTCACCACATTGTTATAGTAATCTGCTCCCATATTTTTTTCTTGAGGCATCAACATGCACATGGAAAGGCTTATCCCAAGAAGGAAAACGTAATGTGGGCGTCGTGAGAAGCCTATCCTTCAAAGTGTCAAATGCCTTCTCGCTGCACCTCTACCCACTAAAAGGAACTCTTGTGTTTGAGAAATTCCTCCAAGGGTGCAAAAATCTTGGCATATCCCTTGATGAATTTCCTATAGTACCCTATTTTCCCAAGGAATCTACGCCTTGTGCTTTGACTAGTAGGCTCCCTAATACCACAATAATCGTAACTTTGCGATTCCAAAACTAAGCCTTCTTTGCATATAATGTGTCCTAACAGGGGTTCCAAATGGAGTGACAAAGACACATTTCTTAATGGTGAGGGATATCCTCAATTGTTGACATCTCTCAAACATCAGCCTCAAATTGTGACAATGGTCTTTCACTAACCCCTACATGGTCTAGTCATCCAGGTAAACTTGAAGAAATTTATGGATGAAGTCCTGAAATGCTTGTACCACAATGTGTGAGAATACAACAAGCACATTATTCAATTGAAAAGGCATAACCGTGTAGGAAAAATTCCCCATTCGATGTCGAAAGTTATTTTCCTTTGGTCTTCCTTTGCAATCCCGACTTGGTGATACCTTGAGAACCCATCTCGTGAAAGAGTAGACTTTGCACTGGCTACTCCCTCCAAAATTTCTTCAAAAAGGGGGTTGGAAAAGGATCGATGACACATACTACATTCAGATCCCTGTAGTCAACACATATTCTTATCCTCCTTTCCTTCTTGATACCGATAACCATTGGGCTAATCCATTTTGTTTCTTCCAATGCCTAAATGATACCGGATGCTATCATCTTATCTATTTCTTCCTTGACCCATATGCACAAATTTGGATTTCTCTCGATATAGCCTCTTCCAAATCAGGCACGCACCTTCCTTTAACTTGATCTTCATCTCCCCCAGGAATGATGGGCACATTTGAGTTCATGGTAGTCACAAGGGAACAAATCCTGGAACTCGTGCAATGGATCAATGACCTTTGAAACTTATTTTTCTCGACCAATAGTCCCCAATGATAGCTCCTTAGTTTATGTCTCTGTCCCAATGTTAACTTTATTTATTTTCAAGGGCTCATGGTAGGTGTGTGATCACTCATCAATGCTATTTATGACTTTGTGCTTACCTTGAGAATGGTTAACATCCAAAGTTTCCATTTCTTCTTCATCTAATACATAAAACATTTTTCCTTTTTCTTTTTCCATGCACATGTGCTTAAGTTGTACTTCGATTATTTTTCATTGAGGTGTGTCTCCAAATAAGGATCACCCAATAATTCTAGTATCCTATCTTCTACCATAGAACTATCTCCCATCGTAATGTGCTTGATTACTGCAATGCCTTATTCACTCGATGGTTTTGTACTCATATATTTGAAAGCTTGAATGAGATCAACCGCCAACTCTTGCCAATTACTGTTTGATGAAGCATCATTCAATGAATATACCAAGCATGCGCATAACCTTGTAAGGTGGAATATAACTTATGCACCCATAATGAAGGAGGTAATGCTTCTATCCTTCACATATAGGCCTTCTCACACGCTTGGATATGAAATGAGGTGGTCTCTTTACCATGGTAATCTTGTATGACAATGGGCACATTGCTCTTGGAGAACCTTACAGAGAATTCTATTCTTACTTCACACCATTCTAAGAGGATATCTTAATGTGTATCCCACCAAGGTGCTGCAGTTTTCGAGAAGGTTATAATTGAGAATTTCCCTTCTCTCATCCTCATTTTCCACTGAGCCTCTATTTCCTGCAAGAAAATTTTAGGATATGCTCCTTAAGAGTAACTTGGTAACTTCTTCCCTCCTAGGCACTTGACTGAGTGTGAATTTTTACCCTTGTTACAAATCCTCTCAAATGTCTCTCAATCAATTCATAAGTCCCATGCACCCAATTTTTGCATGGCATGCTAGTGGTATCACTCAAGGACTAAGAATCTTCAAACTGGATAACTCCCTCCATGGGATGAATTATCTCTAGATCTCTGATGGAGTGCACATAGATTCTATCAAGAAATTTTTCTCCTAAGGGCTCAGTATAGAGCATTTTACTTCCCATCTGTCAAGGGGATAATCACCCTTTCTTCCTTATTCTCAAAGTTGATATACCCTTTTTTAAACTTTAGGTCAGCATTGATCTTGTAACATCATGGGTGCCCAAGCAATGCTGGAAATTTGTCTTCCTTGATGACTGCCAAGACTTCAAAGTCTCCAGAAAACTTGGCCCCTTGAATGGTGATAATTGCATCCTTCAGGACTCCAATGGGAATTGCCTTAGTCTTGTTTTCCATATACAACACATTCAAATATGGTTGTAATGTGGGCCTTCCCATTTGATGCCAGACATCTAAGGTAAGAACATTGACCTCTGCTCCCATGTCAATGAGGATATTACTTAGAAGCCATCCATCAACAATCATATTCAAAGTAATCTCCTTATCATATTCAAGGCTATGAGGAGGAAGTTTTGCATGTAAAACCCACCTTTCACACTCTTCCCGACACGTGGTACCTTCTCCATCAGCCATTCTCCTAGCAAGAGAATAATATTCTCTTGCATTAACATCCTACATACTTCCTTGACCTCATCCACGTCATCCCTTGGAGCCTCAGAATTCTTCCTTTACTCCAACTACTTTGATTTCTCATTTAGAAATTAGATCTCCCCTTGCAAAATTCCAATCATGTCCATAGTCTCTTGAAACACCTCCTTCGATTAGTAGGGTTTGGATACTTTCCATGTACCACTACCTCTCTAGAAACTAGTGTTCTCTGTCTTGGTATCTCCCTATCGAGGGTGGTCTTGGTTTGCATCGTCAAAAGTACAAGCTCTAGCCCTAGATCATGTGTTACTCTTGGCATCCACTATGAATCAGCCTTCTTGATTCTCACCATCCCAGGGCCTTAATCCTTCCATTCCTGTTGGTTCATATGCTCATAAAGCTCGGATAATCTTTGTAATTTTGTTTCTTTCTACACCATGAGAATTGTAATAGATCGGGACACTCTCATTTGTAATGTTCTCGTAGATCCATAGTTATAACAGGTTCCTCATAGGAATTCACTTCATCCTCCACTACGGTTAATGCGACCACAAAATCTTCTATAAACCTCTGCGCAACGCGCTCCTCCATCTACATGCCCTTCATAACTCATCATCATCCTTGGAACTACTTGCAAGGCTAGTCTAGTGCACACCCAGATCAATAGCATCATGGATCTGATCAATCAGTCTGACAATCCTTGGTATCATGGGTCGTAGAGGTAAAAATATTACAATATAAAGAAACATTATTATGGATTACACGTTGTAGTAGAGGACACCTACTTGCATCATGATCCCCATGAAAATCTCACAGCTCTCTCGCTACACGCGCATCGACTTTTGAGGGAAACTATCCTTTACATGCCCTTCCACTTCATAGTATATAAACCAAATCCCACTATGAACCTCATGTGCTGAGTTTGTAGATATCTTCTCCAACTACTTGGCCATTACAAAAATTTGGGCCTCCAGAAAAGGACTAACACCAGTATCAATACTCTCAATAGCTTGACATGCAAGGCAGGAGTTCCAATGCCTCGCGTGGGTCTCAGAAAGTCTTGTGTGATAGAGCACTTCTAAATGGTGTTATCAACCCTCCAACAAACCATTGAGTATGTTGAGAAGGATGAATATCATAGGATAGTTTTGACAAGAGAGTCTTAAAACGTGCGTCATACTCCCACACACTCTCTGCCATTCCTTGTTGGATTTCCTTCAGAGTGTTGATGCTCTTCTATTCAAATTCTGGGATATGGAACTATGTTAGGAAGGAATTCTTCAATGCGGTGTAGTATACCATCGTCTGGTGGGGGTCATACTTCCTATACCAATTATGTGTGCATCCTTGCAATGTTGTTGCATACTGACTTACATTTCACTCCAGGGTAGTGATCCATTTTTTCGTGCCATAGTATTTCACACTTTTACACATGCTCGCAGCATCTTCAATACCCCTATAGTCTGGTAAGTGCAAAAATATCTCAAAGAATACTTGTGGAGGTGTTGGTCGTCAAATAGGACTTTTTAGAAGAGCAACAGTCAGGGGACAAAAAGTCCCTCCTCTTTAATGGGAGAGGTTCCCTTATTCTGAAACGAACTTATTTACAAATACACAGAACATTATTTTATGGTCAAACTTGGATATTACGAAAGTGTTTTCCACAAGGATCATCAGTTATGCCAGGACTGAGGAAGGGGAATAAGAAGATGAGCAGAATAGCAACATTCAGAATTATAGATAGCAGAATAATTCTTCGTGTATGCGAAGCTTCAAAGGATTTAAGACAAGATCATTTGCGTTGGTTGAATGAGATTAAACTTAAGGACACAAAGTTCCATAAATAACCTTCTTCGATTTGTTAATCAAGGACACAAAGTTCCTTCTTGGTTGTACAAGATCACTTGTATTTGCAAAACCAAGACAAGATGCAATCGGAGAGACTAAACGAGTTAGGAACAAAATGATCTTCACAATATTAAAGGAAAACACGAGACCACAAGAATCGAGATAGACAAAGAATGGAAAGCCCTTTTGTATTGATTTCTTTAAGATCTATTTACACTTTCAAAGAAATATCCAAGTTCTTCCTCTTTTCTGAATGGCGTAGAAATGCCATTATATAGATTACAAGTCGAGCACTCCTCGTAACCGCTTTCTTTAATCAAGAACCGTTAAGGACTAACAACCGCAATACCTCAACTTGAAGAAAATGGAAAAAGAAAGAAGACAGTGGCAGGCAGTCTTGCCTGAGAGGGACCCACCGACTTCAGAATCTGCTGCCTGAATTTCTCTAACGCTTCAATGAATGTTTCGCCACGAGGAGCCGACGTGTTGGCAGCAGAGATCAAGCGTCCCAAAATCTATGGCATTCCTCCATCTTTTTAACAAACTCGGCGCGTGCATGATCATCTTCGTTCGGCTTCTCCAATGGTAGACTCGAGCGGCGGAATTTGTTCCTGTTCCAGAAACTCGATCTTCATATTGATCGTAACAGAGCTGCAAATCGTTTGAAAAGAAACAAAGATATTCGGGTAGAGTGGGAAAAAACTAAGTATGAATTGCATTAGGTTCACTTGGGACATGTGAGACGCGAATGCGTGAAACACGCGGCTCGGCCGATTCGGTCGAACAGGAGAGGACGCACAAATGCATTTGGGACAAATGGGACGAAAATGTGCGAAGTGCGCGATTCGGTGCTTCGGCCGAAATTGGAACAATGGGCCCATTTGGACTTCGGGAGTTTCGGCCGAAATGGAACAGCGTGCATTTTCTTAACTTTGGGACATTTGGGACAAAAGTTCCGAAGGACGCGGTTCGGGCGAATGGTCGAAAATGGAACAGGCGCACTTTTTGACTTCGGGATACTTGGGACGAAATCGGGCGAATCGGCCGAAAAATGGAACAACAGTCCATTTGAACTTGGGACATTTGGGACAAAAGTTCCAGTAGTCACGTGGCTTGACCGGCTCGGCCGAAATTGAGAAAGCTCGCTTCTTTTAAAATGGGGCAGCTGGGACAAAATTGCGCGAAGGACGCGGTTCGGGCAAATCGGCCGAAAATGGGAAAGCTCACACTTTTTAACTTTGGGACATTTGGGACAGGAAAGTGCAAAGTACGCGGGAAGGATGATTCGGCCGAAATTGGAACAACATGCAAAGTAAGTTTTGGGACACTTGGGACAAAACTTTCCGACGGGCCTGAAAATGGGACAGCTTCGGGGATTTCGGTCGGTCGGGTGACAGAATGCATTTTCGTACTTGGGACAGTTGGGACAAAAAGTTCCGACAGTCCGAGAATCACACAAAATGACCCAAAACACAGATTTTTTCAATTTCACGACTTAGGCATTTCAGAGAAAAACACTTAGACTCAAAATTTTGAAAATTTTACTCTTATCAGAGCGGGGAATTTTGAGTGGACAACAGCTGGCTCCTTCTGGGGATGACTTGGTATAAATTCTCGGAATGAGACAAGGCAAGAACTTAGACAAACTCGGTGAAGTAGACCAGTGCCTTATCCATTGGGAAAAGGAGTCAAAAACAAACCAATACAGAGGGCAACACACACAACAACAGAAGGGAAACACACCGAAAGCAGAAAAGCAAAAACACTGTACAGAATATACAAAGGGACTCCCTAGTCACCTAGGACTTGAACAACTTCAAATACTGCCCACTATAAGGAAGTGGGAGGGGAGAACCATCCATGTAACCAAGATAGAAAGAGTTCTTACCAAAGAAAGTGTCTTATCTTGAACGGTCCGAGCCACGGGAATCAAATTTTCCATGGCTGCCACGAGGTTCATGTCTTTTGTCCCATAACAAAGACACAAGATCTCCCACTTGGAACTCTCTGGACCTAGCTTTCTTGTCAAACAGAACCTTCACCTTCTGCTGGTGAGCAGATATTCAGTCAGCAACCTCCAATCTATCCTCGTTCAGTTTGTGCAGGTACATGATTCTTTTGTCTAGAGCATCACTGAAACTAGTGTCTTCATGGCCTTCATCAGGTGCAAGGCTGGCAGTTCCACTGTCACTGGCAATTGGGCCTCTACTCCATACACTACTTGAAAGGGGGACATTCCAATGGCTCTTTTAGGTGTGATCCTGTCTGCCCAAAGAGCATCATAAAGCTTCTTATGCCAGTTTTGCTGAGACTCATTGACCAACTTCCTTATGATAGTCACCAGATTTTTGTTGGTGGATTCTACTTGTCCATTTCCCTGGGGATAATAATCTGAAGAATGAGCCAGAGAGATGCCATACCCGTAGCAGAAATCCATTATCTCAGTTGAGGAGAAGTTCGAAGCATTATCTGTTACAATCTTGTTAGGTACACCATACCTTACCAAGATGTTCTCCTTGATGAAGTTACATACTACTTCAGAAGTAGTGCTCTTGACCGGGATAGCTTCCACCCATTTGGTGAAGTAGTCAGTGGCAGTTAGCACATGCGTGTGACCAGCACTAGAAACAGATTCAGTGTACCAATGAAGTCTAGACCCCATTGTTGAAATGGTTCCTCGATCACAACTGGCTTGAGAGGTAAAGATGCCAATTTAGGTCTTCCCACAAAGGTCTGACAAGCTTCACATTTATCCACCCACTTGGATGCATCTCTGAACAAGGAAGGCCAGTAATATCCTCCCCGGAGTATCTTGTGAGTCAGTGATCAAGTGACGAATAGTGCCCTCCACATGCCTGATCATGGAAAGCTGAGAGCAACTTTCTCTGCTGCTCCTTGTCCACACACTTCAGAAATCTCCCATCTAAACCACGCTTGAACAAGGCATTTTCCCATAGTACATATTGTGTTGATCTCAATTTAACAGTCCTCTTTTCCTTGGCAGTTAAATGAGAGGGGCATTCCCCATAGGTGAGAAAATGGGCAATGTCAGAATACCATTCATCGACTGAACTAAGGAATAGAACAGTAGGAATGTCAGCTTTCTCCTCCAGCAACTCATGTTTGGCTCCTTCAGCAATGAGCTCACAAAGACCCTTTCCACGAACCAGCTTGGTTGGTTTGATATCAATGTCATACTCCTGGACTTTAGCCACCCAGTTTCCTCTCTTGGACCCAAATTCTTGCTGTGTAAGAATTGACTTAACAGTCGTATCTGGAACCAGCACCATAGAGTGAGAGTTGAGGATATAGAAACGGAACTGCTTGACAGCTTTGACTACTGCAAAAGCATGCTTCTCCATCATGGTGTATTTCAGCTCATGATTCTTCAGGATATAGCTCATGAAGGCAATTGGTAGCTCATGTCCATCAGAGTCTTCTTGGGTTAAGACAGCAGCCAGGGTATTATCTGTAGCATAGCAATAGATGATGAAATCTTTGCTGAAGTCAGGACAGGCCAAAACTGGAGTTTTAGCAATGGCTTTCTTGATACCCTCAAAGGATTCCTTTCCTTCAGAAGACCAACCAAACGCTTGCTTCCTTTCATCATCTGAGAGATGTTCAAAGTTAATTCAGCAAAATCAGGGATGAATCTTCTTAAAAAATTGATCTTACCGAAAAAGGAATGCACGCCTTTTTTACTGGTTGGGAGAGGAATCTGCTGGATGGCTTGAACTCATTCAGGATCAATCTTAATACCATCCTTGGAGACAATGTGCCCTAATAGTTTTCCTTCTGTAACACAGAAGACATATTTTTTAGGATTTAAAGAAATCCCATGCTCTCGGCATCTTTGCAGAACTGTTTCCAGGTGGTCGAAGTGATCCGCTCTTGTCTTTGAAAACACTGTCAGGTCATCAAGGTATATGACAATACATTTCCCTTTCAAGCTTCCAAAAGCCAGATCCATAGCTCTCTGGAAAGTGGCACCAGCATTAATCAGCCCAAAAGGCATTCTCTTGTAGGCAAAGGTACCCCAAGGAGTAGTGAAGGTTGTCTTGTGTTGATCTGCAGTATCAACCTCTACCTGATTGTATCCCGAGAACCCATCAAGCATAGATAACATTTCAGATCCTGTTACTGCTTGCAATATTTGATCCATCATAGGCAGAGGGTAGTTATCTTTCAGAGAAGCCTGATTCAGGTTCCTGAAATCAACACAGATGCGGATCTCACCATTCTTCTTCCTAACAGGCACAATGTTTGCAATCCATGTTGAATGGTGAATGGGAAAAATGATTTTAGCCTTCAACAATTTCTGAATCTCCTGAAATATAGTGTCAGCTATTTTGGGATTATACTGCCTTTGTTTCTGCTTGAAAGGCTTGATTCCTGGTTTGAGAGGGATAGAGTGCTGCATGTCTTTTGGCTTGAAGGCTTTTAGATCCTCATAAGAATATGCAAGAACATCCTTATACTTCCTTAGAAGATCAATTGCTCTTCTCCTCTCATCGGTTGTGCAACATTTCCCAATATTTACCAGCTTGGGATCAGTAGAACTCCCTATATCAATCTTATCATACTCAGCTGATTGCTGAGGTCCAGTAGAAGCTTTAGATTTCACATATCTGTCATGTTTGTCAAACAACTCCTCCAAACTCACCAAACCTTTGGGAATCTTGTTTCCTTTGAGTTTAATGCACCCTTCCTGATCTGTTTCTTCTCCTTGGATGACAGCTTGGTCAGAGGACACACTCTCACGAGGCAGGTTGTCACTTCCCTCAAAATACAGTTGCTCGAAATTCCCCTTGAGTTCCAGGAAGGAAAGAAAATGCTGGTCATCGTTGAAAACTTGCCAGTTATTGGTATTGTCAGGAACACTAGGCCGGTGGACCATTTCAATAGTGAACTTATCCTGAGAGAATTCAGGATGGGGAATCAGTAGTGATCCTGAGACAGCCAGTGAATCAGCCCTGCTGTTCTTTTCTCTAGGTATTGCTTCAATAGAGAAAGCGTCAAGGAATTCAATTGAATCCCAAACCTGATTCCGGTAATGCTTCAGCCTCCCATTTTTTACCTGAAAAATGCTTCTGACTTGTTTCACAATCAGCTCTGCATCACCACGAGCCAGAAGATTTTTTACACCTCGTTCTTTGGCCACTTGCAGTCCAAGAATGAGAGCCTCATACTCTGCTGTATTGTTAGTGTTTTCGAACTGCAACTTAAATGAAAAAGGGTGTAGGCAGCCTTCAGGTGACACTAGCAGGACACCAGCTCCAGAACCAGCCGAGGAACAACTTCCATCAAATTCTAAAATCCAAACACCATTGGGATCTTTGGGTGATACTTTGGAGGGTTGGATTTCATCAGGGGACAGAATCATGTAATTACCATGACCTATGTCTTCATAGAGTATTTGTGCCTTAGGATCATCTGTTTTCTGCACAATATACTCAGACTGTTTCTCAGGGAGTAACTTCTTCATTTGTCCATTGACAGGTATGAGGGCGTGTGACCAATCCATTTGAATCTCCCCACCCACATCTTTACAGAAGTTCCTACTTAGCAACATTCCATAAGAAGGAGGAATGTCTGCTACTAGGATGGTAGCCAAGACTTTCTTTTCAGGTAAAGCAGCAAAAGCCACTTGTGCATCTTTAATCCTTCCAACCAAAGGCACTTCCTTACTTTCCATGGAGTAGCAAGATCCATAAGTACGAGTAAGGGTCAAGCCTAAAGCATGAGCTACCTTAGCAGGCATCACATTATCTGAGGCTCCGGAATCCATGACACAGTTACTGAGCCTATGGCCAGCTATAAGAAGTGTAACATAAAAAGGCTTGATTTTGTCTCCAGGAGAGGTGACAACAGCTACCGACTAGGGTCATGATGCGAGGAGTGGGTAAAAGGCCTTTAGAGGTGGTCTTGGAATGGGAATTAACAAATTGGATCATCTTGGCAAAAGCTTTGGGATGGGTTTGGTAGTATTCAGCTTCTGAAATTTGAACCTTGGTCCTTTTTAGGTGATCAACAATATCAAAGGATCCAGAGGTGGATGGACCATCATCATTTGGAATTCTAGGCTTATCAACTTTAGGAGAAAAAGAAGGAACTTTGCTAGTAGGATTGGCAGGACTTACCTTTGGTGCAGATGAGGTAGGGATAGGAGATCCTCTTCTGGCAATTACAGGAATAGTTGCCGGCTGCTCCTTAGATTTCTTCATGGGCTGTGTTACTTTCTCCTTCTGCCTTGTCTGTTCTCGAGTCATGACAGCAAATGATTCACTGTTCATATCTGCTACCACTTCATCATAGTTATCTCCATCATCAGTGCCTTCGGTGGTAAAGAAATTAACCCGAGATCCTTCGAGTTCTTCCGCCTCATCATCAAATTCCTCCAGGAACTCCTCACAAGCTTCATTGTCCACATCATCATCTGGCTCTTCAACTTCACAGGTTGCATTCACAGGAACTTTGACAGGAGGTCCTTCAAGTGCTAGTCTTGTGTGAGGAGCAGGCAAATGGTTTCTGGGCTGAAAATTTCTTCTTGGAACATCTGCATACGGGGCATGCTAAGCCAATTTTTTCTTTATAGCTACTAGATCATTTGCAAGTTTCTGGACTAATGGATCAGTATTGGGTCCAGAGGTGGAAGAGGAAGAAGCAGCAGATTTAGATTTGGGAGGATCTCTCTTCAACTTCCCTGACATGATCAGGTCATCCTCGACACTAACAGCCAGTTCTTGATCCAGAATTAACGTTCCAAGATTAGCCCTTCTTAGAGCATAACTGACTTTGGGCGTTTGAGCATTTAGAAAGAAACATTTTTGAATTTGATCAACCGGTCGAGTATTTACAGGAATTTTGTTGATCAGTCTATTGAACCGAGCCACAAATTCTCTCATGGGTTCTGATGGATCTTTCTTTATCTGAGAAATTTGGGCAAGCAGGGCATGCACATCTTCTGCCGGCTTGAAACGGCTTTCGAACTGAGTTCTCATTGTATTCCAGTCGGTGATGGCACCAGCCGGAAGGTGATAGAACCAGTCAGCAGCATTATCCTGTAACGTCTCAACGAACAGCCTTACTGAGACGTCTTCATGTTCAACTCCCAAGACTCCACATGCAACTATGAAGGCTACAATGTGTTCATCGTGGGTGTACTCGCCATCTCCTCTAAACTTGGGAAGTTCTTTCGGTTACCTCTAGGTAACTCATGCAAAGGCTGTAAGGGCCAGGGGCCCGACACGTTGACCCCATGGCAATTGTGCTGCCATTCTTGGAAATACGGCTTGGAGGGGAACTTTAACACCAGCAAGGATCAAAGCTCGTAGATTGGGACTAGCAGGTTCTGAAGGAATACCACCCATAGGACTTCTATCTCGAATAGGTGGAGTGCTCGTCGAACGAGTTCTTCTATTTGAAGGGAAAGGAAAACCCTGTTGCTCCAAAAGCTGAAACTGAGAATCTTCGATACCAAGGGTCCTTCTCCCTCGAGTGAAACACGGAGTCACCAGATCAAAGGATGATCGAAAAAATTGCAGTACTGGAATGTGGTTTTCCACAGCGGAGTCGCCAAAAACTGTTGGTCGTCAAATAGGACTTTTTAGAAGAGCAACAGTCAGGGGACAAAAAGTCCCTCCTCTTTAATGGGAGAGGTTCCCTTATTCAAAATGAACTTATTTACAAATATACGAGAACATTATTTTATGGTCAAACTCGGATATTACGAAAGTGTTTTCCACAAGGATCATCAGTTACGCCAGGACTGAGGAAGGGGAATAAGAAGATGAGCAGAATAGCAACATTCAGAATTATAGATAGCAGAATAATTCTTCGTGTATGCGAAGCTTCAAAGGATTTAAGACAAGATCATTTGCGTTGGTTGAATGAGATTAAATTTAAGGACACAAAGTTCCATAAATAACCTTCTTCAGATTTGTTAATCAAGGACACAAAGTTCCTTCTTGGTTGTACAAGATCACTGTATTTGCAAAACTGAACAGTATGCAATCAGAGAGACTAAACGAGTTAGGAACAAAATGATCTTCACAATATTAAAGGAAAACACAGAGACCACAAGAATCAGATAGACAAAGAATGGAAAGCCCTTTTGTATTGATTTCTTTAAGATCTATTTACACTTTCAAAGAAATATCCAAGTTCTTCCTCTTTCTTGAATGGCGTAGAAATGCCATTATATAGATTACAAGTCATTACTCCTCGTAACCGTTTCTTTAATCAAGAACCGTTAAGGACTGCCAACCGCAATACCTCAACCTGAAGAAAACGGAAAAAGAAAGAAGACAGGTGGCCAGTCTTGCCTGAGAGGGACCCACCGACTTCAGAATCTGCTGCCTGAATTTCTCTAACGCCTCAGCCATGTCTCTGCCACGAGGAGCTGACGTGTTGGCAGCAGACTGCGTCCAAAATCTATGGCGTTCCTCCATCTTTTTAACAAACTCGGCGCGTGCATGATCATCTTCGTTCGGCTTCTCCAATGGTAGACTCGAGCGGCGGAATTTGTTCCTGTTCCAGAAACTCGATCTTCATATTGATCGTGTAAATTAGAAATGCTCATGAACCGGTTTGAAAAGAAACAACATATTCGGGTAGAGCGGGAAAAAACTAAGTATGAATTGCATTAGGTTCACTTGGGACATGTGAGACGCGAATGCGCGAAACATGCGGCTCGGCCGATTCGGGTGGAATAGGGAGAGGACGCACAAATGCATTTGGGACAAATGGGACGAAAATGTGCGAAGTGCGCGATTCGAGTGCTTCGGCCGAAATGGAACAATGGGCCCATTTGGACTTCGGGAGTTTCGGCCGAAAATGGAACAGCGTGCATTTTCTTAACTTTGGGACATTCGGGACAAAAGTTCCGAAGGACGCGGTTCGGGCGAATTGGCCGAAAATGGAACAGGCACACTTTTTTGACTTCGGGACGGTTGGGACAAAATCAAAGGCGAATCGGCCGAAAATGGAACAACAGTCCATTTGAACTTGGGACATTTGGGAAAAAAGTTCCGAGAACGCGGCTTGACCGCTCGACCGAAATTGAGAAATCTCGCTTTTTTAAAATGGGGCACTGGGACAAAATTGCGCCAAGGATGTGGTTCGGCAAATCGCCAAAAATGGGAAAGCTCACACTTTTTAACTTTGGGACATTTGGGACAGGAAAGTGCGAAGTATGCGGGAAGGATGATTCGGCCAAATTGGAACAACATGCAAAGTAAGTTTTGGGACACTTGGGACAAAACTTTCCGACGGGCCCGAAAATGGGACAGCTTCGGGGATTTCGGCCGGTCGGGTGACAGAATGCATTTTCGTACTTGGGACAGTTGGGACAAAAAGTTCCGACAGGCCCAAGAATCACACAAAATGACCCAAAACACAGATTTTTTCAATTTCACGACTTAGGCATTTCAGAGAAAAACACTTAGACTCAAAATTTTGAAAATTTTACTCTTATCAGAGCGGGGAATTTTGAGTGGACAACGGGAGGTGGTTGAGGTCCTTGTCCTATCGATCCAGAGCCTTGGTTTCCTCCGGTGTTTCCTCCTCCACTAGATCCACTAGATCCACTAGGTCATATTCCTCCTAACCCACCAGATCCTCTAGATCCGCTAGGTCCACTAGGTCCTCCAACCCCTATACCACCGATCCACCTTTTGTAGCCAAAAAATGGCCTGAAGTGGTCGCGCCAAGTGTTCCCAATGTCCCACTAAATTGTGCATCGATGGTTTTTTATATTGTCCCACTTCCAGCCAGTTGTGTGTCCTATGCCACTCCCAGACGTGATACCCAAACCTTGCGTATTTGCACCTTGTCCAAAAATCCTCCAAATACCAAAATGGCTTGCATGCATCCATGGATATTCCAAATGAGAAATTATACCTCCTAGGTGCAGATCGGTTACTCCCACCGATGCCAATCAAGTTAACAATACTTCTCCTTGATCTCGGAAAACCAAGCACTAAGGGTTGGTTTCTGGTGGTTTCGATGCACGCCGATGAATCTCCTTTCTCCATATGACAAACTCTCATCAAAATATGAAGGGGATTCTATCTCATGCCTTTATAGATGCGGTATCACTGACTTCTCAGGTTACACATCCTCTACGTGAACCTCAAATCCTTCCCCCAAAGTCTGCCTCTATAGATCCATCACACTTACTACCTTGTATTGTCTATTCATCTCCCTTTCACGAGCTTCGCTATACTTGATTCATCTCTGCTCCCTTTCCTTTTCATCTGCAATGTTTTCCATCTTCCTTCACCCTAGCTTCCTCTCCCAACACTTGGAGAGGCTTAGCCGATTATGGGAAAAGCCTCCAAACTCAAGGTAATGACCAAGATCTTCATAGCCAAAGGAATAACACACAAATATGATCCTCTTGCTCCCTTATAAAATCAAACTCGGAACTTCCGAGAAAGAATATGTAGAAATGGAATATTATAGAGTATAATTGGCTAGCACTCCTTTCCACCAAAGTGGTCAATAGCATATGTCTAAGTTAAATATGCATCCTACAACCTCGATAATCATCTTGGGTCCATATGTGTAATCAGTAGTACTGCATTTATTTAGATGCATATGCTTGAGAGTCATTCATATAGTTTTATTGGAAAATAGTAGAAGAATGTCTCATACAACTCATGGTTTAGGTTCTCTTCAACCCATCTACGTGCATCAATCTCGGGTTCAAGCTCAATATTTGATAAAAAAATGTCCTCCATGCTCTTGAACCATGTTTCAACACTTTCCAAGGTTAGACATTTTTTCATCACGCATGACAGAGACAAAGATGCATGCCATATCTCACAACTTCAAAAAGAGGTCCTAGTAATGAAACCAAGATGTAGTCATTTTTATACCCTTAGACCAATAGTCTAATCCCATACGCATCGACCTATCACCCAACAGCCCCGAGCTCACCCGAGGCACACACAGCCGAGCCTCTCCTTTATGTGAGTCTTGTGAGAATGCATCATATTATGATAGATATTCAAGTGCAAGTGAATATGCATCATTCTGAGAACCTAGGACAAGTTGTCATCTCATTGCATCTAGAAAAGAGAAATAACAAACAACATATAGAAATGGTTCATACATAAAGGAAATGCATAAGGATTATACTTATGAACACATATATGATTCGAATAGAGCCTTATATTCATATTAACATGTTCAATAACCACATTACATCCCATGAAATCATCATAGACCCTCATATAACAATGTAGAGCCAAGTCATGCATCAAAACTATACTATGCTCATCATATTACAAAGAAGAATACAAACCCATCCCTCTAAATGTGCCATCACTCCTATATTTTTCTAATCCCAACCCATAGAATCCTCCATGGTGTTTCTACAGAGCTTCGCCTCTTTTCTAGTGCACTACTCTCTCTTAGAATGACTCCATGTATATCTCTCTTTGCTTCTCGCACCTTTACCCCATTTCCTATACCAATTGTTCTTTATATTCCCTGTCTTCTGCTATCCATGCACCTCAATATATATTTTTCCTTCCTTCACCGCCATGCCTTCTAAGATAAAAATCAGCTGTCAAGTGTCCAAGTGGTACTCCAATGGAGCATGCCTCCTTTGATCTCGAGCTCTCCACTTTGTGTAATGATGTTCTTCTGGAACCTTCCATCACATGCATGGAATATTCCCTTTTTTATCCTGCAATTGCTAGGATGGCACCTTATCCACTTTGCATGCTAGAAGGGTCACACTTTTCTCATGTGCTAGCTAGGACACCAAATATGGCTAAGTCCAAAACTCATCTTGCCTTGCGCGCATGTTGTTTGTTTTGAAAAACCCTACTAGGACCTTTCCCTACACACCTTCAACCTCGTGTGCCCTTCTTCATACTAGTCTTGCACGCTCACACACCTTCTTGTACTTAGCCAATATTTTGTGGCCCAACACCTCGTAATTTGAAACTTTTCTAACAATATTATACCTTTCTTTTGTTGCTTCTTATGCATAATATTTTGGTGCGGGAATTCGAATTGGCCCACCATCTATTAGCAAATTGACAAAAGTGTGTGAATAATGCATAGCAGAAGGAAATTTTTTAGGAACCTGAGATTCTAGATGAGGCCTTGCTTTAATAATGTGATCACCAAGCTCCTCAGCCATGTTAACGAAGGCCTCATTCTTTGCCTCTTCTCATTCCTTCTCTTCTTTTAAGCACTTCATCTCTCGTAGTCTTATCCTTGTTATCTTCAAGTAGCACTTGAATGTTGGCAACCTTATCAATGTTTGTCCGTGCCACCTTAATAGATAGCTTGACCAAGGCATTTTTGACCTACTCATCAGACATTACAATAGGTTTTATTGTCACGTGCCTGCTCTTTGGTGCCTTCTTTACTCGTGTGAGACACGTGAATTGTTGCACACATCAAAATCTGGTTCATCCATATGAGTCTACATGGATGAGGATAATTTCTTCCTTGTGCATGTAGTAGCCATATTTGGATCCATCAGCTCCCACCCGTATAACTCTTTCAAGCCCACAAGCTCGAAAATGGGTGCGAGATGATTTTTCTTGTGTCTTCAAAGATAGCTCATATTAGGGGCAACATATTCTTCACTTTTCCTCTCTCTTTTTGTCCTCGACCCCTTAGAAACCCTAGCGTCAGGGTTTGGAGTTGGCCCTATTCCTTCCTAAGTAGTGATGGTCATGCTGGGTGGCTCGCCCATTGATTCCTCTTCTTCTTTCACTCTTTCCTCATCATCTCTCATCTCCTCATCTTGGGGCTCTTCTGCATCTTTAGGTTGAACCGGGGTTCCTAGTGTGCTCTCCCTTGACTCCTCCTATTAGTTATCTTTAAGCTTCAAATTTCTTCTCTTATTTTTTTGGGCATTTATTTTTTAGAGAGAGTCGAGGTGACCTTCGTAAAGGTTGGGATGTCCATACGGCTTGGGTTTTGGTTCTTTCGGATACCCTATTGAACTATTCTTCCTCATGGACTTTTTTTCTATCCAAGTCTTCCTCTTCTCCTTGTTGTTGTGGAGGAGTATCTACGCGCTCACTTTATGCTTTGTCAGTGGGCTACCTCTCGGCCTCTGTGGTCCAAGCATCTACTATCCTCATTAAGTTATCCTTCCTCATCTTCCTCTAAGGTCAAGGAAGGAGTTAGATCTGTCACATTTTCAACTGTATGCTTGCCTTTAGGTGGGCCTGGGAGCATGAGCTTGTTCTCCACATATTTTCCTTTTTCTAACCTAGGCTTAAGATGGATATAGATAAGTGTGGCCCCACTATCCCCAATGGCCAAACTTACTGGACTTCATACTTATATCATCATAAATAAGCCTCTCAATTTAGGCATATTTACCTGGATAAACATAAGTTTTCCTTAAGGTATGGTAGTCATAGTATACCTTGTCCACATTGTAGATTAATTGGCGCGCATTTGTAAACCTGTACTGCTGCTTGGAAGAATCACGTTGTGAAGGCATATGGTATTTTGCACCAGGGACTCCATGTCCCATCCTTCATTGCAAACTGCGTGATGTAAAAAAATTGATATACCATGAATTGCACGGCCTTTCCCACCACTAAGGGTAGCTCCTTTGGAATATGCCATTCCTCCTTGAAGGCCACACGAAGTCGGTCATACCATAACTCGACCTTTTCTTGAATGACCACTCATTGATCCTTCACATAAATAATTTTCAAACCTCTCTACGAGGGAATTATTTTCCATGGGGTATTCCTGCAGATTCTGTTGTTTGTCCCATAAGAACTCTAATTTCTACAAACACAAGTGATAACAGGATAACGCCAAAACTTATCTTCTCACCTGTGCACACTTCCTCAATGATTGTATTTGCTATGTATCCTGCTAAGTTGTAAACTTCTCCTTGTGAAATATTCTTAGCAATGTGTAGCCACATGGTGTTCACTTGTGACCACCTTTCCTGATCATTCAACTTGGTGAGTAAGTGCATGACCACCTATACCACAGGGTACTTCCTTAACTTGTAAATATCCATTCCACACAGACCCTTCAAATATACCAACTCCTTGTTAGTGGCGATGACATATTCCTTATCAATTAGATCACTTCTAACCTCTAGTCCCTGTTCCCTTTAATCCTATCAACATAGCAATTAAGGGTGTTGTGATCCTCACCCACTACCCAACAAAGTAGAAGAATTCCTCATGGACTCTGCTCATAAGCCACCGGTATAGATTATCTACTTTTTGAAAGTATGGGAGTTCATACACTGCTGGTATACCCTACCTTCTTCAAAGAACTTCTCTCTAGCATATTCATAAATGGGCATGTCATCAACCATTCACTTGTTGGTCTTTCTATTCAACAATGCATCCAATTCCTCCTTTTATCGGTGGTACGATGTTTTTAATCACTCACCTTGCACCTGCAAATATGAGAATCCTAATCCCGTCTGATAATTAATTATTTTGGATACTAAAAATATGAGAAATTACTTTTGGGAGCATCCTCAACCTCGGTTTCTACCTTCTTCTTCCCATCTGCTCTCGCTCAGTGCTTTCTTCTGGTGCCATGATAAGACAAAGTTGCACCTTTTTACCTCTCAAATAAGCTCTCATGCCCTAGCTCAAAACTGCATGTCCTAGCTCCTTATCAACCCTGGAACTTTATTTCTTCTCTCTGCATGCTTATGTTTTTCTCAAACCCTTCTCTAATGGGTATGCAAGCTAATCTTGTGCAAAAATCTACTATCCTTTCCTGGTTTCACGCTTATCTCGCACCTCAACGTGTTTTTCTCAGTTTGTCACAACTAGCTCGCTTGAATACTCGTGATTGCAAAGGTAGAAATGAACCCGCATCATGTCTTTATATAGAGTTGGGAAAATTTATCACATTTATTTCTCCTTTACCTACCACCGATCCTCTCATTAATTGACCATTTTCCCAATTTCTACGCAATACACCTACACACCACAACTATAACCTTCAAGTGCACCTTCCTACCTTTTGGCTATAGACCTCCTTCTATGTGCTTCCATGTACCAAAGTACCTCACCACTATGCCTTCCTCTAGTAGTTTTTATGGTCGCAACTTACCTCGTGTTATATTGTGCATTCATTCATTTCCAGTTATGGTCTTCTTTAGGAGAAATTTTCTTTCTAGCAACACCTTTCCATACTATCTGCACTTTTTAACAAGAGAAATCACCTATAATAGTATTTTCTTATGTGTACCCATGTTTGAATGAAAACCACCCCACACCAAGGGTTTGTACAATCATCTATGCATAAAAAAACTTCGATTGTGATCAACTTCTAGCGCACAAATGTGCTTATTACACAAAACACTATCCTAAATTGAAAAATCATAGTGATGAAGAAAGAAACACATTAAATGAAATATAGTAAGGTAAATCTATACTAAATGACAATACCGCCTTTTATTACAAACACCAAGAAGGATTATTTAGAGTAGGGCTTCATCCTACTCTCGTTGAAGTAACCGCAACCGTGTTCCATCAAGCACCTCTAACTGGAAAGTTCCTGATTCAAGTATGTGAGTGATAACATATAGTCCCAACTAATACACCTTAAGCTTGCATGGGTGGTGTAGAAACTTTGAATCATAAAGAAGCACCACCGCCCAACCTTAATCTTATTTTCCTTGATGTTTCTATCATGCCATGTCTTCTGCCTAGCATTTTACTTCTTCCGACTCCAACATGTTATGGCATGCCTCTCATCCATTGTATTAATTTATCAATTATTTCTTACAAAGCTTGATCATCAACTAGACCTCCCGCACTTGCAATACGCAAATAAGGTAACATAAATTCTATGAGAATAACTTCTTCTACGTAAAACACCAATTGAAAGGGTATGGCCTTATTCAAACTTTTGTAGGTTTTTCTATATTCCCAAAGTACAACAAAAACTTTATCATCCCAATCGTTCCTTCCAACATCAAAATTTTGTTTCAAGGTCTGGCTCAATATCTTGTTAAAGGCCTCAACAGTCCCATTTGCTTAAGGGTGATAGGGTGAGGTCTTGTGGTGTGTAACCATAAATTCATCCAATAATATCCTGATTTTCTCACTCAAGAAATGTGTGCCCCTATCACTTGCCAAACTCAATGGACATCCATACCTAGTAAGAATATTTTCCCATAAGAACCTAGTTGTTGTAGCCATTTTACAATCCTTTATAAGATCTACTTCTTCCCACCTTGTAAGATAATTTTTATAAGTGATGATGTAGCACAATCCAGTTTTATGCGCGACTAGGGAAATAGGACCCAAAAATTCTATTGCCAATTTTTCAAATGGTTCTACACTAGTAATAGGCATTAAAGGCATTTCATCTCCTTGCCTAGGTTTTCCAAGGTGTCTTGTGATTATCACTTATCACACGCCTTACAATACTCCTTGCAACTGTGTACAAGGTTTCCCACCATAAACCAGAGAGTATAATCTTACACATGGTGGTGTCACCTGCATAGTGTCCACCTGCAATACCACCATGAGCCTCTTCCATGATTGTCGTGCACTCATGCTCTAGTACACACCGACACAATACTTCATCTCATCCTAGTTTGTATAGGTCACCACTGATCAACATGAAAGGTGCGGTGTGAATTGCAAGTTGTTTATTTTTAAGGCTTTCATTCCTTTTGGAACCATACTTGTGTGTAAAAAGAAATACCTATCCTCCAATTCCGATGGCACATGGTTTAACCTACACAAATGTGCATCGTGCATTGTATCTTAATTTTCTGTGCATCCTTTTCGATGGAATTCTTGATAAGTGGTCTGGATTAGAATTAATTTTACCTCGGCTTTATCATGACTATAAAGTTAAACTCTTGGAATAGTAGAACCCATTGACATATGCACCCCGTAAAATGGTCTTATTTACTAAGTATTTCAATTCCATGTGATCTTGTAAAGAACACAAAAGGTGTTGCTAGCAAGTACTATCTAAACTTATGCAGTGCGTAGATCATTGAAAAGGCCTCGCACTCTGTAGTTGTATAATTATGTTCTATAGGAGTCAACTTTCTACTAGAAAAATAGATAGGATGATCTATAATACCTTCTCCAGGTGGAGCTAATACTTCACCAATGGCCATGCCAAAGGTGTCCATATGTACGTGAAAAGTTTAGTTCTATGAGGGAAAGTGCAAAATAGACGTCGTAGTAAGCCTTTTCTTCAACACATCAAATGTGTGTTGTAATTATCCCAAATAGAATGTATCTTTACCTTTTAATAACTCCTCCAAGGGTGTGAAAATATTAGCATATCCTTTGATAAATTTTCTATAATACCTTGTGTGGCCTAAGAATCCACGCACCTCACTCTTACTGATAGGATCCTTCAGGCCTAAGATAACTACAACCTTGGTTAGATCTACTAACAAATCCTCCTTGTATATGATATGCCCTAGCAAAGTTCTAAAAGGTGTAGAAAATACACACTTCTTGATGTTTAAAGAGATTCTTAACTATCTGTACCTCTCAAACATTAATCACAAGTTGTCACAATGATCCTTGACAAGCCCATATATTGTCCAATCATCCAAGTAAACTTGCAAGAATTTTTGAATAAAATCTTGGAATGCTTAAACCACAATGCAAGAAAATAGTGCAGTTGCATTCTTCAATCCAAAGGGTATCACCGTGTATGTAAAAATTCCTCATTCAGTGGTGAAATTTGTTTTATCTTGATCCTCCTTTGTAATTATTACCTGATGATACCCAGAGAATCCATATGTAAAAGAGTAAATTTCATGCCCTGCAATGCCTTCTAATATTTCCTTGGTGAAAGGTGTAGGAAAATGATCAATCACACATGCAGCATTCATCTCCCTATAGTCCACACAAATCCTAATATGACCATATTTCTTTATATTGATTACCATGGGGCTAACCCACTCTGATTCTTCTAGGGGCTTAATGATGTCAGATTTCAACATCTTGTCAATTTCTTCTTTAAATTTTACGTGTAGGTTAGGTTTCATCTTGTAAGGTCTCTTCCTAACTCGGGCATGCACCTTCCTTTAACTTAATCTTCATCTCACCCAAAGACTCATGAACTCCCTTTAACTCATGGTAGCCCCTAAGAAATAAGTCCTAGAAATTGCGTAGTAACTCAATTATCTTAGCCACCTCATAATCAGACCAATAGTCTCCAATTATGGCCTCCTTAGGTTTAGAATCCATGCCAATGTTCACTTTCTTTGTCTTCATAGGTTCATGATAAGTGTGTGCCTTATTATATGCACCGTCTAAGACTTTACACGTACTCTAAATGATCTATGTCTAAATTTTCTACGTCTTCATCATCCAATAAGTAGACCATCTTTCCTTTCTCCTTCACAAGGAAAGCATGCTCAAGTAGTTTGGCATCTATCTCATCTACTTCATCAAAACACGCTCTTCGGTCACCTCAAAATAAATCTGAATGAGTTATTTAGCCTTTGACTGCCTCCCATAGTCAATCACTCCATAACTTGTAATGCCTCTTTCACTAGAGTTTTGGTGGAGAAGTAGTCAAAAGTCTCGGATCATTCCTGCAGGTCAAGTCCTGTCAATTTCTGATCTCCCTATGTAATTCCGCATAAACATACCAAATGCACACACAACCTCACAAGGTGAAATAAATTTTGTGCACCCACAACGAAGGTGGTAAAGCTTTCTTCCCCTCTATCCAGATTCTCTCACACTACTGAATGTGGTGCTGAACAAGATGATTACCATGATATGTGTAGATTTGAGTAGGCACATTTCTCCCCGAGAAATCAAGGTTATTAGAGAAATTCTCACTTCATTCCATTCTGTGAGATTATTCCTATGAACCATCCACCAATGCGTTATTGTCATGTGTAGGGTATATACTAACATATTTCTTCTATCCACTTGATCCTTCCACTTTTTTTCCATGGTGCACAAGAATACCTCAAGTTCTCCTTCGCCAATGTAATGGGGTACAAGGTTGTTACTTATCCTCCTAATACAACGAGGTGTGCCTCCTCACATAGATGTGCTTCTTTCTTAGTGACAAACCATCTCATAGCTTCTATGTGCCCAATTATAACAAGAAATACTTGTAGTATCACTAAGAGATTATGCATCCTCCCACTATAAGATTCCTTCCTTAGATGGCTCAAGTACTTCCGGATCTCAAATGGTGCGCACATAAATTTTTTTGTAGGTCTTCCTTACTTAAAGATTCAACATAAGGTGTAGATTTCCCATCTGTCAAAGGGATAATAAATCACTCTTCCTTGTTCTCAAAGCTGATATACCCCTTGTTGAACTATAGATCAACATTATTTACATAAAACAAAGGGCACCCAAGTAGATCTCGGAATCTATCCTCTTCTATAAGTGCTAAAACCTCAAAGTCCCCAAGTGAACTTGGCCCTTGTATAGTAATGGATGCATCCTTTAAAACTCCTATCGAGTGGCCTTATTTCAATTTTCCATAAATAGTACATTAGAGGATATATGAATGGAGGTCTACCCATCTACACCCATGCATCTAAAGTAAGCACATTAACTTCCACGCCTTTCTCAATAAATTTATTGCTCAAAAGCCACCCATCCACAACAACCTTCAAGGTGATCTCCTTGTCAAAATCCAAGCTATGAGGGTGGATTTTAGCATGCATGATCTTTCATCCATTCTCAATACCTGCATGTGGAGTGTTTCCCTTTAACTAATTCCCTAGTAATGGTATAATATTCTCATAGCGTAGAATTTTACATACCTCTTTCATATCATCAATATCTAACTAGACCATCTCCGTTGCATTCTTTTGCTCCAACTTCCGATATCTTTGTTCCTTTAAACATTATATTTCACCCTGGAGATTCCTAAGAACCTCCATAGTTTCTTGATAAACCTCTTTCGATGTGTAGGATCTAGGTATCTTGCATGTAAGACCTCCTCCCTAGTAATGGTAGGATTTTTTTGTAATGCTTCTCTGGCACACGCAGCTTCAATGACGTGTAGTAATTTTCATAGGTACTACCTTAGGATCCAGTGCCAACTTTGGCATCCATTGGTTTTCTATAGTGTGTTGTATTCTAACCATCCCTGCACCCTTGTTCTTCTATTTATGTTTCTTGCTAAGATGCTCATATAAGTCTGGGCACTCTTCATAGTTATGATTCTTTCCAAAAAAATAACAAGTAATATTATGACAACATTTTCACTTGTAGTGGTCAAGAGATCTACGCGTATAACATGTTCCATGAGGGATATCACCTCATCCACCACTACGGACTCGACCCCCAGAATCCACCAGATATCCTCGGCCTCTACCATGAACTCCTTCAAGAACCCTTCATTTTGATCGTAGTGCCCTTAAGTGTGGTCATGATCATGGTGCTCAATTTTACCTTTAGAGTTATACGAAACTCATGTCTTTCATACACCAATATCAATGACATCATGGATCTAATCAACCAACCTACAATCTTTAGTATTATGAGTCATGGACTAGAAAATATTACCATAGCAAGATACGTTCTTCCTTATCGCGTGTTGTAACAATTGGAAATATCTTACATCATGGTCTAAATGACATATCTCACAGCTTCAAAGAATAATGAGCACACCGATCTTTGGGTACAAATATCCTTAGTGTGCCCCTCTACTTCAAAATTTTTGCACCAAAATCCCATGCGTGTTTCATATACTTGAATTGGCCAAAAGTTTATCCAATTGCTTTTCCATTGTTGTAATCGAGCTTCCAGAATGGGCTCACTCTAGTTTCTATACTTTCGACTACCTTAGTGCACAATACTACTTCAAGCGCTTCATGTGGATCTCAGTATATGTCTTATGTCACAATTCCTCCTAAATTGTGTGATAAAGCCTCCAATGAAGCACTTTGTACATGTTGGCTTGCATGGATATCATAGGAAAGTTTAGACAAAAGTGTCTTGAAATGGGCATCATTTTCCCAAACACTCTCATTGCTGCCTGTTTAATATCCTTGAGTGTGCTCAAACTTGGGAAAATAAAATTCCTTAATGAAAGCATCCCGTAATATTGTATAAATCATGCAAGTCTAATTAGGGTCAAACTTCCCATACCTACTTTGTGCATATCCCCGCAACATAGTTACAAACCGACTTTCCATGTGCTTAGAATTTGTTATCCCTATTACATGCCATAGTATCTCACACATATGCACATGCTCAGAATAATCTTCTATTCCCATATACTATGGAAGATGAAACGAAATCTCCATGTAAATATTATGGGGTTGGTGAGGTCCATGCCTACTAGATCTAGAACCTCCCGTGTTACCTCTACCTCAAGACCCACCGTAACCGCAGCCACTTATGCCCCCGATCCTCCACCTATAGTAGGAAGTGAACCGGAGGATGTACTTCCCGTGTCCCAACAAAGGGTACTAAACTAAACTCCTACATTCTGTGAGGTGGTACTATTCCCAGAGGCGAGTCCAAAATTTTTCATGCCCGAGTTTTTACCCCGACACGCCTAAAAAGCTACCTCCAAATAATAAGGAAGACGTTGGACCAACCATAGATTTACTTGCTATTTTATTCACTCCTATTATTATACTTCCCAAACTAGCTTGCTAACTATTGGTCATTTGAAACTCGGAAACCAAGTGCAAGGGCAGTCACCGGGTAGATTTAGATGTACGCTAATGGCCCATGTCATATCTACTGGTGTGCTCTCATAAGAGGCAGAGGAGGGTTCCTTGTCATACTTTCCTAAATGGGGGAGTTCCAAATGCTCTATCTCCATGTCCTTTGCGTGAGTTCCAAATCCTTCATGATCCATCTCTCTCCACAACGCCATCTATTCTATAACCTCAACTTGCTTCTCTAAATCCCTCTTGTGCACCTCATTAAAATTGAGCCAACTTTCTTCTCTTTTCCTCTTTTCCGCCGGTTCTTCCATCTTACCAAACCTACTCCTACCCCCACGCGTGGTGGAATTTAGCTAGCCATCAAATTCTCTTCCAAATTTAGGGTTACCATCAAGATTTTGATCACTAGTGGAATTCCTTGTAGATAGGTTCCCCTAGGATAACGTAAAAACTAAAACTCAGCTACCTCCAGGCAAGAATAAGTAGAAATTGAGTACTCCAAAATATATCTATTCATAACACCACAAAACTAAGTGGCCATAGTGCACATCCAAATCAGATTAACATCATAGAGGGCCTGAAATTATTCATATGTCTAGAAAAGTGTGCAAAACCTCTAATTCCTCTTAGACACATAAGCAATCAGCCACTAGTACAAATCTATCGAAAAGATAACAAATAAACTCTCACATAAACAGTCATAAAAGTTATACTCCACCCATGTGCACGCATAAAAATCAGATCCAAAGGCTGAATATTCTAGCATATTCTTCTTCTAGATCTATTATCCACTCCTCAACACTTGATATGGTCAACCAGTATGTCTTCATCACAAAAAATCCTAAAAACAACTGAAAAAGAGGTCTTGACAATGGAACCAATGATGCAGCCTAGAATTTACTGTGAATAACCTAGGAACATTGGCATATCCTCACCTAAGCTGAGTTCTCACCCAAAGCACGCAAAGGCACCAGGTCCGTCTTTAGAGTTACTTGTACAGAATGTTAGCATGACAATCTTTAAACATATTCAGATTCATAACTAGTCATAAACATTCCATAGTGTATAATCCATATTTATATCTTAGAGAATCATAATAAATGAACTAAATAATAACTATGATAAGATTAACCATACAAGAGCTAGATTCAGTTATGTCTAATGCCATTATCTAAACAATATACTCAATTGCATTAAATATTGTAAAACAAAGAAGCTTCTTACACTATATTAGTATCTCCATGAGTCATGTGCACTTCACCACACTAAACTAGGTAAATCAATAAATATTTATAGGGGTAGGGACTTTCCCTTCACCACCCATGCACTTCTCAAAATAGGCCACATGTTGATAATAGCCATGCACCTTTACAATAGTATGCACAACATGCAAGTGCTCTAATAATATATTTCCTATAGTTAACTCCAAGTAGAAATCATATTATTAGCTTAAACTATGCATGGCACTTATCTTCCGATTGTTCCTAAAATACCATTGCATGTAACACAAGTCTTCATATCTATATGTGTTCTGCATGTTATCTCCAAAATAGTCCTTATCCATAAAAACAGCTAAGTATTGATCTAAAGTGTTCTGGCGTGCGTTTCCTTTCCTATCTTCCCACTCCTTCAAATGCACTTTATTCCCACATGTTCATCCTTCGTGTGTCTTATTTTTAGAGTAACATTATATCTTCTCAATAACTTGTGCATGAACTTGTACCTAAGCATGTTGGGCCCTAAAATATTGACTAATTACAAAAAGGCACATGGGTGCGCAAGGTAGGGTTCTAGGAGGGTTTTAGAAGGGTCGTGTTACACACCGAAAAAATAAGGTCTCGGGAATTATCCATATTTGTCATATCGGGTAGGACACGAGAAAAGCGTAACTGCCCGCACATGCGGAAGTGATAAGGTGCTAGCCTAGTGATAGGTTGGCCTAGGGAAGGAATATGCCCTGTGATGGAAGCTTCTAGAAGACCATCATGGCAAAAAGTGGAGAGCTCAAGCTTGGAGGAGCATGCTCCCATGGAGGACCACATTCAGACACCTGACAACTTATATGAGGCCATAGAAGGATGAGTTGGAACTTCGGGGTGCCTATATATACAAGCACCCATAGAAGAAAAGAGAGAGATCAATAGAGAGCAAAGCTCAGCAAAAATGCCGCAAGGAACTCTATTTGGGTTGGGTAGATAAAATATAGGATAAGGATGTATCGGGGCTTGGGGTTATAAAATTTCTTTTTGAAAGATAAAGAATATGGATCCAGCTTATGATGCATGACTTGATCTGCCTTTCATGCGATGCCCCGTAATGAATCTAATGAATGTAATGAGGTTACCAGTTTATATGAATATGATCAGTAATGATTCTAGTGCATTTACATATCTTCATGGTTCTGTTTTATGCATGTTTATGGAATGAGTCTGAATCCTTGTGCATTTCCCTTTCTATTTTGATTCAGTTCTTAATCTGTTAAGTAATTTTCTGTCTGGAATGACTACACTGATCTAGAATCTGTTCTGAGCTCTATGATGCTTGCATGTCTCATTTCCACTCACTTCCTTTAAGTTTGGATCATAGATGATGTTTTCCCTCTCAACTCACATAAAAGAGAGACTCAAAGTGCCCGTCGTGCCTCGGGTGAGCTCCCAAAGTGCCCGCCGGGTGATAGGTCGGCACGCATGGGATTCCCTTATTCTTTGGTGGGTGTAAAAATGACTACATCTTGGTTCCATTCTTTGGGACCTCTTTTTGAAGTTGTAGGGGGAAATGGCATACATCATGACCTATGTAATGAGTGATGATAGAGTGTTTAACCTTGGAAAGTGTTGAAAAATGGTTTAAAATCATGGAGGATGAATTTTCTTAGAGATTCAGCACTGGACCTGATTTTGATGCACGTAGATGGGTAGAAGAGAACCTCTACCATGATTTGTATGAAAAAAATTCGTTGCTTCCCAATAGAACGTATGAATGGATCTCGGCATATGCGTCTCAATCAAGCTTTGGTATTATAGATCATGTGCTTGGACTCAAGAAGAATACCAACGGCCGAAAGATGTGGATCTAACGTGGACTCATGCTATGGATCATTGGTGGAAAGGATTACTAGCTACCTACACTGGAGTACAATATTTCTACATATTCTTGTCTGCGGAAGTTGCTAAGTTTGAGTTTTTGCGGGATCCTAGAGGATCACTTCTACATGTTATTCCTTTGGAAATAAAGATTTTGATTGTTACCTTGAGTTTAGAGGCATTTCCAATGGCCGGTTAAACCATTCCCGAGCAATCGGGCGAGGAATATAGGGTTGAGGAAGATGGTAGATATTGCAATGGAGAAAGAAAGGGAGGAGAGATGACTCAAGTATAGTGAAGCACATGAAAGGGAGATTGCTAGACAACATGAGGTTGCAAGTGTGATGGATATATGGAGGTAGACATTGTGGGAAGGATTTGAGGTTCACACAAAGGACGTGGAACCTGAGTAGTCTATGTTACCCCATCTTAGCAAGTGCGTAAGAGAGACCCCTTCAGCTTCTGATGATATTTTATCGCACGGAGAGAGAAGATTCGTTGGCATGCATCTGAACCCACCTAGTGACCAAACCCTGCGCATGGTTTTCCAGATCAAGGGGAGAATATTGTTAACCCAACTGGTATCGGTGGAAGTGACCGATCTGCACCCAAGAGATATAATTTCTCATTTGGAACTTCTATGGCTGCACATACCATCCCAGTGTTAGGAGGAATTTTTAGGTAGAGTTCAGATACACAAGCCTTCGGTCCTCGTGTCTTAAAGTGGTGCAGGGTACACTATTGGTAGCAGGGCATTATCACAGACACGTTGGTGCAATCGTTCAATGGAACTTTGGGGACCCTTGGCATGACCACTACAGGACCTGGTGGATCTGGTGGGTCAGGAGGAACAAGACCTTGTGGACCTAGTGGATATGGTGGGTTAGGAGGAACATGACCTAGTAGATCTGGTGGGTCTGGTTAGTCAGGAGGAATAGGACCTAGTGGATCTGGTGGATCCGGTGGTGGGGAAAATGTGAGAGGAAACCAAGGCTCGGCTTAGGAGGACAAGGGCCCCACCACCTCTTCAAGTATTCTTTGATATGTCTTTACATTTTCCAGACACAGAGGTATTGAAGATGCTTTGCTGAGAACATGTTCACAAGTGTGAGCTACTATGGCCCGCAAAAGGGATCACTAGCCCATAGTGGAAGGAAAGCCAGTTTCCAATGACATTGGGCATGTGCATAACTGGTATAGGAAATATGACCCTCATCAAACGGTGGTGGATTATACCACTTTAAATAATGTCTTCTTGGAATAATTCCACATTCCTAAGTTTGAACAGAGAGCATCGGCGCCACAAGGAGATTCAACAAGGAATGGCAGAGAGTGTGCAGGAGTATGATGCATAGTAAAAACCCTCATGTAAAATTTTTCATATGACATTCACCCTTCATAGCATGCTCAATGTTTTGTTGGAGGGTTGATAACACCTTTTAGGAGATCTTTATCTCATAATACCTTCACAGACCCGTGTGAAGCATTAGAAGCCGCTCTATGCGCCGAAGCTATTGGAAGTGTTCATACTGGTGTTAGCTCCTTCCTGGAAGCTCAAATCTCTGCTATGGCTAAAGAGCTAGAAATTTTTTATGCAAACTCAGCCCATGAGACTCGCAGTGGTATATGGTGTATAGATTGTGAAGTAGAGGGGCATGTCAAGGATAGTTGCCCCCAGAGAAAATTATGCGTCAGCAGTAGATTGTGAGATTTTTCATGGGGACCATGATGAGATTAGATGTCCCTTGTTGCAATGCGTGATGTGGAAGAATGTGTCTTGCTACTATAATATTTGTACCTCTATAACCCATGATACTAAGGATTGTAGGCTTATTGACCAGATCCATGAGGCCATTGATCTTGGTGTGCACCAAATTATCCTTGCAAGCGGTTCTAAGGGTGATAATTGCCATTATGATGAGTGCATAGATGGAGGTGTGATCGAAGGGGATTTCAAGGAGGATTCCATGGTCATGGTAACCACGGAGGAGGAAGAATTGAGTTCCCGCGTGGAACCTATTTTAATTGTGGGTCTACAAACCACTACAAGCACGAGTGCCCAGACTTATTACAGTGCTCATGGTGCGGGAAGAAGCACAAGTATGAGGAGTGCCCTAAGTTGTTTGAGCACATGAATCAGCAACACCGGAAAAACAAGGGCATTGTAATGGCAAACATTAAGAAGGATGACACACAATGGATTCCATAGGTGACACGTGATACAGGATTGGAACCTATTATGGTAACAAGAAGATTAGAGGCTGTGTGTGCAAAGGAAATACCAAGGAAGAAAAAATTGGTTTCAAGGGAAGAAGTGGTACATGGGAAGTACCCAAACCTTGTGCATTATAAGGAGGTATATCAAGAAACCATGGATGTCATTCGGAGTTTACAAGGAGAAATAAATTATCTTAAGGAGCGATCCGGAGGGAGGAGCAAAGTAGGAAGGTCGAGGCACCAAAGGATGACTTGGATGAGGTCAAGGAAGTCTGAAATTCTTAGGCAAGAGAATATTATTCCCTTGATAGCATCATGGTTGAGAGAGAAGCTACCATGCACCGAGAGAAGAGCACGAGAGGCGGTCTTTCATGCAAACCTTCCCCCTCATCGCCTTGAATATGATAAGGAGATTACATTAGATGAATTCATCGATGGATGGATTCTTAGTAATATCCTCATTAACACAGGCACAAAGGTCAATGTTCTCACCTTGGATGCATGGCATCAGATGGGAAGACCTACATTACATCCATATTTGAATGTGTTATATATGGAAAACAAAACTAAGGAAATTCCCATCAATTTCTTAAAGGATGCAGCCATCACCATTCAGGGAGCTAAGTTTACTAGGGACTTTGAAGTCTTGGCACTCATCGAGGTAGATAATTTCCCAGCATTACTTGGGCACCCATGGTGCTATAAGAATAATGTGGATCTTCGGTTCAACAAGGGATACATAAGCTTTGAGAATGAGGAGGAATGGCTCATCATACCCTGGATGATGGGAAATAAACACCCTATACTTTGAACCTTTGGGAGAAGAGGTCCTACTTAGAATATATGTGGGCTCAATCGGGATCCAAAGATAATTCATCCCACGAAGGAGTTATCCAAACTTGAGGATGCTTAGTCCCTAAGTGATACCACCAGTATAGCATGTGATAATTGGGCGCATGGAACCTATGAGTTGATCAAACGATATTTGAGAGGATCAGTGATAAAGGTGATAAAGGCACGTATAGTCCAATGCCTAGGGGGAAAGAAGCTACCTAATTATTTAGGAGGATCTTTCCCTGAGATCTTTTTACAGGAGATGGAAGCTCGGTGGAAGGAAGAGAATGAATGACACGGGATGTTAAGTTATGTTCTACTCAACATAGCAGCATAGTAGTGGGCTACACATTAGGAGAACCTCTTGGAATGGCACAATGTGAGAGTTTCCCTCTCTTTTCAGTTCTTTAGAAGCACCACACCCACTTTGCCATCAAATATTATCATGGTAAGGAACCTACCTCTTTCCATATCCAAGATTGTGAGAAGGTCTGGAGAGAAGGCATGGAGGCTTTACCACCATCCCTATGGGTACACAAACTATATTCTACATTGCAAGGTTGTGTGTGTGCATGGTACATTCACGCTGAGACATGCCACCAGATAGGGAATTGGTAAGAGTTAGTAGCTGATCTCATTCAAACATTTGAGTATCGGAGTACAAAACCCTTAGTGGATAAGGCATTACAGGATATCAAGTGCCTTACCATTAGAGATAGCGCCATGGTAGAAGATAGGATACTAGAATTTCTAGGTGAACCTGGCTTGGAGGCATGCTTTGAGGAAGAAGAAATATAGTTTGAGCACACATGTATGGAAAAAGAAAAAGGGAAGATGGTGTATGTTATTGATGGGGAAGAAGTGGAAAACTTGGATGTTGATAATTCGTAGGGACACGTGAGGTGGTATATAATTATGATGAAAAGGTACATGCCTATCATGAGCCTTTAAAGATGAATAAGGTTAACATTAGCTCGGATGAAGAGCCTAAGGAGGATATCATCGGAGACTATTGGTTAGAGAAGGAAGTCTAAAAGATCATTGATCTTTTACGTGAGTTTGAGGATTTATTCCACGTGGGTATCATGAAATCAAAGGCATCCACCATTCCTTGGGGAAATGAGAATTAAGTTGAAGGAAGGTGCACACCTGTCCTAGGAAGAGACCATGCCAAATGAATCCTAACCTACTTGTGAAGGTTAAGGAAGAAATAGATAAGATCATAGCGTCGGGAATTATTAAAGTTTTTGAAGAGTCAGAATGGATAATTCCAATGGTAATTAGCATCAAGAAGGAAAAAAATTACTGTGTTGATTATAGGGACCTGAATGTAGTGTGTATCATTGATCCTTTCCCAACCCCTTTTACTAAATAAATCTTAGAAGGAGTGGCAGGGCATGAGGTCTATTCTTTCATAGATGGATTCTTGGGCTATCACCAGGTAAGGATCGCAAAGGAGGACCAAAGGAAGACAAATTTCACCACTGAGTGGGGAATTTTTTCCTATACAGTCATGCCTTTTGGGTTGAAGAATGTGCCTACTGTGTTCTCGCGCATTATGGTACAAGCTTTCCAAGACTTCATCCATAAATTCCTTCAAGTCTACCTGGATGATTGGACAATATATGGGTTAGTGAAGGACCATTGTGACAACTTAAGGCTAATGTTTGAAAGGTGTCGGCAGTTGAGGATATCCCTCAACATTAAGAAATGTGTCTTTGCTACCCCGTTTGGAACATTATTGGGGCACATCATATGTAAGGAGGGCCTACTAGTAGATCTCGTAAAATTTACAGTAATTATGGGATTGAGGGAGCCTACTAATTAAAGTGTAGTGCACGATTTCTTGGGCATATAGGGTACTACATGAAGTTTTTCAAGGGATATGCCAAGATCATTGCACCTTTAGAAGAGTTACTTAGACATAAGAGTGCCTTTTAATAGGAGAGAGCACAACAAAAGACATTTGACACTTTAAAGGATAGGCTTGTCACCACACCCATCCTACGTTTCCCTTCTTGGGATAAGCCTTTCCATGTCCATGTGGATGCCTTAGGAACCATCATTGGAGTAGTTCTTGCATAGCCTTGGTGAAGGGATTTTTGACCATCCTTTGTGCATTAAAAGCAAGAAATTGACACCAATAGAATAGAATTACACTACGATTGAGCGCAATACATTATCAATGATCTATGCGCTTCACAAATTCAGATAGTATTTTTTGGAAACCCCTTTTATATTTTACACTAACCATATGGCATTGAGATACTTGGTGAGCATGCCCATTCTACAAGGGAGAATATGTCGGTGGGTACTATTGTTCCAAGAATTCGAGTTCACGATGGTTGTCAAACAAGGAAAAAGTAATTCTGAACCTGATCATTTTTCTAGGATTGATTCAAGGGAGGACACGCAGAGCATTGAAGAGACTATGCTAGATGCACAACTATTTAGGTTGAGGCACATGCCCTCAGATTTAGAGGACATTGCGGTATTCCTTAAAATAGGTGTGGTGCCAGACGGAATGAAGGCCTTAGAGAAGAAGAAGTTGGCCATATGCATCGTGTCCTACATGCTAATTAGTGGAGATCTATACAAAATGGGTCATGATGAGGTTTTGCACCATTGCATACTAGAACATGAGCACATTTAAATTATGGAAGAGGCGTATGGTGGGGTTATAGGAGGACACTATGGGGAAATGAAACTCATGTGGAAGATTCTACTCATAGGGATTTGGTGGGAGACCATTTATCAAGATTGCATTGAGTTTTGCAAGGCCTAGTGACCATTGCCAACACCTTGGAAAACCTGGAAAAAGGGATGAAATGCCCTTATGACCAATAGCTTGATCAAGTGAAATGATTTGAGAAATGGGATATCAAAGTTTTCGGACCAATCTCGCCAATGACGCAAAGGACTGGTTCATAGTATATCCTCACTTGCACTAATTATTTGACAAGGTGGGTAGAGGAAATGCCTACAAAGGATTGTACAGTGGCTACCGCTGCTAGATTTTTATGGGAAAACATAATCAGCAGGTATGGATGCCCATTGAGTTTAACAAGTGATAGAGGTACGTACTTCCTCGATGACATGGTCAGGATTTTGTTGTTAGAATTCATGGTGGCCCATCAAAAAACTTCTCCTATCACCCTTAAGTAAATGGAACTCCTATGGAGTTTTAAAAATACTTAGTCACACATTGACTAAGATCTGTGATGTTGGTAGATAGGATTGGGATGACAAAGTATCATCCATTCTTTGGGTGTATAGGACAACCTACAAGAGGTTGAATAAGGCCACACCATTTCAATTGGTGTTTGGCACGGAGGCTATCCTACTAGTTGAATTCATGTTACCTTCTTTACGTTTGGCTCATGTAGGAGGATTAGCCGATGAACAAGCTCTGGAAGAGATAATTGACAAGTTAATGCAATTGGATGAAAGATGATCACTCCCAAGTGGATCCAGAAGATGGAAAAAGTAAAACAAAAGGCATCACATGATCATCAAATTAAGAACAAGAAGTTTGAGGTTGGGAAAATGGTGCTACTATATGATTCAAAGTTTTTGTGCCATCCTGGGAAGTTAAAAGTCCATTGGTTGGGTCCCTACATCATCTCGTACATCCTTGAATCAAGTGCATGCCGATTCTTATAAGTGCTTTGGATGGGATGAGATTTCCAGGACACTTCAATGGGAGTAGGCTGAAGCCCTACTATAAATAAGTCTTCTTGGTGTTTGTAAATAATGCAGTATTGCTAGTTAGTTTAGGATTTCCCTTAATGCATTTTCTTTTCTTATGTTTCCTTTTCTCGTTGTTGTTTTGTGTTGCGCCTTGGGTTCCGGTAATCTCATTACTTTTTGAAGGTTTTAACTACGCAGAGGACTGCACATCATTTTAGTGTGGGGTGGAGTAAGGTGGAAGAAATTGAAGTGTGAAGCACCAGAAGGATTGTGTTGGAAAGCCCGGTTGAATGGCCTTGTGAAGGAAGTGCATGCAAGGAAAGGTGAAAAAGGATGGTTGGTGTCAAGGTAAGGCTACATTATAGATCCACGTACAAAATTGGAAGAAGCGCAAAAGCAACATGAGGTAGGTGAGAGAAAAAATCATGACAGAAGAAGTGCCTTTGGTGCTGGTTACGCGCACGCAAGAGTCTCCCACAAGATGTATTGGTTGCGTGCAAGAGTGGAAGCGCTAAAGATGGGTTTATTTGAAAAATCCACATTAAGTGTTAAAGTATGGTGGTAGGTAAGGTATCATTTAATGTTAAAAAGAAATAAAAACTATGAATAGAAGGTTGGACACTTCATTATTTACATTATGAATACGAAGAAGGAAAATCTTTTGCGAATTAGGGTTTCCAGAGTTGATCCATGTGAAGAAAAATTAGAGAAATTTAACCATGAGTGACAAGTCTAGATCTTAAAACCGGAGGGAAATAGTTCACGGGCATAGAGAGAGTTATGGAGAAGTGTCATCTTGTGGAGGGGATATTTCAGAAAGAGTTTGGAAGCTAGGGCATGGGTTAGAAAGGAGTTTCTTCACAAGTTTGAGATCTAAACATGGAAATGGTAGAGAAGAAGAGCAAGAGACATTGAATTGCAGAGAAAAACCAATGCAATGGCACCCAAGAAACCAGTGTAACACCTAAAAAGGGCAAGGGCAAGGGAAAATAACAAGAAACCACCGCAGGTACCAATGAGGAATGGTATGCAAAAATGTAGTACCCAAATGGGGTTTTTCTGGGATCAAATGGGAATCCCACTTAAGAAAAATGACACTAAGTGAATACAATCATCGTATGAATGTGATTGAAAATAAAATGGAATCTGGAGTTAGTGCACCTGACTAACCAGAGAACACCTGAGGGGTTACCAATTTATAGCAACGAAGTCAAGGTGAAGTTAGAGAAGGCAGGATTATTGCAACTCTATGAGTTTCCCTACTTCGGAAAGCCAGAGCACCTCTATCAATGGCTAATGTTGCACACACATGAATACCACTTTCACTTCGCGGGGTGCAAGATGTACATAACCCATCAACTAATTTCAAGATTCAAATGCCTTATCTGTGAAGGAGATAGTATAGAGGATGACCTGTGTGATAAAGAAGCAATTAAGGAAACAGTGGCCATGTATGCATACAAGAAGGGGTCAAGGTACTTTGATATTGGGTATATCTAAGAACCAAGTGATGAGAATGGATGCGCGCTGTAACAAAACTCAATGTGCAAGAAAGATGGATGCAGTAAAAAATTCTTGGTTGAATGTTTGTAGAAAAATATCATAGGGAACCATCTACAATCTGTCTGCATACATTATAGATTAAATTATCACCAACACATGAGAAGGAGACAAAATTCTCTTTGGTAATATCCTCTTAACCATTGTGTTCTCGGAGATCGAGTGCCGATGCAACAAACAAGTTCATTTGGGAGCACCCAAAGGAAGACCCCTCGCCTACAAAAATATTTGAGAAATACAATTATGATAGCATGACACCCGTTCACAAGGAATGTCTTTAAAAATGGTATACGCACTTAAGGAATGCATTTGGGGTAGAATGGAGAATACCAGAACAACTGCTAGTGCTTACAGTAGGAGAAGTTGAGTTTGTTGTATACCAACACTTTTGTATTGGTAGGTTCAAGTTGACTGATGAAACCATGAGCCCATGGTGCAAGCTCCCATTCACCTTCACAACTCAATACTTCTAGGTGGGAGTTAACAGATTCAAGGAGTCCAAGAAGTTAAAGTTTGACCTTGGAATTTTGGACCGAGACCACAGGAGATGCAAAAACATTGGTCTACCCCAACAAGCACATGTATGTGGAAAAGTACGTGTCACATGAAGTCCAAATGGTGAAACCCCTGACTCTAACTATTGCAGAGAAGTCTGCAGCGCGTGTATACCTTTAGATAAGGCCCAAGTTTGAGAAGGGTGCTTATCTTGAAAATGAGATAGCTATACCTGAGGACCTAATAGGTAGGAAGAAGCCCACACCCATCGAAAGGAAAAATAAATGCAGAAAAAGGCACCAAGTTCCCAAGATATGCGAAAAATAGGTGCCCCAGGAACAAGCGCTAGAACAAGTACTTACACGCTCGTGAAGAGTTCCCACCAAAGAGGAGGCACCAAAACAGGAAAATCTTATCATAGAGGAGAAATCACCAGAGGAAGAGGAAGAGAAAGTAGAATCTCCTATACTAGAATCCCCAGTTAGGAAGAAACAGAAGGTGATGGAGGAAGCTGAATCGGAGGAAACAGAGAGCTTGGAGAAATACATAGGTGAGAGGGATGACAATGAAGAAAATGATCCTAAAGGGGACCAAGGACCACTTTTTTCAACGTGCATGATTCGAAAGAAGAGGGAAGAGAAGAAGAACATGAGTTCCTTTTCATGTGGCATAAGGGTATCTAGGAGGAGGAAGGCACCCAAAACATGGGAAGAAGTGAAGAGGTTGGTGCACAAGATCAGAAAACTCCAAGCCTCACAAAGGAGAAAATAAACGAGGTGGCAGAAAGAGAAGCAAAAAAATCATTGAAGCCTTGGTAGAACAAGAATTGGAGTGCAACACTGATATAGTGATGGAAGAAGATAAGGAAGAAAGCGTAGGGAAATATCATGGCAGTGCGGGAGGCCCCAGTCTATCGGTAACTATTCCTAAGGGCACACGTGTATAGGGGGAAATTGCATGGAGATCCAGAGGAAAGGAATGAGCTACATTAATGATCCCAATAAGGTGTTGTGCACGTACTTCCAAAGCATAGTCCCAACAGATCAACTCTTGGTAATGAAGTCATTTGATGAAGAAGGTGCATACCCTCGAATGAGGAAGATTCTCTCTTAGGAAATTGAGTCCCACATCAACAAGCCGAGGTTGAGGTAAGGCATGGGGCACTAATGAAAATGCCTGAGTCAAACAGAGACAACCCCTTGGTAAATTCTCAGCAGCTTTCAAATGAGCAGTTATGCAACGCGCTCAACAAGGTCTTAGTTAAGGTTGAAGCTAGGCTCTTTGGATGGAATGACAAGGTAAGATTTCTAGAAGCAAAACTAGAAAAGAAGGAGGAAGAACTAGAAAAGGAGGAGGAGCTAGAAAAGGAGGCCAAGAACTTTAAGCATGAGGAATTAATTAGCGCTCGGCTAAAGTGTAGACTTAGGGAATAAAAGGTAAGGGTGTGCTAAATACATAAGAAGGTATAATCCATCAAAAATGCCATTATTTTGAAGCATCTGGACTCGACACCACCCATGTAAAAGTATGGATTTTCCCTTGAGTGCCTTGAGTACTTAACACACATCCTCACCTGGAAAGACAACCTTTGGCTTTAGAATCCATGGAAGAAGTAGTAGTGTGCCCGGAGAAGGAGAATAAATTAAAGGTAGTAGCAATCATGGATAAATACAACAAATTCCTTGTTGATGTAAATATTTTTTCCCATACTGTTGAGGCCACATATGAAAACTATGTAAACAGAGATAATGTGGCGGGTATTCTGTCACCAACTATGAAGCGAGCTTAAAGATTTCTAAGAAAAGAAAAAAAGGGAATAGATCGAGAGCAGGATATAATCCTGGCCGAGGTTGAAAAGAAGTCAGAAGCTATTGAATACCTAAGGGGTATAATCAAGAACCAACTAAAGGAGTTATACCCACAGATTACTAGAAGGATGGACATGCTTGAGGACGTGGGAAAGGAGTTGGAGAAAATTTTTGACACTATGAATGCTCAATGAGATGGACTGAGTTTTGGGGAGGTAAGCGTCCTAGTCGGCGACCTCTTCCAAAGAGCGTAAAATGAAGTCGATGCCTACAACAAGTTGGAGGATGACTTGTAAAAATATTTTCCTAGCTTGTTGCAATAATTCCATCACTTCCCCATTCTTTCTTCTTTCCTAAATTCTTCATCCCCTTATTCATTTCCTAAGACATTAAGTTTATTGTGATTCTTTATTCATTGGAGAAGTGTCCCTACGGGTGGAGAATAGGCATAGTGTGGGGTGATGTTGGGCCCCTAAAATATTGACTAAGTACACAAAGGCGCATGGGCGTGCAAGGCCTAGGTTGAAGGATGGGTGCATAAGAAGAAGGCATGTAAGGTAGGGTTCTAGGAGGGTTTTATAAGGGTTGTGTTACACACCGACGTAACAAGGTCTCAAGATTTAGCTATATTTGGCATATTGGGTAGGACACGAGAAAAGCATGACCCGACTGCATGTGGAGTGAATAAGGTGCCACTGGCAACATGATTTCCTAGAAGGAATATGCCCTGTGTGATAGAAGCTTCTAGAGGACCATCATGGAAAAAGTGGGGACCTCGGGCCTAGAGTAGCATGCTCCCATAGAGGACCACATTCGGACACTTAGTGATGATCCGAGGCCACAAAAGGATGAGTTGGCACTTCGGGATGCCTATATATACAAGTGCCCACATAAGAAAAGAGAGAGAGATCAATAGAGAGTGGAGTTCTACAGAAATTCCACAAGGAAGTTTGTTTAGGTTGGGTAAATAAAACATAGGAGAAGGATGTATCAAGGGCTTGGGGTTATAAAATTTATTTTTGAGAGCTAAAGGATATGGATCTAGTTATGATGCATGACTTCGGTTTACCTTTCTGTGATGCTCTGTAATGAATCTAATGAATGTAATGAGGTTACCAGTTTATATGAATATGATTAGTAATGATTCTAGTGCATTTACATATCTTTTGGTTGTGCAAGGAATGAGTCTGAATCCTTGCACATTTCCCTTTCTGTTTTGATTCAGATTATTAATATGTTAATTAAATTTCTGTCTAGAATGGTTGCACCGATCTGTGAAGCCGTTCTGAGATCTATGATGCTTGCATGTCTCATTTCCACTCACTTCCTTTAAGTTTGGGTGCTCCCGTGTGTGCCTTAGGTGAGCTCCTAGCACCTCTTGGGTGATAGGCCGGTACACATGGTATTTCCTTATTCTTTGGTGGGTGTAAAAATGACTATAGAGCATGTGCCAACCGACTTGGTAAAGTGTAAACATGTGCCTATAGTGTCACAACTTATGCATGCAGCCCTACAACCCGTCCTTCATCTCCTTCCTAAAATTTTGCCCGAGCTACTACCGACTTTCCCTATAGGGTAGAAATTTGACCTTGTAATGAGGCTACCTACCCCCATCCCCTACTAGTGGCTTTGCAGAGCCCGAACCTAAATTTGATCCTCCACTTGTACTCGCTTTCCCGTAATCCAGCCACATGTCCCCGAAGAGTTGTCACCTAATCCCGAGCCGATGTAAGTCAGAACTTAACAACGTTGTAAATTTCCCACATAGTTGATCCTCTATACTGTAATTATGGCTAGGTCCAAAATTCCTGGTCTTAGCGGAGCTTCTTATAGTTGGACTATCCACCAAAGGCTCGTACCCATTTATGGTGCATGTGTTATCAATATGCTTATCGACAACCCGATCCTCATGTCCCGTAGGATATGTTGGATGAGGTGGAGATAACTGCCTCTCCACATCATCCCGATGGTGCTGTGGAAATGGTGGAGGCACATCCTATTCCACCCCAAACTAAATTCAGACCCAGTCGATGGGAATCATATCATGATCTCTCGGGCATCATCCCTAAATCCATCTAACCAACTATAATCCCCTCAGCTCCTCTATCATGCCCCCATAGGATGGAAAATATACATAAGGTCACCATACAATATAAATAGCATATATCCCCTCTAATATCCACTAATAATATGTCACATCTCATGATGCATCCTCCACTCATGGATGTTCCCCTCACACCCACCTCATATATCCAAACCTGTAAACCCCCACATTCCAATCCTATCATGGAATTCCCTGTAGGTGCACACATACTATGTACTCATATGCCTAGCAATGTAGTAAATAAGTGCAACAAATACCAAACCATTGAATCATCTGGTATGCCCACAACTCTCTATAAAATTGTACTAGATAACATGACACCCATATAAAACATAATCACTCCTCTATCATATCCTCTAATATACCCATCAAGGTCCGAGGAAATATCCCAATATCTAAATCTAGGAGAGAATAACATCCCACAATTACCATCATCATAACTACCAATCTGGTCGATTGAGGATGTGTCATGTGTATATACCCATAACCGATGATAAGCACTGTGATATGTCAACTCAATCATTTCCTCACCAAATACTATCACTATAGGCTCAATCACCACATCTAAAAAAGTATGATATAATGGCTCCCCCATAATCGGCAGCCACACAATCTTGTAGACGTCCTTCGCCTTGATTTTCATCTCGCCAAAGAGGTAAATGAAAGGTGTTGGTCATTGAGTCCCATCTATCGATGAAAGCAACCATCAAACTGTGATCTTGTATGATGAGCCAGTATCACCTCACAATGTTGAGACCAACATCCCGCATATGTGACCACTTCTCATTTATAACACTAGGTCACATATGTACTAAAATAGGTGGCAACCTATCTCGCATATTCAACTACCGACATGCCTACATCATTCCCATTTAAACTTGTCAAACAACTAGCCCTTTTGATCATTTATTCTATCCTACCTAATCACACCCCACCTACGATTTTACTAGCCTAACTACCTACTACCCCATTCCCTCACCTACCATATATTCTACCTTTCTTAAACATTTATACTTATTCGATTCACTCTTTTCACTCCTTCACTGATTTACCCACCCATACTTGGGGCAACCTAACCTTCACCCACACCTATATTAACTCTAAATCCACCCAATTCTTTCGTTCTAAACCCCTAGTCCATCTATGCCTACTTCCCCACACCCTCAACTACCCTACTCTTCTCTATGTTTCCATCATGACCCCATTTTTAGGCCTTAGCCACTTTTGATAGTGACTGCACCGCTCACCTCGACTAGTATCAGTCCCCATTTAGCCCCACTAATGCCGCTTAGCTCACCTATGTCGGCCGAACCCGACCGACATCACACTAGTTCAGCCCTAGGACGAAACCTAATGCCCCCATTCTCCAAAAAATTAACAAAAACACCTAAAAACTACCCCAAACTTCACCCCAAATTTCATGTGATTCATTTTACCACCTACTTACCCTACATTTGGCCCTCCCCATACCTAATTTTTCCATATTTTACCCACATTTCCAATTAAAATTCAAAAACAAAATTCTTCATTTATCTACTTTAGTTTTAATCAAAAACACCAAATGGAGATCAAATCCTACCTCTACTCGGTGTCATCTCCTCGGTGGGATGTTTGGTCCCTAAACTAAAGTTCCTCTTACTCCCTCTACTACGTCATTCATGACTAAATCAAACTCTCAACTCTCCACCAATTGAAGAGCTTGTATTGATCTCATAGGCCCATCACACTCCACTCATATCACCTTCTCTCACTCACCAACTCAGCCCTCTAGTCCTCTCTGATGTTCTTCTCATCAAACCTCTCTCTCTGTCATTTTCCAAAAGTAGAAATAATCAAATGAATCCATTTTATACATATTTTTAGTTTTCAACCCAATTTCCACCCAACTAGCATTAGTTTCATGCTCTAGTTGACCGACATCGATTCACCTTAACCGGTATTGATAACCTTGCAATACCCATTTAACCTAGTTTTCCAAAATTTTGTTGCACGATAATATTTTTTCTTACAAATTAGAGCCTTATTATCACCTAGAAAGCTAACCTAGTAGCCTTTTCACATTTTTATCTACCTATTTTACTTAGGGGAATGTTTTTTTCCTACACCTAGGCTTTACCCACGGCCTTGCGCTATAAACCCAAACCCACACCCACCCATTTGACACTCGAATTCACTTACTCACTATACCTTGGGATGATGTGGCTCATGTTGTTTACCCTACCAACCTTACCTTGCCTAGTGCCATGATGTTTATCTTGACTAGCCCAAACCTTTTGGTGCTTTGGAACTCACCTAATGCTCGTTCTTACACCTCACCTTGTTGTGTTTTTCAGACCATATCTTATACCTTGGATGCCCGGATCACATCAACCATGTTTAGATAAATTATCAAAGCTTTGATGATGTAGAGTTTCTAAGCTCTTCAACCTAGTACCTTTTCACATTCTACATGTGTACATGCATTTGAGTACCCCTCGCCTATTACCTACACCCAAAATTACCATTTCTCGCGCCCGTGCCCTACCTTATTTTTCTTCACCTACCATTTTATCAAACTCATCACTAAATCAACCAACTTATTCATCATATCCGAGTTTGAGGGGATCACCTCAACCCATACTTGGGGCAACCACTCTTATTTTTGTCAGTGTCATTTATCAATACAAGCTACATGAAAAAAGGGGTAAATGTAGACACCCAAAATTGGTTCTTAACCCTCTAAACCACCTTCGATTAATTAATTCCACACTACACCTAAGCATGACCCCTTGCACACATTCTAATTAATCTAAATTACCATAATTAAATCAATTATCTACCTCACTTATCTACCTCACCTAACCACCTCACTTATCCACCTCATCATTCTACCTCACCCTAGAGCCATTCTAAGACTATTAATTTCTTTAGTCAAGTCCCCACTTATCCTAAGCAACTAGGAATCTTTCCAACCCTAACTATTTATGACCTATTAATACTCTAACTAATTCCACACTCTAATTTACACCATTCAACACTCCAGACTCGGACTAAGACAAATACCATGCCAAATTTGGGAGAAAACCCCTATTATTGGCAAGTTAGACCAATTATCCTTAACCGATGTCGCTTATTCATCGTCAAAGATCACTCACCTAACCACCATCGGTTAGGTTAAATAACAAATCTTAACTCATTGATAGGGTTCTGAATCTTGTTTTTTGGATCTTGCGACCTTGCATCCTAACCCCTGATATTTCTAGCAACCTTGCAACATACCATAGAACTCTACAACATTCATACATCACATAGTTCATCAATGGATTGATCCAGAGCTCCAATGATTTCACCGGAAGCACTTTGTGTCCTCTTATTGTATCGCATTCATTCAAGATTACCTTCTCCTGTAACTATCACCATCACCTACATTTCACAAGTAAGTATTATTTATTCTTTGTCATTTTCAGTGGATTAGTAATTTTATTAGCTATTTGTTTCATTCCGTATTCTATATTACCCAGATCTCTCCCACAATACCTCTATTTAACTATCTACTTGTTTACCCTTCCATATCCTACGCCCAAACACCATTTTTATGATCCCTGAGTCTTTCTAGCAATCCTATAACCTCACCCAAACCTTCCCAACTCTCTGTGTAATCAAAGAAATCTCCCTTCAACCCTATTTTTAATATTCTTACCAAATTTCCCCTACCAACACTAGTCACCCAATCGACGTCAGTCATTTACTAGTACCGACATCGGTCACCTAACCGATACCGGTCTATGTGAATGGTAATATTTCCAAACCAGCAAGCTCATATCTCTTTCCAAACAACCCATAACCTAACCAAATATTCTCTAGACATCTTTTGTAGTCTCTGTCACACCCGCCCTTCAACCACCCACCACTTCTTACTGATCTAGTCTTACATGCATTTATTAGACTAGATTTGAATTATTTTGCTTGTGTAGGATACCTAAACTATACAACTATAGTAGGCCTATTTATTTCATGTTCTTATCAACATTTAAATTGTTTTAAAAGTGGATTGACAACCTTCTAAGAAGAACCTTGCTTCCCGGATCTAGATTTTTCTAGGAAATCCACCAATTATTGTTTTAATCCTATTTTGTGGTCTTGTGTTCTATTTCAGTCATTCCTCCTATCCAAATGGAAGCTCTCTACAATCATCTTGGAAAAAATTCTACATGCTTACAACACCCTCTTTGACTATCAACAGGTATTCCTCCATGCCCTTACCTATTATCTATTTTGTCTCTACTTTGCGATGAAACACACTCATAGGTGAATATGAATATCAACATATTCCGCACACCGAAAATCCTCTTCTAATGTCACGTAGGTATTTAGATCACATCGAAGAATTATTTAATCACTCATTAAATCATTTTATTCTCTCCTTTTAATTCGATCCCATCCTCCCAAGAGTCTTGTATTGTAGGACTTATTAAATCTTTGGATTTGATCCTTTAACTTGACCTTGTCCACCCAAGTCTCACATTTCAAGACCTATCAAATATTGTGAGTCCTTCTCTTGACTTGGATTTCATCTTCCCAAGTCTCATATTTCAGGAAATTCAAATTTAATAAATTTGGAACCATTTCTTGACAAGTCCATTTCAAATCCTCATATGTTAAAACTTAGAAAGCATAAAAAGAGAATAGAACTCCATATTAAATAGTTTCTTAAAGCACTTGTTTGTAAATTAGAAACATAAAAGTGAGTGAAAATAATATTAAGCATTCCATCTATTGGTAGATATCTTAATCATACCATTATCATATATTCACTTTCTTCACCTATCATGACACAAGTTAACCTTATTCCTATCTACTCGAATTGTGTTTCTCATATTTGTTATGGTTTCTACCATTTCAAATCTTTTCACTTACAATTTTGTCTTAAAGCTTACTGATGGAAACTCCTCCTTTCAAATAATCTCTCTCTTTAATAGAAATCTCAAACTCCTTTACCCAATTCCTTTTGACCGCCCATCTCAATCTATGGTGTTGAACCCTCGTACATCTACTACTCACATGAGGATGGTACTTGGGGGTAGAATGTTCCTTCCTAACAAAGACATTATCAACATACAAGGAAAATTAAATCAATCTTAAAATATAAAACAAATATTAAATCATTACACCTTTCATCTTTCATGGTCTTTGGTGATGAGCCCATACTTTGCACTAGTAGTATGAGATTGGGAATGGAGGAATTCCTTACTCACCTACATTTTGCCTTGGGTGTTGAGCCCTTGCCTTTTACTAATGGCTTGGGGTAACATGTACGGTGTCCTCTTTCAAGAATGAATAAAAATAATTAACCAATAAAGCCTTTATAAATCTTAATAAAATTTCTTAATCAAAAATATCCCAAGAATTTTCTTATGTTAAAGAGAGACAACAATTTATTCAACCATATCTTGTCAGTTAGTAGGCCATCTATAGATCTAAATCAAGTCAAAACCTATAAAGTGGAATCATCTTGGAATCGGTTAGATAATCTTGACTAGAGATGAGTTACATTTTTCTCATATGGATCATTGTTACACCTTGTGTCTTTGCATCCATTATCTTCACTTTCATATCACTATTCACCTTGTTTTCACGTCTTTCTTGGCTCTTAGTGATGATCCATTTCATCTTCATGGTTGCGTGGAATCACAAGTGGAGTGAAACACCCTATAATTTTTATCATCTACATTTATACCAATGGAATGAAATACTTCTAATTATTTGCACCTTCCTAGTTGTAAAATAACAAAAAAATTAAAATGTTTCACAAAACTTAAAAACATTAAATTTGTCTCACAAAAATCCAAGAAATAGTATAAAACTACCAAAATCAAAACATTCAAATAATGTTTGACCAAATTTTAGTAACTGGATAACACAATTCAACAATTTTTCCATTTCATGGTGCTCCTCGTGTTCATTCCAGATCATCTTTAATAATCATATTTATTTCTCGTGGTGTATATCTATGCTTAAGGAAATAAATTATTTACCCTTTTGAAATATAACTTTGTTTTAGGTACACATGGATTTCATATTTTAATCCAATACAAATCAAACTTCAATGGGATCTAACAAGAGTATATTTTAAAGTATCTAAGAATTACTCCACTCTTCGGCCCAATCCAATCATCTCACATTCTAAACTATCACTCAAGGGGATTCATATCTGTCTATCTCTTCAATGTGGAACACATTCGGAGTATCATTAGAAGTTGTTATTGAAAATTATGGTGTAATCATTGCGGTTTTTTTAGAATTGTGATGATGTTTTTACTTCTTCCAGCTTTCTTATTTTGTTGTACTCTGTTTACCTTTTTGTAGACCAATTAAAATAAATTTATTCACATATTAGCTCATATATAAATTTGGTTTGGTTCCTTCATGTTCATATTGGGTTTGTTTTCAATGCTTGTTTTGTGTCTTTTGCTCATTTGCACGTGTTGTGTTTTTCTTACTTGTTTATTAAATAAACCATGGATTGTTTTCCTTTTACTATGTATTTCAGTTTGTTTACATTTCTCTACATTTTTATTTCAAAAACTTGCAAAAATCCAAAAAAAAATCATATATTCAAAATTCAAAAAATAAAAAATTACAAAATTTTTGAACAAACATTCACTTATCATCAAAATCCTACAATTGGAAAACCCTTAAAGTGAATCTTTCAACATCTCAACACAATCTTGATAAATTCATACCTTTATCTACTACCCTAGTGATCATTCCAATCTTACAACTATCACTTTCTTCCCTTTGCATGATAGGCTAACTCTGCTTGGGGAAAGTCACAAAATTTTTTTCCTTCACGATATAACTTCACCGGGTCAATTTTAACTTCGATTATTTGCACAACGGATCAAACAAGAGTGTCATAAGAAGTACCTTTACTCTTTTATTCAATCTGATCTTATTCCCTCTTTGGGATCATCTGCATTTACATCTACTTAGTCACCGTTGTGGCACGCATTAAGTTCATAGCTGATTGTCTTCTTTTTAAACTTTGTGTTGAATTTTTTATGTTTAATTTTTGGACCACTTGCAAGTAGTTTGATTACATCTTGGTTACTTTATAACCCTGATGCCTATGCCTACTCTATATATTGGTTGTGTTTTCCTTTTTAACTATTCTTTGTTGTGTGTGTGTTTGTTCATACGCATCTAGGTTAACCATCATGATTCTTTCATAATTATGGTGACAATTCTATTGTGAAATAGAAAACATAAGGTTTCTCTAAATTTATTCTCCAAATGACACTCATGCTACGAGCATAGTCTTTCCCATCCTCGTTCAAATCCCTTTTCATCTTTCTATCAAGCATTGTCCACTAATTTTTTATGTCACCCACATGCTTGAGGGGAATTCCTCTACTATCCTACTTGTTTGGGGAATTAAAATGCTTAACCTCTTTCACTCATCAATCAACATGTTTCTACTATCTTTAAAACATTATTACTTCATAATAACACTTTAAAGAGGGGTAAATGTAGATACCCTAAATTCACATACCTATTCCCAGTATTGTCCTAGTACAACCTATTATTCATCCCTCTTATGATTGATTAATTAATTTGATAAATCATGCACTTTCACCTTGTTAGGATTAATTAAATTAGTCTCTAACCTCAACTTTAGCTAGCTTAATTATCATTTATTAAACAAATGATTAATTAATTAGTGTGGACATTATAACTAATTAAATTAGTTATTTAAATGGGAAATTACACCTATTTCCCCACCAAAAACCACTTAGACTCTAATTCCTCATCCCAACCAAATCCACTTGGAATCCACTTCACCAGTCCAGTCAACTCAACTTCTAGAATCCTAGAAAGGTGGGGGAAATTCAATTGCACACACAACCACCTTTTCATATGTAACTTCTACTAATTAAATCTATTTACTGCGCCCTTAATGCCATTTATCTTCCCTAAACTGCTACAAATTCCTCAAATGTTATTTTTATCATGTGTGTTCAACTATCTCGTAACAAACTTCCAACCGCTACCTAGCATATAAAAACATAGGATTATCCTCTTACAAATCCTCTTGGATTTTTGGTATAATGACTCTGTCAAATTTACTCCAACTTCTATTTTAGAAGCAATAATCCAAGCCAAAATTTGTTTATAGCATTGGTCTATTTCTATTTTGGAGTTCATTCAAGAGCACCCACAATCATTTACAAGGTTATACAAGTTAAGCTTCCACAACCTTACTCGAGGTTTACAAGGAAAAGCTACAAGAAGGTTTGCACTTGTAGTTTTTTTGTATTTCATTTTAGTCGTTTTTAACTTTTTTCACTCATTGGATTATGAATTTCAATGTAATTTGTTTCTCCAATTTTCGAGATGTTTTTATCCTCTGGATTTCTTTGAATATAAATAGGAAACTTTTTGATGTTGAAATATTTAGGAGGTTCTTCAAAAAATCAGAAAACAATCGAGGGTCAATGGAGGTGGGGTTTGGATCATCTCAAAGGTGTTCATAATTGGAGTACACGAGAAAATTGTGAGAGGAAACATATCAAAATGAGTGAGATATGAGCAATTTTATGGTTTTTGGCATGGGGTTTTCTTGCTTAAATTTGGACATGAACTACTTACAATAGCAATGGAGGGAGGAGAGATTCAAAAATGGGCTCCAAAATTTTCCAAGTATGATTTAATTATTTAAAATTTAACTTTGGTTAGGAAAACCAACCTTTAGCATTTTTATCTTAACCCGAGTTGAGGGTGAGTTAGGGGTTACTAAATGGGTCAGGAGCCTCTCATGTCCCTTACCAAATTTAGTAATGGGATATGAGGTGAAAAGGTACAATAGTGTGGTGAAAATTTTCCATGGGGGTAGCCATCATGAGAAGGGGGACAAGGGTTAAGAGTGAGATGAGTGGAAACATGACCTATGAAGCAAGATGAGAGGTTGTGAGTGATGAGAGAGGGGGTGTTTCCTTAGTGGTGAACATTTTTGAATTTGATTTACCTTTACACCAGGTGAAAATGTATATTAGGTGTGTAAAAGTGTTCCAAGAGTGAGGCTCATCATGGAGAGAGGGCAGGTTGAAGGTGTGAGTGGATTATACCCACCTAACATATGAAGTTGGTCACTTAAGTGAAGAACTCTTCTCCCTTGGTGGAGCACTTTTTTGCACCTCATGCAATTTTGCACCAGGTGCAAAGGTACAACAGGGCCTTCCAGATGCACCATGGGTCATGTTCAACATGGAGAGGGGGCCAAAATGACTTGTGAGTGCATAACACTCACCTAACCATCAAACAAACCTCTTAAGTGATGAAATCTTCTAACCTTCTCTCCTCACCTTGGTGACACAATTTTTGCACCTTGTGCACCATTGCACCTAGTGTAAAGTTGTAAAATTACATCATAGGTGTGAAAATGCACCATGTGAAATTTCAGAAACCTTGCCTTCACCAACAACTACTAAAAATAGACATCGAGAGTGATTCTTTGCCCCAGGAGCTTCCCCGAGAATTATTGTTGGAGCTCAAACTTGTACCCATCCCATATCAGGATGAATTGGGTCATTGAGGCAACATGGGACTATCTCCAAGTTGTGGGACCTTGCATTCTTGAGAAATACCTCTGGAAAATATTGGTTCCTCTACCTATTTCTACTGCTAAAACTACTCCTAATGCTAAAATCAAATTCTAAACTAATCATTCCAAGAGACCAGAGTTAGAAGGATGTGTAGAAATGGAAAACTAATCTAAGGGAGGTGATAAAACTAGAAAAGGGGGATGAAAATAGTTATCTTTAAGAGAAAATGAAGGATAATGTGCATAGATAGGATTAGACACATGTATCACAAGATGAGACACACTTGTTTTCATGGGGAACAATCAGAAAAGGAACCTGCAAGAGACGTGAGAAAGAACAAAAAAATACAATGCAAAAGAGAGGAAAGAAAAAGAAATTAAAATGAGCTAAGAAAGAGAATAGCCACAAAACAAAGCTTCTATTACTTCGAGAAAATGCACATTAAAAAGGTATACGAGGATGATATCTCGCATGCAGAGAGAAAAATCTGAAGTTTTGCAACTTAAAATGCAAATAACCAAACTCCTTAACAAACTAAAGGGTCCAACAACAACCTTTACAATGAGAATAGCTCTTAAATTTATAGAAGGAGATAAGAAGAAGAGAATAAGATGGAAAATTGAATTTGAAATCCAACCACCAACAATAAGCATTTAATGGATACAAATCCACCTACAATGGTAACACATGCACCTCCCCATATCTATTTGGATTATAGAAGAAATAAGGAGGAAAGATCAACATAAAATCTAGTGGTTGAGTCAATCAAATGTCTACATTAATGGCTGAAAAGTGTTTCCTATTCTTCACCTACCAAATCCTACCAAAATTTAATTTTGAATGATCTAAGAGTATAACACACATCAATAGATTTCCAACAAGACCAACCGTGCATTAATCCAAGAACTGAAAAAAATATGATGAGATGAAGGTCTGAAGTGTGAACTAGACACACAATGACACATGACGCATGTTGATTGGTTAAAGGATCGAAAAAATGTACATTTGTTTTGTATTTTCTACCACATGTCATGTAATGGCTTGTTGCAAGGATTTGGTGTCATGTTGTGCACTTTGATAGGTTGCGTGTGGCACACTCAAGTCTCGAAAAATTTCCATGTGGCATAGTGACCGGTGTGAAAGAATGCATAAGTTTTGGACCCACTGGAATACTCTAAGTATAGTGACATGAGAGTTTTGGATGCACATAATTTATGCGTGAGGGCATGCATGAAAGTAGAATAGATAGCACATGAAGGCTCACACCCGTGTTAAACACATTCGAGAATTAGGCACATTTTTGGAACACGGGACAAAATTAGAAGATGAATGGTTGGAGTGGCGGCCAAGAAATGTTTGAAGATAAGGTTGAGCATGAAGAATTGTAGTTAAAATAAAAGTCTATTTTGAGAGGGATCTCATGTAGGAAGAAGATAATATGTCATGTAGAGTTTGGGCTAATAATAGGATTAGATCTAGAGATTAAAATAGAAGATAATCTATTATTAGGTGAAGCTTGCATGCTTTTGTAGTTACCTTGTAGTGCACACATGGCTATTTGTGGCATGTAGGCTATTTTTAGAGTGCATGGGTGGTGAAGGGAAAGTCCCCACCCCTTATATATATGTATTGATTTACACATCTTATAAAGGATCATGTACGACTAGATTGAGATAAAGTTATGTTGTTGGTGTATTTTCCAAATGAATTTGTGATGTTTATTATGATGTATTCAGCTATTAGGTTTTTATGGATTAATATAATGGATCATTGTGTATGGATATTGATTGTCGATGTCTTTATTACTGGTTATTACATGGTAGATCTGATCTTTATCCTTATTTTATTCATTATGCACTATGGTTGTGATCTAGTTCTTGTTATGATTTACCTTTAATCACTTGCTATGGATATGGAATACTTGTGTGATCATGCTAATACCTTGAAAAATATGGCATAAAAAGAGGGACCTAATACCTTTGATCTCTTTAGGTGAGCACTTAGATATGTCTCGGTGATGGGCCAATGTGCAGGGTTTTAGTAATAAAATAGACTACATTTTGGTTCCATTGTTGAGACCTCTTTTCAAGATTTTGCAAGGATGTTGCATGATGAAGACGTATCGGTTGACTTTAGAAAACATTGAGAGTTGGGTTGTGGATTTAGAAGACCATTTTTCTCATAGATATAATACTAGACCTAATTTCGATGCTCGCACGTGGGTTGAAGAACATTTGTATCATGAAATCTATGAGACGTTATTTTTTTTTTTCCTATAGATTTGTATGAGTGGCTGGTAGCATATGCATCAAAGAGGAATTAGAGGTATAGAACAATTATTTGGACACAAGAAGATTACTAGGCTTTGTATGATGCTGATTTGACTTGGACACACATTGTAGATCATTAGTGGAGTGGTGTTTTACATAGTTACACATTGGAGTATGTTGTTTCTACTTATTCCTGTCTAGAGGTTGTTGAGTTTTAGTTCTTGTGCAAACCCAGAGGATCTTATTTGCATGTTATCCCTTTAGCAATTAAGATCTTGATTGTAACTCTAGATTTGGAAGAACAACCTATGGATAGCTAAACCCTACCACGTGTAGGGACAGGAGGAGGTGTGTGAAAGATAGTGGATCTTGTGGAAAAAGGAAGAGAGAAGAATGATATATTAAGTATAATGAGGTGTGGGAGAGGGAATTGGTGAAGAAGCACAATATTGAGGAGTATGTGGAGTTGTGGAGGATGATGTCTCGTGAAAGATTTGAAGCTCACGTGGAAGATATGGAGCTAGAGAATCGGGCTCTCCCCCCCACTTTGGAAAGCATGTGATAATCCCTTCTAGCTTCCGATGAGAGTGTGTCGATGAAGAGAGATTAAGGAAAAGGAGGGTGCGTATCCGATCCTACAGTGACCTTGCCCTTGCACTTGGTGTTCCAGTTCCTGAAATAATTATTGAGAAATAAGCTAGTGTTAGTGATAGAGTAACAATAGGTAGATTTCATTTTCCATTAAATACAATAAGTATAACAAATAGAATTGATGGAATCATAGGTGAAGGAATCTTTGATGTTTGGAGGACCAGCTTGTTCATATATTTTATGCACGCATCATCAAGACAAATTGTAAGCACGTAGAACTTTGGTAATACATCTAGAAGTAGCACAACTTCATAGACCATGGAAGTTCAATTTAGTATAAAAGTTTGGACATAGAGTATCTCATCCTCTAGTCTGGTACTTGTTATAAGAGGTGGATCAAGATGATCTCGAGGCTCGGGATCTAGAGGATCTAGTAGTTCTAGAGGTTGAGGGAACACTGGAGGTAATACATGTTCTAGATCTGGTGGGCATGGTCCACACCAACCACAATAAGTCTATTATGAGATGTCTCTTCTCCATCCAGAGTACATAGGTATTGAAGATGCAGTGAGCACATGTGCATTTGTGAGATAATATGGCACACTAAGGGTATCACAACTCTTGAGCATAAGACAATTCTATTTTCTACTACTTTGCAAGGGCGTGCACATAGTTGGTATAAGAAGTATGATATGAACCAACAGTTGTAGATTACAATGTGCTGCATGATTCTTTCTTGGTTGAGTTTCATATACCTGAGTTTGAATAGAAAATCATCAGCACGCTAAAGGATATTAAGTAGGGATTGGCCGAGAGCGTAAGGGGGTATGATGTGCTCTTTAAAACTTTGCTATCAAATTTATCTTATGATATTCACCCTAGCCAACATGCACAGTGGTTTTTTGGGTTTTGATCACACCTTTTAGAAGGGCACTCTCTCATAAGATGTTTACATATCTACGTGAGGATTTGGAGGTAGCCCTGTATGGTGAGGTAGTTGGAAGTGTAGACACTAGAGTTAGCCCATTCTTGGAGGCGCAAATTACATCTATGGTGAAGCAGTTGGAAAAACTATTGTCCAATTCAACTCATCAAGTGTGTAGTGGGATATGGTGTAAAAATTACAAGGTGGAAGGACATAATACGGATAGTTTCTCTCATAAATCGGTGTGTCATATTACTAGATTGTGAGATCTATCACTTAGATCATGATTAGAGTAGGTTTCCCTTGTTACAACGTGTGATCAGGAAGAACGTGTCTTATTACTGTAATATTTGTAAGTCCCAAACTCATTATACGTAGAATTGTAGATTGATTAATCATATTCATTAGGCTATTGAGACGAGTGTACATCAGAACAGTGTTGCAAATGGTTCTAAGGAGCAAGGTAAACATCATAATCATAACCATAATGAAGGGCACTCTGATGAAGTGGTAGAGGAAGAGGTTACTCGAGGTGGATACCAAGGTTGTGGTCGCGGTGGAGGAAGAAGTGATTTCCCATGAGGAAACTATTTTACATGTGGATCCCCTAACCATTATAGGTGTGAATGCCCTCAAAACATAGTCTTCTCATGGTGCAGAAAACAACATAAGTTTGAAGAATGTCCTGAGTTATATGAGCACATGAGTAAGAATTATAGGAAGAATGATAAGGTCGTAGGGATTATTAAAGTGAATCATGTCAAGGAAGATTAGTGGATGCATAAGATTGTGCCTAACCTCGAGATGTTGCATGTGCTTAGTGACTACACATGCTAAGGTGACACGTGCTCATGAGACTCCAAAGAAGAATATTGTTATTACAAGCAAGAGGTGATAAATGTGAAATATCCAGATCCTACCCATTAGAAGGAAGTTTATCAGAAACTATGGAGGTTATCAGAAACTTGTAGGGTGAGATACAATTATTGAAGCAGTAGTCGTGGAAGCTAGAACAGGTGAAAGGTAGTTGATCTTCCTAAGAAATATATTGATGACTTAAAGGAGGTTTGTAAGATGTTGTGCTAGGAGAATATCATTCCTTTATTAGGGGAATGGTTGAGGGAGAAGGTACCGCATGTTGGATTTGAGCACGAGAGATAGATATTGCATGTGAACTTACCTCCTCATAGTCTTGAATATGATAAAGAGATCAATTTGAATGCAATTATTGATGGGTGGTTGTTGAGTAACATATTGATTGATACAAGTGTAGAAGTAAATGTACTCACTTTGGATGTGTGGAATCAGATGGGAAGACCACCATTACAACCCTCTTTGAATGTGTTGTATATGGAAAATAGGACTAGAGCCATGCCCATTGGAGTATTGAAGGATGCCACTATTACTATACAAGGGGCCAAGTTTATGGGGAATTTGAGGTCTTGGAACTCATCAAGAATATAGTTTTCCAATATTTCTTAGGCACCCTTGGTGTTACACGAATAATGTTGATCTACGCTTTAATAAAAGGTTACAATAGTTTTGAGAACAAATAAGAGAACATTATTATTCCTTTGATAGATGGGAAGGATGCACCATATGTAGAACCCTTGAGTGAAGAGAATCTGAATAGGATATATGCGCGCACAGTTGGGGATCCTGAAGTGTTTGATTCATCTAAGGAAAGTGTTAAAAATTATATGATGCTCAATCTATGAGTGATACAACTAGTGTTTCCTATGACAACTGGGCGCATGAGATGCATGAAATGGTCATGCCAGAGATCAAGAATATAGTTACTCGTGTGATTAGGCCACACCATGTACCATGTACCCCATTCCACTAGTGAGGGAAATCTTGACGTATTTCTATGTGCCATGGAATCTCAATGGAAGGATGAGGGTAATACAAAAATATGTTTATTCATACTTTACGTGAGATAGCTCCGCTACGGAGAAATACACATGGAGATAACCTTTTGGAGTGGCAGGAAGTGAGAATCACCTTCTCTACTAGGTTTCTTAGGAATAATACCTTCTCGAGATCTCTAAATTTTATGGGAAGGATTCTACTTTCCATCACATTTAGAAGTGTGAGAGACTCTAGGCGAAGGGTTAAAAGGCCTTACCGCCATCACTTTGGGTACATAAGTTCTACACCACTCTAAGTGGTTACACGTGCACATGGTATGTTCATGCAAATTTAATAAGAGTAATAGTTAATTGGCAGGAGATGAATTTAGGTATGATTCAAACCTTTTATTATTTTTCTACTAAACTACCAATGAATGAAGCATTACAGATTCTAAAGTGCCTTATGATCAGAGATAGTGCAAAAGATGAGGAAATCCTATTAGATATGTTTGGATATTTATATTTAGAGGCTCACTGTGAAGAATAAGAGACATATAAGGAGTAGCTTGGGCATGCATGGATGGAAAAAGAGAAGGCTAAGTTATTTTACATGATTGATGATGAGGAAGTATAGAATTTGGATGTTGATCAAATTTTAGTAACATGCAAGGTCTTGGATAGTGCTGATGAGAAGGTGCATGCTTATCATGATCCTATGAAAATGAAGAAGGTCAACATTGGGATAGATACAGAACCTAAGGAGGCCATTATTGGTGACTATTGGTTTGAAAAGAGGTGGAAAAGATTATTGAGTTATTGTGTGACTTCCAAGACTTATTTCCGTGAGGCTATCATGAGTTGAAGGGAGTGCATCCCTCTTTAGGTGAGATGAGGATAAAGTTAAAGGAAGGTGCGTGCCTAGTTAGGAAGAGGCCTTATAGGATGAATCCTAATATGCGCATCAAAGTTAAGGAAGAGATTGATAAGATGTTGAAATCTAGAATCATTGAGCCCATTAAGGAGTCAGAGTGGGTTATCCCCATGGTGATAAGCATAAAGAAAGATGGTAAGATAAGGATCTATATGGACTATACGAGAATTTAATGTTGTCTATGTTATAGATACTTTTCCCACACCTTTTATAGAGGAGATCTTGGAAGGCATTGTAGGGCGCGATATTTACTCTTTCACTAATGGATTATTTGGTTATCATTAGGTGCGGATTACTAAAGAAGATCAAGAAAAGACAACTTTCACCACTAAGTGGGGAAGTTTTGCATACATGGTAATTCCTTTGGGTTAAAGGATGCACCTATAGTGTTTTTGTGCATTTTTGTACAAGTGTTTCAGGATGTCATTCATAAATTTTTATAGGTGTATCTTGATGACTAGATAGTGTATGGTCTGGTTAAGGATCATTGTGACAATTTGAGACTTATGTTTGAGAAGTGTCGATAGTTGATCATATCTCTCAATATTAAGAATTGTATTTTTTTACACCATTTGGAACTTTGTTAGCACATATTATACGCAAGGAAGGTTTATTGGTAGATCTTGCTAAGGTCACAGTTATTTTGGGTTTGGAAGAACCTACCAATCAAAGCGAGGTGCGTGGATTTTAGGACACATAGGTTATTACAGGAAGTTCATTAAGGGATATGCTAATATTGCCACGCCCTTGGAGGAATTGTTGAAAAGAAAAGGAAAGTTCCATTGGGATGAGGCACAACAGATAACATTTGAGACATTGAAGGAAAGACTTACTTCTGCGCCCATTTTGTGCTTTCCTTCTTGGGATAAACCGTTTCATGTACATGTTGATGCCTCGACATGGCCATTAGTGAAGTGTTAGCACAACTTGGTGATGGGATCATTGATCATCCTAGTTGTTTTGTGAGCAAGAGGTTGACACAGCTACACAAAATTATATTGTTAGGAATTAGTGAATAAATATACGAAACAATTCCTCAAATCACAGCTGTAGGAAACTATTTAGCGATTTGTACTTAAAAATATAACAACATAAATATACAAAGCACAAAAGAAGACAAGACAAGATTTGACATGGTTTGCCCAATGTGGGATACGTCCATCAAGAACTTTCTCATATTTTACTATCACGGTCTTTCTCTTAGTTACAATTGCATAGAAATCACTCATGAACTCACACTAAAATTCCCAAAGATACTAAACCACATTTAAGACTCCTAAATCTTTTTGATCACTTAAGATACATTAGGATGCCCCTAATACCTCTATTTATAAGATTACAATACTTCTAGGAAGTTCTATAACCGACCCTAGAAAAAGTCGTTTGAAAAAGTCGTGACTTGAAAAATTCGTGACCTTTCAACTTCTCACGGATGAAAATCCATCACTGTGACAACAGCCGATTAACTACCGCTTAACAAAAACACAAACAATTACACGAGAACGAAAAAAGCACATGACTACATAATGCTCCTGAAGTCTCCAAACTTAACCATTCGAACTCCAACACTTCAATGTTGATTCCAGAAGACCAAAAAATAGGCTCCACACCCCAACAATCTCCCACTTAGAGATCTGTTTCCACTGAGAAAAGTTCTCAACCCTTCATTATCATGCATGAAGGCCAACCAAATTTGAACACAACTTCAAATTCTCCTTGTGACCACCGTAGTCATCATATCTAAGGGATTATGACTAAAATGAATCTTTTCCAACTTAAACTTATCTTCTTCCAAAGCTTCCCTAATGAAATGATATCTCAGCTAAATGTGCTTTGTCCTAGAGTGGAAAGCGGAGTTCTTCACCAAATTAATAGTTCTCTAACTTTCATTGTGTAGTATCCCAACTTCATGCTTATTCTCAGTAACTCATCAAGAAACTATTATAGCCAAATCATCTCCTTGCTTGCCTCTGTGGTTGAAAAATCCACAAACTTTTGTAATAAAGAAATCAAACTCACTATTGTATCACCACCCGTAAATACATAACCTATCATGCTCCTCTTTACTCGTCCAAATCTCCTACCATGTCTAAATATACAAAGTCACGTAATGTAGTGTCCGATCCACCAAAACACAATGTTGCTCCCATGGTCCCTCTCAAATACCAAAGGATCTACTTTACTACCCGTCAAACTCTCTTTACCTAGATCACTCATAAACCTACTCACTACTCTCACCGCATGGGAAATATCGGGCAATGTATGGGTCAAGTCAAGTCATTCTAGGCTTGGCCTAATGTAAATATATGGTGTAAATCAAAAAAATGTGTGAATTCACTCAAACCAAAGTAGGTCAAGTAATTTTGGATCATCATGAGGTGGCAACAGAGGTGTAGAAAGAGAAACAAAGAGACAAACTAGGTGAATGAGACTAAAACAGTCAATATGGAGTTTTCTTAAGTCAATCCACAAGCAAACAAGGTGTGAAATGTTGACCCAATGTGTGATGATGAAAAAAAAACATGGTGTGAGAATGTAATGATGACATATGATGTGTACAAGGCCTCATATGTAGCTATTGAGGTGTTTTAGGCACTTCTACAAGTCAACATAATACAACAATTGGGAATCAAAGACCAAAGGGCACCTAAATGAGATGGGATGGAAATATTAAGATGAAACAGAGAAAAATATCAACTTTTAGGTGTTATAGGGATGTGTCCTTAAGGTGTGAGAAAAATTTCAGAAGTTGAGGATGAATATTTTGCAAGTTATGCAAGTATTTCCAAAACTAGGTTTTTCAAAGTATGTAAATTGAGCACCAAACTTCTTAGTAGTCAAGAGAAATTGTGGAGCCTCCTTAGGATAAGTCATAAGATAAAAAAATTGATTAAATTTGATAAAATTATGGTGAAAAATTATTTTTTGATTGGCTGAGTATTTTAGAAGTTCTATCCATTTTTGTGAGCATGTTTGTAGCCCTCCAAACCCTAGTTTGGACTAGTTTTGGAAAATTGAGTTGGATAGGTGTCTTAACTCAAATTTTTTTCTTGAAAACTATTTTAACATGAATAGGAATCCTTAGGGAACATTTCCATGATATTTTTAGTTCATGACACATGGTGGGCCCCACTGAAAAATAGGTATTTTGTGAAGATTTCAATGCACGAAAAATATTGCAAAGGAAAAAATGCTCAAATTTGAGGTGGATGATTTTGGGAATGTGTTATTCAACTTCATGAAATCACTTATGTTACTATTTTGGAGAAAATTTGAGTAATGGTTGCATATTTGGGCATATCGGCAAAAGAAGCTTGTTTTGAGAAGCTAGTGAAGAAGAATGAAGGTAACCATGTTGAATTGCATTTAATTAATTTTTTTATTTCCTTGATCCATATTTTCATGTGTCATATGATGTTTATAAGTTTTGGTCATTTTTTCATAATTCATTTCTTTCTTAAAGGTGATTGAGCCAAAAATTGCTCTTTTAGGCCTATTTGAGAAACATGTCTAAATGGGTATGAAGATGAGACTCTCTCCATTTGACCTATGGGTATGAATGTCTGAAAATATTTTATACATATAAATTTAATTTTTTAGGTGATAGGGAGCTCTGAAAATTTCTTTGGAGGTGTTTGACCACATTGTATGGAAGACTAGTTTTTGTGTTTTCAGACCAACTAGACTAGTTGCAAGATCCAAGTTTTTGGAAGCCTTATGCCATGAATTGGAGAAGTATGATAGGTGGATGAGATATTATACTTCATGATATTTCCATTTATAGGTTACTTTCCTCATGATGAAGATATTTTAGGTATGTATCAGCTTAATTCTTGAAGACCAAATTCAGAGATGCTTGAAACCAGCCAAGAAAGTCTTACAAAATGGTGTTTCTTGATGTGTTAAGCCTTGAGTTGGATCTTTTCTGGTAAATTTTAATGAAATTAGACATCATAAGATTCATTTTTATATATTACTTGGTCATGAGGATAAGTGGAAGTGGTCTAGTTAGATGGTTTTTCAGGACTATTTTTGTAGAAGTTGATTTAGGCACACTTATGAGCCTAAATAAGTATCTTGGCTAATGTGGTGAGTTTCCAAGCATAAAAAACATTATTTGACTTTGTGGGACCATGTACCATGTGAATAAAATTTGATATACTTGTGGACAAGTTTTAAGAGCTAGAAGACAAAATAATGAGTGATTTGAAGAGTCATGGCAAGTGGAAGGTCAAAGGTCATGCCTAAGAGGTATATCTATTCATGTAAGCTCATTTGTGAAATGAATTTTGGAAAAACCCCTTTCTCTTCATTTGAAGAAAAAATTTAAATCAAATAAAAACCCCTTGGGCATAGCCCAAAACCCCTGGAAGTCTCTTCTAGGTTTGTAGTTGGTTGGAGTTTCATGAGGAGGATGTGAATGAAGAAAAATTGGTGATATATTTGTTGGTTGTAATCTGATTTGATGAGATGTAATCTGATTTGTATTCCAATAAAGAAGGTTTCTTGTGTTCTTGATATATATGCATCTCTTGATGAGTTTTATTTGATCCAACATTAATGTATAAAAGTATATGTTTGATGTTTTGAAATAGAAAAGTGAAAATATTTATTAAAGGACTGATTCACCCCCCTCTCAGTCCCTTGTCAATTCTAACAATTGGTATCAGAGAAGGCCCTTGGAAGTAGTCTTAACAAGCTAAAGGGATATCTTTGGTGACAAGGATGGGAGATATTTATTACATAAGAAGGGATGTAGAATATTGTTAAAATATTGAAAAATTGTGTGTATCTCATGAGGAAGTTATCAAGTGTGTACAGAACTCAACTCAAGGAAGCTCTAGCTGAGAAAGAAGAACTGAAGAATGAGAAAGAAGAACTGAAGAAAGAGAATGAATAACTGAAGAAAGAGTAAGCATCATGACAAGTAAGGTATCATATTTTTAAGAGAGCTCAAAAAATTGATAAGATGTTAGGAAAAAACAAAAGGCATATGGTGATAGAACAGGTCTAGGTTTCATAGAAGATTCATACAGTTTAGAGAAAAATGAAGGTGAATCAAGTCAAGGTTCAAATAGAAAAATGTAGTCAAGAAATGGAAATATTCTAAAGTATTCATCTCATAAAATATCACATGTTAGGTAGCCAAATGCATTTAAGCATGTTATTTTTCATGGTAATTGCTACAAGTGTGGTGCTTATGGACACATGGCTAGTATGTGTAATCCTAAGGTTGAAAAGAAGAATATTCTAAAGAATAAACTCAAGAACATCAATTTGAAGATAAAAGAAGAAAAAAATTGGACAAAGATATGGAGCTGAATGTTATCATTGTCATGAGAAAGGGACATCTAGGAAAAGTACTTGCAAAAATGAGCCATCAAACACAAGAAGGTATGTAAGAAAATTCAATGGATATTGTTATTCTTGTAATGAATTTGGACACAAGGATTTTGAGTGCAAAGGAAGGAAGGTTGAATGCTTTAGGTGCCACAAGGTTGGGCACATTGCAAGGTTTTGTGATGCAAGTTAGCTAAAGAAAGAGTTTAAAACCAAGCATCAAAATCTCACATACAAAAGAAGGAAGGAGAAGCTCTATCAAGGTGATAAAGAGGATTCTAAGAATGTGACTGATCAAAATAATAAATTATGTTGTGAAAACAAAGAATCAAAAAAAAAAATCATTCAAGAAGACAAAAAGAGAGCTTTGAGACCTTGTTAGGTCTCTCATCAAGCTCCTCCATGGTATTTAGGTGCAAAAGAAGCATTGGAGTGAGGGGGAGTTGTCTTGGTCTATATGAGTCATTTTCATGGTGTTGAGGTCATAGGAAAGGTAAAGTTAACATGGGAGAAGCCTTGAGATAGTATCTACAACATGTGTGAGCAAAGGACTAGGCTCAACTCATCCCTAGAGTCAGATTTTTATATTGCATAAAAGTGGTCTTGAGAACTGAGAATGTTCTTTATGAAAAAAGATGGGATGGAAAATTTTAGACCTATTATTTTCAAAAAAATCATGGGAGATGATGGAGGAAGGTTTCTTGTGCTTCATGCAAAATTTTAGGTCAGGTCCTTAGGTCATTTGAGCAAGTTGTGTGAGTTTTTGTAAAATTGGTCTATTGAAAATCTCATTTTGAGCTTCTTGGCTTCTTAAGCTTCAAAAAAATATATAGATAATCCTTCAGATAAATCATAGAAGGAATTTTTGGAGTAAATTTTCCTATAAATCATGTGCAAAAATAATTTTTGTCAAAAGGAGGTGTATTTAAAAAGATATGAGCATTTTTTTGGAGCAGTTTCTTCTTCATTTTGGCATGTGTTTTGAACTTCAAGGTATGGTTAAGTGATTTTTGGTTTCCATCATTTCTAAAGTTCTTAGAAATATTTATTCTTTGAAGTATATTTCAAGGTGTTTATGCATCTAAGTTGATCATGGTTTGTATTTGAAGGCTTAAGCAAGGGTTATCCCCTATTCCTTCAAGCTTAAAGAAGTGATTCATGATTCAAGAATGAGATTAAGAATCAATCATGTCAAATTCATTATGAAGCCATTGCTCATGAGCTTGTTATTATCAAGTTTTTTCCTCATCTTGAACTCTTGAAAATAGTTTTGGAAATGTGCTAATCAAAGGTTATAAGCTTGCATGATGTTCACAATCATAGTTGAAACATAAAGTTGAATGATTTCACTTTTCTAAGTACTTGATGAGGTGACTTTCACTTGTCAAAAGGAAATGATTTTCCTCCTCTTCAACATGTTATGTTTCAATCAAACATTGATGATAAAATCAAGACATTTAAAATATACTTGAAATTCATAAGTATTGAATTGAAATAAGTGTGTGGAATCATCCAATTTGAAATGGTAAAGGATTTTCTTATTACAAAAGGGATTGTGATTGAGTTTTGTAATAAGAAAAATTTTCATATGCAAAAAGCTTACTCTCAAATATGTCCTCCTTAAAAATTAGTTCTAAGGTGCAAAAGATTTTTTTCAAGGCCCTAAATGTTCTCATTATGTCCCTGATGAATAATTTGATAGCAAGTTAATTAATCCAAATAAATATGAGGTAAAGTCAACATAAAAAGAATGCATGTTAGGGTTGCATATTGTCATTTGAATGAATGTGAGTAATGCCTCTTTATCTTATATGGTATCTTTCAAGATTTGAAATGTCAAATGAAGTTGAGGTAGTGTTTTTAGGTGATGTTGGATCATTTAATTGTGATTTGGAAAAAGTTCCAACATTTCAATCTTCGTCTTCAATATAATGCATAAGGAGTCTCCAAATCAATGATAAGAGAGTTAATAAATTTTGTCAAGAAATCAAACAATGTATTCTACCCTATGCCAGTTTATGTACAAAATTGAGTTCAATTAGACAGCCTCATTGACTTGGTAAGGTTGGGAGAGACCCTAAAATGACTCAGAAGGTTGAATATTCACCTTTCATTTCTTATAGAAGAAGAAATAAAATTTTATGTGCTTTTAAAGGATTTAATTGATCCACATTCCCCCGAACTAGGTTTTGGAAACATTTTTGATCGGTTCTCCAAAAAACTAACCAACGAAAATTTATGCAATTTGGATTGAAACTCTGCAAGGATTTCAAAAAGGGATTACTAATCTATTGAAAAAATCAAATCAAATGGTGAATGATTGATGATTTGAAAGATGAGTTTTTTTAGTGAATACTCTCAAGTTGTGCTCATCTTACCAAAATCAATGTATCCTTCATATTTTCACAAAAAAATTGGTGTTCAAGTCAAATATTTGGTTGAATCTCAATATAATGGAGGTAAATAAAGTATTCTAGAAAAAATTTTTAAGGTTTTGAATGATGTTCTCTTTGATAGAAAATATTTTTCAACAAAATGGGGTGAATGCCTGCTACATTTTGAAAAATGTGAAGGTACTTTGTTTTCAACAATGTATTACTTCCTCCAAACATTATAAATGCTTATAAAGGTCAATGAATAATAATATATCTACAGAATTCAAGTCATGAAATTTTAAGAAATGAAATAAATCATTCATGTTTGAGTTCAAAGTTTGATTTTTTAGACAAGGAAATAGGACTTTCAAGTTACATTAATGGCATTAATACAGTTTTGATTAATGTTGTTGGTTTGAAAATTCTCAATCATCTTGTGTGTTGAGAGAAGGATTCCATGTTTTTTTTGAGAAATAAAAATAAAGCTCTAATGAACATGTATTTGAATCACATTAAGATTGAATCTCAATCTTGTATGGGTGTTGTTCAAGTTATCAAAAAGAAGAAAAAGGTGAATACCAAAGATAGTGTTTTCTAAAGGTAGCAAACTTATTTTGAACAAAATGAAACTTATGAGTTCCTAAATCATAAAATATCGACTATGAAGGTGAACCTCTTGAACTTGGTAATCTCAAAGGAGTAGTTCAAGAGGAAAAAGTTTTCAAGTTGTGAAAGGTTATCTCTTTTGAAGGTCAAGATTTAATTTGAAGAAGAGAAAGCTGAGTCAAAAAAAAAGTTGAAGGGTTGAAATGAATGGGAAGTAATTTTAGGTGCTCGAGTTGATGTGTAGAGTGAAATGTTTTTTAAAAGTATAAATACAAGTAAAAATCATATTTCAAAAAATAATAGTATATTGAAAATAAGATAGTGAAGTATAAGTGAACTATTAAAAGTGAACTATAAAAAATTAAATCAAAGGATTAATTCAAATTGTAAACAAAGATAGTAATAAAAAAGAAGAATAGTGAAAAAGAAAGAAAGAATATAGTGTTGATTGACTATATAAGCAAAAATAAATGATATGACATACTCAAAAGAAAAAAATGTATGAATAGTATTTGAATGCTGAATTAAAACTTGAGTCATGAGAAACAATATAAGGTACAATGGATTTGACATCAAGTATTAGATAAAGAAATCAAGAAACTGAAATTGGTCTCTCTAAATATTTAGAAATAATCACTCAAAATAATTCTTAACAATAAATAAAATGTCTTTTTAGTTGGGAAAATTTTCTTCATATAGTGAGTTTTGAAAACTTTTTGATTTGTAAAATGAATCATAATCAAAGATATCATACTTCAAGAAATCATAATTATGAATTAAATAAAAGATGAAAATGATTTAGATGATTAATGATGTGATGTGAGTAATATGGTAAAAAATGAGGTTTAAATGAAAATTGTGTTGATGAAAAGTCTAAATGTATATCTAACATAATCATCGAGTGTGAGTTAAGAGTGATATTGAGATTAATGTGATCCATTGAATTGGCATACTAAATGATTTTCCTTGAAAGTTGATCCTAAAGCTCTAGTATAAAGTCAAACATGATTTTTATCATTGAAAATGGATTGAGGGTTCACCAAAGAAAGTGTGTGTGAAGAGATATAAAGTGCATTGAAGGTTATAATCATGAATTCCTCTGAAGTCACATTATAGTTGGTAAAGATTATTAAGATATTGATGAGACATAAATTTATAAAATTGAAGAATGAATAAAAGCTATGTGATATAGAAAATATTGAACTTGCAAGATTGTAGTTAGAATATAGGTGTGATGTATCTTGATAAGGTATAGCATAGTGTATTCCAAGAACTATTATGACATGGTATATATAAGAGAAAATCAAAAATTAACTAAAATATCTTATGACAAAGTGAATATGAGAGATCAAGCCTTTCAATGGGCTCATTTATGGTTTAATGGATGAGATGGTATGTATCAAAAGTAAAATGAATATTCAATCAAGAAGATATGTACAAAATTTATAGGTGTGTTTAGAGGCAAGGGAGTTGGCACTTATCCTCCTCCAATTTCTAGGCTCTAAGAAGGCTAATCATGATTCAAAAGCTCTTATAAGATGAATGTATTTTATTTAAATCCCAATGGTGAGTAAGCTTATGATCCAAAAAGTATAATATCATGAAAAAGGAGTGAAGAACACTAAAGAAGTGTCCTAGGGACTGTGAAAAGTGATTTGAGCATTTCTACTAAAGGTAAGATAGATCATTTAGAGGTAAAATTGGAGTTTTGAACATGAATCAAGACTTAGAAAGTGATGAAAAACCATGAATAAAGGAAAATAAGAGGAGGATATCATGCTCATGGGGAGTCTTTTCAGGTCCATGAGGATCTTCATGTTGCTGAAGGAATCAAACTAAAGACAATACAGTCCCAAGGGAGGAGCTTTGGCAAGTAAGTTTTTTTTTTGCATTTTGTCCATGTTTCTTAATTGTCTTGTTGTCATTTTTCATGTCAAGTTCAATGTTTCCTTTTTCATAGATGTCAAAGGGGGAGAAGTGTGTCAAGAAACATGCAAATGAGGTCATCTAAGTGATTCATAGTTGCCATCAATGTTTCTAGGAAGGTTGTCATCAATGACAAAGGGGAGTTTGTTGGAAGTGTGTGTCACTTGTGTTGTCATTGATGTCAAGTCCATTGATGTCAAGTGGTCTAGGTGATCTAGGTATGTTGGCTAGGTGATCTAGTTGGCTAGGTGATCTAGGGGTCTCCAAAGGTGTTACATGTGTTGTTTGAGTCTCTCAAAGGTGGTATGAAGGTCAAAAAGGTCCATGAGGTAAGTGAGGTGTGTCAATGTGTTAATAACATGCCCAAATGGTTATGTCATGTAATGTATGGGTCAAGTCAAGTCATTCTAGGCTTTGGCCTAATGCAAATATATGGTGTAAATCAAGAAAATGTGTGAATTCACTCAAACCAAAGTAGGGAAAGAAATTTTGGATCATCATGAGGTGGCACAGAGGTGTAGAAAGAGAAACAAGAGACAACTAGGTGAATGAGACTGAAACAGTCAATATGGAGTTTTCTTAAGCCAATCCACAAGAAAGAAAGGTGTGAAATGTTGACCCAATGTGTGATGATGCAAACCAAACATGGTGTGAGAATGGAATGATGATATATGATGTGTAAAAGGCCTCATAGGTAGTTATTGAGGTGTTTTAGGCACTTCTACAGGTCAACATAATACAACAACTGGGAATCAAAGACCAAAGGGCACCTAAATGAGATGGGATGGAAATATTCAGGATGAAAAAAGAAAAATATCACTTGGAGGTGTTATAGGATGTTTCCTTAAGGTGTGAGAAAATTTTCAGAAGTTGAGGATGAATATTTTTCAAGTTATGCAAGTATTTCCAAAACCGGTTTTTCAAAGTATGCAAATTGAGCACCAAACTTCTTAGCAGTCAAGAAAATTATGGAGCCTCCTTCGGATAAGTATAAGATAAAAAATGGATTAAATTTTGATAAAATTATGGTGCAAAAATTATTTTGGTGATTGGTTGAGTATTTTAGAAGTTCTATCCATTTTTGTGAGCATGTTTGTAGCCCTCCAAACCCCAATTTGGACCAGTTTTGGAAAATTGAGTTGGATAGGTGTCTTAACTCAACTATTTTTTATTTGAAAACATATTTTAACATGAATAGGACTCCTCAGGTCACATTTCCATGCTATTTTGAGTTCATGACGCATGGTGGGCCCCACTAAAAACATGTATTTTGTGAAGATTTTATGCACAGAAAATATTACAAAGGAACAAATTCTCAAATTTGAGGTGGATGATGTTGGTAATGTTTTATTAAACTTCATGAAGTCACTTGGGTTACTATTTTGGAGAAAATTGATTAATGGTTGCATATTTGGGCATACCGACAAAAGAAGCTTGTTTTGAGAAGCTAGTGAAGAAGAATGAAGGTAACCATGTTGAATTGCATTGAATTGATGTTTTTTTTTCCTTGATACATATTTTCATGTGTCATATGATATTTGTAAGTTCTTGGTTCAGTTTTTATAAGTCATTTCTTGCTTAAAGGTGATTGAGCCAAAATTGCTCTTTTAGGCCTATTTGAGAAGCATGTCTGAATGGGTATGAAGATGAGACTCTCTCCATTTGACCTATGGGTATGAATGCCTAAAATGTTTTATACATCCAAATTTAATTTTTAGAGGTGATAGGGAGCTTTGAAAATTTCTTTGGAGGTGTTTGACCACATTGTATGGAAGACTAGTTTTTGTGTTTTCAAGACCATCCAGACCAACCAATTGCAAGATCCAAGTTTTTGGAAGCCTTATGCCATGAATTGGAGCATTATGATAGGTGTGAGATATTATATACTTCATTATATTTCAATTTATAGGTTACTTTCCTCATGATGAAGATATTTGAGGTATGTATCAGCTTAATTCTTGAAGACCAAAATTCAGAGATGTTGAAACCAACAGAAAGTCTTGCAAAATGGTGTTTCTTGATGTGTTAAGCCTTGATTTTCTCTTTATGGTAAATTTTAATGAAATAATACATCATAATCTTAATTTTTATATATTACTTGGGTCATGAGGATAAGTGGAAGTGGTCTAGTTAGATGGTTTTTCAGACTATTTTTGTAGAAGCTGATTTAGGCACACCTATGAGCCTAAATAAGTATCTTGGATAATGTGGTGAGTTTCCAAGAATAAAGAACATTATTTGACTTTTTGGTACCATTCACCACATGAATAAAAATATGATATACTTTTGTGGAAATTTTTAAGAGCTAGAAGACAAAAGAATGAGTGATTTGAAGAGTCATGGCAAGTGGAAGGTCAAAGGTCATGCCTAAGAGGTATATCTATTCATGTAAGCTCATTTGTGAAATGAATTTTGGAAAAACAATTTCTCTTCATTTGAAGAAAAATTTTTTGCAAAGCAAAAACCCTTGGGAATAGTAAAAACCCATGGAAGTCTCTTCTAGGTTTGTAGTTGGTTGAAGTTTCATGAGGAGGATGTGAATGAAGCAAAATTGATGATATATTTGTTGGCTGGAATGTGAATTTGATGAGATTAATTGATTCCAATAAAATAAGGTTTCTTGTGTTCTTTATATATATGCATATCTTGATGAGTTTTATTTTATCCAACATTAATTTATAAAAGTATATGTTTGATGTTTTGAAATATAAAATTGAAAATATTTATTTATCAACCGCAGATGAGAATGGTACCTTGGACATATGGATTCTATCATCCTCGGTCTCTGGACTCTATTCCTTTGATAATTTAAAGTGACCTAGCAAAGGAGTATGAACCAGTTTAACATCCCGTATACTAAACCTCTCCAAGACCTTCTTTATATAATCTTCTCAAGATAATACCAGCTTCCTCTCCTTCCTGTTCGAATTATTCTTATACCAAGTATTTTTTTTGCTACCCCCAAATCCTTCATAGAAAAGGAGTCACCTAGCTACTTCTTGAGTACCTTTATTTCCTTCATGTTATTCCATATAACAAGCATATCATCCACATACATGTACATAATAATATAACTATCATCAAGAAAATTCTTTATTTACACACAATGGTCCGAGTGACACGTGGATTAACCCTACTCCCGCATAAAATTGTCAAACTTCTACTACCACTATCATGGAGCTTGTTTCAAGCCATACAAGCTCTTCTTCAATTTGCACACTAACCTCTCCTTCCCTTTGACATCATAACCCTATGACTGTTGCATATACAATTCCTCTCTAACTCATTATGAAGGAATGCAGTATTTACATACAAATTATCTAAGTGAAAGTCTTCTACTACTACTAAACTAAGAACAATCCTAATAGAAGTCATTTTAACAACATGAGAAAAAATTTCACCAAAGTTTATACCTTTCTTCTATGTAAATCCATTCACCACCAATCGGGCCTTGTACCTTTTTCTGCCTCCATCTTCCTCTTTGATTCTGTACACCCACTTTTTATACAATTCTCTCTTACCCTGGGTAGTTCCACCAAATCCCAAGTCTGGTTCTCCATAAGAGATATGTGTTCTTAATCCATGGCCTGCTCCCACTTCTTCCTAGTATTCACCGCACTTCGCCTCAAATCACTTTGTCTCTCCACTATCAGGTGAGACATAAATAATTCAAAGACACAAGAAACGTTCGTGTTCCCTTCTTACCCCGTGAAGACCTTCTCACCTCGGATTTTGGGCTTCCCGATGATTAGGTTACTAAACTATTTGTGCCGTAACATGTTGCACCTAAACCGGACCCTTGGACACCTTTCCATCTACAATGTCATCTAACATTGTGTATTCTTTCTTTTATTCCTATTTTTTTTTCATGTAACCAATATTTATACATTACTTTTTCATTTAAGAAAATATCTCTAGACTCGAAATATTTTCTTGTCCTTAAGACTCCAAACACGCAAACCAAAGTCATCCTCACCATATCCAAAAGGTGAATTTCTCAAACTTAGCCTCTAACTTGGTCCTATAATCTTTATCAATGTGAACAAATACCTCACATCCAAATCCTCTAAGAAATGAGTAATAAATTTTCTTACTAGACCAAGCCTCGTCGGGTATACCTCCATCTAAGGCCATAGAGGGTCCTCTCGTTAATCGATAAATAGTTGTGCTCACTACTTCTTCCTAAAACATGAGTGGTAGTCACACATGTAATCTGATGCACCTAGTATGCTCCATGATTTTCCTGTTCATTCTCTCTAACACTCCATTTTCTTGTGGAGGGTTCGAAATTGTCATTTTCTTGTGGATCCCATTTACTCGAATAGTAATCCGAAATTCATTAGCAATACTCCCCTCCATTATCCAACCTAAGACATCACAACTTGAGACCTATTTTATTCTCAACCAAGGCTTTCCATATTTTGAAAGTTTCAAACACATCATCTTTATTTCTAATGCCATATAGCCAAAATTTTCTAGTTGCATCAGCAATGAAAGTGACATAATAACATGAACCACCAATATAATTTACCTTACCTGGGTCCCATACATTTGTATGCACTAACTCCAACTTACCCTCCTTCCCGGTAGGCCCAACCTTGAGGAATCTCACCCACTTCTGCTTTCCCATAAACATAGTCCTCACAAAATTCCAAATTTAACTCCTTTAATCTAGGAAACCTTTTCTTTAGAATTTACATTTCTTTTTACTCATATGACTAAGTCTCTCTCTCGGTGCCACAAAGTTGTATCTCCATATGCACTAACTAAATTACAATAATTAGCACCACTAGTTAAATACAAAGTACCAATTTTCTTACCTCTTGCAACCATAAGAAATCTCTTGGTAACCTTCTAAGAATCCATTGTAAAACTAGACATACATCCATCACCACCTAGTTGACCCAATCGATATTAAGTTTCACCTCAACTTAGGCACATTCCTGATGTCCTTAAGTAGATATGTGTTCTCATTATACATTTTCACCCGAACACATCCTTTCCCTACTATGTTGCATGGTTCATCATCACCAAGTTATACATGTCCAAAATCACCTTGAACAGAATTAGTAAAGTAATGTCTATGTGGGGTGGCATGGAAAGAAGGCCCTGAATCTAACACCCAAGAATCAAAAATATTATCTAAAGAAATAATTAAGGCATCCTGAAAAACATCACCGATTGCAACATTTGCCTCCTTAGTTTCCTCCTTCTTGTTCTTCTTATCCCAAAGAGCCCTACAATCTTTCTTAGCATTACCAACCTTCCCACAATGCCAACATTCCAACTTTCTCTTGGACTTTGACCTTCCATGATCATTTTAATTCCCACAGTTACCTTTCCCTCTATTATTTTGTCTCCCTCTCGCTCTATAATGTAAAATTTCTTCCATAAGTAAAAGAATCCCCGAAGCTCTTCCTTTGCATTTCCTCACTCAGGATCACACCTATCACATCTTCAAACTTTAACTTTGAATTATTAGAGACCGAATTACTTACAACCATAACCAAGTTGTCCCAGATTATATGGAAAGGAGAAAAAATCAACAAATCCCTGACCTCATCATCAAATTCAAATTTTACTGAGTTTAACATACTCACAACCGTATTAAATTCATTCAAATGATCAGCAACAAAACCATTCTTAGACATCTTCATATTAAATAAATTTTTCATCAAAAATATTTTATTAGAGGCAGAGGTTTTTTCATATAACTTCCCCAATGCATTCATGTGACCTTTCATGGTCTTCTCCTACAATATGTTGAAAGAAACCAAATATCCAAGACATAAATGAATTTCCCTGAGCACCTTTCTATCCACCAACTCCTAATCCTCATCTAACATGGCAATATATTTATTTATTTTTTCATCCAAAGGAACATGGAGGCCCTTCTAATAGAAGTAATCATCCATCTACATCTTCCAAAAATAAATTTCTGCCCATTGAACTTCTCAACCCTCGATCTTCCCTCATCTACCATATCTCCCACTCAAGCTAAAATTTCCTTGCGATTTACCACTTCAACAAAAAAAACCACTAAAGCTCTTATACTAATTGTTAGGAATTAGAGAACAAATATATAGAAACAATTCCTTAAATCACATTAGTAGGAAACTATTTAGCAGATCTGTACTTGCATAAATATAACAATGCACAAAAGAAGACAAAACAAGATTTAGCATGGTTCACCCAATGTGGGCTATGTCCACCAAGAACTTGCTTATATTTTACTATCACAGTCTTCTCTTAGTTACAATTACACAACAATCACTCATGAACTCACAATAGAATTCCCAAAGATGCTAAACCACATCTAAGACTCCTAGATCTTTTTATCACTCAAGATACATTAGGATTCCCCTAATACCTATATTTATAAGATTACAATCCTTCTAAGAAGTTTTATAACCAACCCTAGAAAAATCCATTTGAAAAAATTGTCACCTTTTAGCTTCTCACAGATGAAAATATGTCACCGTGATAGCAACCAATTAACCTCCGCTTACAAAAAATACGCAATAATTACGTAACTTGAAAATAAAAAATGACTACATAATGCTCTTGAAGTCTCCAAACTTAACCGTTTGAACTCCAAAACTTCAATGTTGATTCCGAAGACCGAAAAATGGCTCCACACTCCCAACATATATAACTAAAAATCGTGAAGCATTATCAATGATTTACGTCTTTGCATAAGTTTAGATAGTATTTTTGGCAACTCCTTTATATTTTATACATATCAAATGGCACTTAAGTACTTGATTAATAATCCCGTTTTGCAAGGGTGCATATGTCGTTAGATTCTATTGTTTCAAGAATTTGACTTTACAGTGGTAGTCAAGCCAGGAAAGAGAAATTTTGGACCCGATCGTTTGTCAAGGATTAACTCAGGAGAGGATGTGCAGAGCATTAAGGACACAATGTCAGATGTATAACTATTTAGATTAAACCATGTCCCCTTTGATTTAGAATACATTCATGTGTTCTTGCGTAATAGTGTGGTGCCTAAAGGGATGAATTAGAGAAGAAACAACTTGCCATACACGTTGCGCCTTACATGTTAATCGGTGTTAGGCCATGATGATATTTTTCACCGGTGTGTACTAGAGCATGAGCGTGAAGCTATTATGGAGGAATCTCATGGTGGAATTGTAGGAGGAAATTATGTAGGTAATGCTACCGAGCGTAAGATTTTTCAAGCTATCCTTTGTTGAGAAACATTATATAGGGATTATAAAGAGTATGTCAAGGCGTGTGATTACTGTCATCACCTTAGGAAACCTAGGCTTAGAGATGAAATGTTGTTGAGACTGATAATGAGTGATGAACCTTTTAATAAGTGGGAAATTGAATTTGTGGGCCCTATTTCCCCACCTATGCATAGGATTGGGTCGTGTTATATTATGAAATGTACAGATTATCGACACTTTATGGTAGTAAAGTCGTGCCTATAAAGGATTATACGACAACTACAACATCAAGGTTTCTATGGGAAAATATTATCGCATGTATGGATGTTCGTTGATTTTAACAAGTGATAGGGCACACACTTTTTAATGATACTATAACAATATTATTAGCATAATTTATGGTGGCACATCACAAGACAACACCCTATTACCCACAGATCCAATTGTACTTCCGAGGATTTCAATAAGATATTGGGAAAGACATTGACAAAGATCTGTGATGTTGGAAGGAAATACTAGGATGATAAATTCTTTGTTGTACTTTGGGCATACAAGATAAATTACAAAAATTGAATAAAGTCACACCTTTTTAATTGGTGTTTGGCATGGAGGATGTTTTATGGTGGAATTTATGTTACCCTCCCTGCATATTGGGCATGTAGGAGGATTGGATAATGAGCAAGCACTTGAAGAGCATATAGATAAACTGATGTAGTTGGATGAGAGGTACGCCATTATACGTTGGATACGGAAGGTAGAAAAGGACAAGCAGGAGGCATGGCACGATAGGCACATTAAGAATAAGTATTTTGAGGTTGGGTGGATGGTTTTTCTTTATGATTCCAAGTTTGCACGCCACCCTAGGAAATTGAAGGTAGATTGGTTAGGACCTTATGTGGTGACATATATACTTGATTTAGGTGTTTTTCAGTTACATGCACTAGATGGAACACATTTTCCTAGTTATTTTAACGAGAGTAGGCTAAAGCCCTATTACAAATAACTCTTCTTGGTGTTTGTAATAAGGCAGTGGTGCCAATTAGATTAGGATTTCATTTAAATGAATTTATTTTATATGTGTTTCCTTTCATCATCACTATGATTTTTCAATTTAATTTTGTGTTTTGTTGTAATAAGCGCACTTGTGAGCCACATTGATTACTATCTAAGTGATTTCATGGGTAAAGGGCCACACATACTTTTAGTGTGGGGTGGATCGAAGTACGAGAGATGGGAATTTTGGCACCCTCTTGATACAAGTTTGTTTTATTAAAGAATTCTTCTAGAAGTTGACGTGGAAGAGAAAATATGTTATAAGTATTATGCATAAGGTGTTCTAAAGGAATGGAGTTGGTTGAAGACCACGTCAGAAAATGATCATGCAAAGGTAACATGAGGTAGGTAGCAATATGAGAAAATACTTGGTGTATGGCATAGAAGTTTTGTACTTCAATGCATAGAGGTGCACGAGAGGAGGTATGTATCTAAGGATTAGTATAACGCTCTAAAAGGTTTCAACTATAGCTAAGGAGTAGTATAACACACCAAAAGGTGTCAAAATTGGAAAGATAACTTTAGTGAAAAAGTAACTCAAAAAGCGTGGGTTGAAGGGACGTGAGGGTCATGGAAAAAGTATAAATAGGGGTTGAGGGTATTTTTTTGGCTACCTTGCCTTTAAAGAAAAGTTTTGCTATCGAGCGGATCAAGTGCGACGAATATTTAAAGTGAAATAGAGATTGTATGAACTAGAGGTACATGAAGACTATTTGAATCCTATTAGAAGGATGAGTTAGAGGCAACAATAGAACACCGAGGAGGTTTGTGTGAATTTGAAGCGGTCAGATTCACAGAGCTTGGGTAGGAAGAAATTTGGTAATGCAAAACACCTAGGGCACACAATTACAGTAAAATGGCACCAAAGGTATGAAGGTTAAAAAAATACCCAAGGTTGTGGCAAAAGAACCCCTGGAGGAAATCTACTCAAAAATTCAATATCCCCCTGGTTTGATGAGGGTAGAAATTTGGAATTCGAAGCTCACTCGATGCAAAATCAGTGAGTACAATCACCACACAGATGAGAATGAGAAGAAAATGAGGGTATATTTAGAGAAAGTCCTCCTAGAATGGATGAGGTCGATAACCCTCTAATTGATGACTCCGTGAAGTGGTAGTTGGATAATACAAGTGTATTACAGTTGTGGGAGATTCCTTTCTTCACCAAACCCACTCACTTTTTCGATGGTTGATGTCATGGTTCATGAAGGCTTCTTTTATTTTTTAGGAAGAAGGATGTGACTCACCACTCAATTGATTGAGCATGTCACAGTCTACAAAGTATGGGAGAAGACATGGCCTTGGACTTATGTGCTACAACAAAAATTGAAGAACTTGCCGCAAAATTGAGTTATGAGAAGGGCGGTAGGGCACAGACCATCACGAGATATAGGTGATTAATCACTTAGGGTTTCCTCACGGCTAGTGAGTTACAAATTGGGTGCTTTGGAGAAATGGATATACGTAAATAAGAATTTTTATACGTGGCACACATAATTTCAAAATGACACACTACAACCTGGCACAATTTGTCACAAATGGGATTATTGAAGAGGAAAAGTTATAGAATGAAGAAGGATCCAAAATCACATGGGGATCAATCTTTCTATTGATCATATTTTGGGAAATCAAGGTACCAGATGGGCCCGAGGATAACATGTGGGTTTACCCACCCGTACACTCATCTCTCGCAATGCATTTTATAGGTTATACTTGTGATGGAACCATCACAAGTACGTATAAGGCTCTGATTAATAATTGTATGCCGACTACACAGGGAATTTGAGAATGAATGGCGCATTCTGTGCGAGTCACCCATGGTGTTCAGGGAGCAGGTCAATTGTGTAGTGATGTAACATTTAATCCTTTCTCGGTTCAGATTGGTTAAGGGTGAGATGATTCTATGGTGAAAACTTATGTTTTCATTCTCAGAAAAATACCTGAAGTGTTCCATCAATAGGCTCAAGGATGTGTAAAAGTTGACATATGATGCAGATAAGGTTGATTCAGATCTACACACATTGCACATAACTTTCATATATGACTCCAGACTAGCATACTTGGAGGTTTTGGAGCCAGACCTATTGGATCTGCACCGCCAGATAATCATTACAATTAAATGATTTATTAGCAGGGTATTTTTACAATTACAGCCAAATACTCAAGGAAGAGTTGAGGTGGAGGTTACTGATTCCATGTTACCATAACCTAGAGGAATATTTGTGCCACATATTCAAAAGGTACATGAGGAATAAGTTCAAGAAGAAGAGGGAGATGAGGACGAAGGGAAAATTGACACTTCTAGGAAGAGGATGTATTATTCTTAAAGGAGCAAAGAGTGGAGGTGTAGGAACCTTGTAGTAGGATAACATAAAGCAAGAAATAACTAATATTGCTAAGGCTAAAATTGTTTCCAGTTCAAAAATAGAGTATGTGGAAGAAGAGATGGATTTCCCAGACTAAGGGAGGAGTTAGAACAAGAGCTTGAGGAGCCGTAGAAATGGGCATGAGAAAAAGGCAATGAAGTAGGAATGTGAGAAGAAGAAGGCTCTAGTGACAGAAGAAGGAAATAAAATATTGGAAAAGGAAAGCACACCGGTGCAAATAGAGGAGAAAGGAGGGAAAGATACTGGTGACACCTTCATCATCAAGGAGGAAAAAGGATTGGGAACAAAACCAGCACCCAAACCCCAAAGAAACAATGAACAAAAAGGAAGGCACAAAGGAAATGGTGGACCCCTAGGTCACCTCACATGGACTTCGTGGATGACCCCATGAAATTATTACGCATGCACTTCCAAATTATAGTAACCACAGAGAAGTTACATGCATGGGAGCTACTTGATTATGATGGGGGAGTGTCTAGAACAAAGAAGATGATTAGTTGGAACCTGCACAACCACTCGAGGAGCTAGAGTTTGAAGTAAGTGAGCATGCCATTACTACCATCCATTTGAAGAGAAATACATGAGAGACATACAAGGTAATGGATCCAAACCACTTGACAGATGAGTAGGTGTGCAATGCCTTGAATAAAATGGCCTCAGAAGTGGTGAGGAGAAACTTGGATTCTAGCACCATTGTTTGCACCCTTTTATCATATAAGAAGGATAAGGAGAATGAAATAGACAAACTGTAAAGGGGATTACAAGGCAAGCGTAAGAGGACTAAGGAATCTTATGACAGAGCTAACACACTAGTGCAAAATATCTTGGAGTAGTTTCCTTATTTGGTTAGCCAAGACAAAATGGACTATGCAGATGAAATGGAGTATCTAGAGATCTGGTTGGGATCTTACTAGTTAACATTCAAAGTGGTGCAAGGCCAAATAAAATAGAAATTACTAAAGATAAGGAGAACAATTAAATTGTAGTTGAAGTAAGGATCACTGAGCTAGAGGAATTTCTTACCCAGCTCAAGGAAGCAAACAAAAAGGCATATATAGGTTTTAACAAGTGTTATAAGTATGAGCCCTTCATTTTTGTTAGGTTGGTGGAAGAAGAAGCTATTCAAGACTATATAGGAAAAGACCCCAAGTAACAAGATTGAGTGCACTTAGTTAATTATGGAAACCATGACGTAGAAAGATAAAATCAAGGGAAAATGTGAGCAACTTGAGAAGAAAGTTGGAAAGTTCCAGAATTATATACTTTGGAACATATGTAAATTATTGAAGGTGCTTGCACAAAGATGGATGCGATTATAAAGGAGTTGAAATGCGAGAGTTGAAGAAGTTACTCTTAACGAAGTACCGAGGATTATAGAGGTTGCGATAGGGAAATCCTCAAGGAGTTGGAAGAATGGAATAAATTGGTATATGGGATAGAAGCATCGTTCCCAAATGTCTTCCAGAAACTTAGAAGATTTTGGGTATGATGTTCATTTGAAATTTTCAAATTTTATCTCCATGAATTTTTGTGTTCGATAATTGAAGAGTTATAGGGGATGGAAATCTATCTAGTGTGGGGTAATGTTGGACCCTTGAAAGATGCTAAGTATAACAACGTGAGATTTTTGGATGCATAAAAGTTAGGCACAAAGGCACGGATGGAATTAGAGCGCAGACATTGTGTGGAGGCTCGCACTGGAGTTAAACACATTCGAGACTTAGCCACATTTTGAAGCACAAGACATAATTAGAAGATGAACGGTTGGAGTGGCGGCCAAACAATGTTTGAAGATAAGGTTGAGCATGAATACTTGTAGTTAAAAGAAAATTCTATTTTGAGAGGGATATCATGCAGAAGAAGATAATATATCATGCAACATTCAAGCTAATAATAGGATTAGATCTAGAGATTAAAATAGAAGATAATCTATTATTAGGCAAAGCTTGCATGCTTTTGTAGTTACCTTATAGTACATACATGGATATTTGTGGTATGTAGGGTATTTTGAGATTTCATGGGTGGTGAAGGGAAATTCCCACCCTTATATATATATGTATTAATTTTCACGACTTAGAAAGGATCGTGTATGACTAGATTAAGATAGAGTTATGTTGTTGGTGTATTTACGCGCATGACTTTGTGATGGTTATTATGATGTATTCAGCTCTTGGGTTTGATGGATTAATATAATGGATCATTTTAGATGGATATTGATTTTTGATGTACCTTTTACTGATTATTACATGGTAGATCTGATCTTGATCCTTGTTTGATTCATGATGCACTATGGTTGTGAACTAGTTCTTGTTATGCTTTACCATTAATCACTTGTTATGGATATGGAATACTTGTGTGATCATGTTAATACCTTGAAAGGGCTGGTATAAAAAGAGGGACCTAGTACCTTTGTTCACTTTGGGTAAGCACTCGATATGTCTCGAGTGATGGGCCATGTGTATAGGGTTTTAGTAACAAAACAAACTACAACAAGGAGAGTGCGAAATTAAGAGGCACGAAAGATGAAAACAAGAGATATGCACATGAAGGTAACGTGTGCGGAATAAAGGGAGCATATTTTTATAATAAAAATATGTATGTGGAATGTGACATCATAATGATCAATGTGAAAAATCAATAAAGGAAAGGGGTACATGGAAATACATAGGGTACTTAATTTGGAAGGCAAGTCAAGGATGCGTGCGAAGGGTGCATAAATTGAAAAGAAGGAAGATGCGCAAGGAGTGTGTGAAAGGAAAATGAAAGGAGGTAGAGGAATTGGAAAATAAATTAGAATGTCTATAGGAATGGAGGAGAGTGCAAGGGTGTGTGAGGGATTGCAACCAAAGAATTTGCGTCGAGGAATAACCATAGTGTGCACAACCCGCAATATTTTGAACTTCGGAGCTAGAGTGGGAATGTAAGTTATCTAAATAACTAGGGAGTTATTTGGGAAAAATATTGGTGAATTTCAAGGCTATATTTCTACTAGATGAAGGAGATTAGTATCCTTAAAGTATCCATTAGGCATGGAATCATCTTGAAAACATGAAATTTTGATCTGCAACTTGAAAAAAATACCCCCGAAATCACTCGAAGCCATGTCTCGAACCCCGTACTAAAATTTTGCAAAACCACCGAGGACTCGTTGGAAAATCCTAAATTGAACTAGCATCTTGGAAACAACATAATAGCATGCACAAGGAGTACACGAGAGGAAAGAACTATGTACAAAGAAAATAATGTGTGTAGCACACTTAGAGGAATTAAAACTACTCAAACATTTACAATGATGTGAAAAAATTAATATAAGTGCTTGAGATAAATCCCATTGATTGGGATTTATAGCACACCTCCATCAAGGTGAGACAACTCAAAAAAATTAGCGTCCTTGTAATAATTGATAGTGTATGGGCCACTCCAAAGTGCATTAAACTTTGAATGACACCCTAGTTTAGCTCAGTTAGCATCCCATTTTAAAACTAAGTCACCAACTTTAAAATATTGAGGCCTAGCCTTTCTATAAAACCACTTCTTTTTTTATTACTAATGTTTTTTTAGCTTGATCATAGCAGATTTTCTCAATCCTTCAAGTTCAACTAGATTTTCCATTCTGATTTTTCTCTTATCTTCATCCTCAAATTCCAGATTTTAGGAGAGCTCTTGGGAAGGCAATTCAAGATGTAAAGGAATTATATCTTCCTTTCTATAAATAAGATTATAAGGTGAATTACTTATTACCTTCTTCACTATGATTTTGTCTACCTAGAGCATGCGCGAGACCTTTGTATGCCACTTCCTTTGGCTGATGTTCATTTTTCATTTCATGATTCTGATCAGGTTCTTGTTTGTAGACTCTACCAAGCCATTACCTTGAGGGTAGTAATTCAAGAAGTATTCAGATATATGCCAAAACTAAGAGCCCAATCATGAATTTTTGTACTAAAGAAGGATTTTTCATTATCGAGATAATGGTATGAGGAATGCTAAACCTTGTTATGATGCCTTTAAGAAATTCAAGGATGAATGAATCAGGTTGATTCCTTAAGCATGACAATATATTTCCATCCGGTGAAGTAATCCATAGTTGTCAACACCCACTTATGTCTATCACTTGAGGAAGGATTGATCATGCCTATGAAGTAAATACCCCATTGCATAAAAGTTTGATCTGCTTGGATTGGTTGAAGGGGAAGTGCTTCCAATTTATTATTTCCTAAAAATAAATCACATTCCTTACATTTCATGACCCGCTTATGCATGTCCACGAATAGGTTAGGCCAGAAGTATCCTTCCATTATGATCTTAATTGCTATTTCCTTGGTAGAGAAGTTTCCACCTGAGAATATATCATGAAATTCTACCAACACTTTGTCAACCTGTGTGCCGTCAATACACCTCAGCAACACATCATCAATGTTTCTTTTGAAGAGAACACCATCAATCATCATATATGGAATATCTTGCAGAATCAGATGTAATCTCTTTGCTTTGTTGAAACTTGGAGGGTATGCACCAATGGAAAGGAATGTGATCATGTCCTTCATCTAGATGTGTGTGCTAGGATTCCCATTCTCGCATGATTATATTTATGGAAGCTCTTCATCTAGAAACAATGAAGTCTCTTGATCAACTGCATCCTCAACAATCTAATTATAGAGAAAGCTACCTCTAACCAACTTAGTGGATTTAATAATCACATCATACTCCATGATTTTGGTCACCCATCTTGCTTTTTTCTCATTTATTTTTTCTCCCATGATGAATTCTCTTACACTTGAGTGTGAAACTAACACATTGACATGATTTATGATGAGCATACTTTTAAACTTCTTTAGTGTGCACATGATGGTGTAGACTGTTTCTCTATATAAATATATTTCAAATCATATTCCTTCAATGTTTAACTGAAGAAAGCCATTAGATGCTCCAATCCTTTATCATTTTCTTATGTCAAGACAAAAACAACACTAACATCAACTCCATAATCATAAAAGATGAAATTCTTGGAATAATCCAAATTGATGAGTGTTGGTGTGCAAGTAATTTCTTTCTTGATTTTTTTAAATATTTATTCTCCTTATACTATCCATTTGAAGGTTGTATCTTTCTTGAGCATGAGGGTGATGGGCCTAACCACCCCAAAATTTAGGAATGAATCTCCTAAAAAAATGTATTTTTCTTAGGAATGATTGTAAGGAATTCTTGTGCGTCGGAAGGAGAGAGAAAGGATACTTGAAACACACTCAGATCAATAGCAATTCCATCTTTTGAAACCACATGGCCTAAAATATTACCTTGTGCAACAATGAATTTTCACTTTTTGGGGTTAAAGGAAACCCCAAATTCTCTACATCTCTCAAATACTTTCTCCAAGTGTGCCATGTGATCTGTGCTCTGCTTTGAGAAAAAAATTATGTCATCCAAGTAAACTAGGATGAACTCATTGATGTATCCTTTAAAGGCAATGTCCATGGCTCACCGGAATGTTACGCCCGCATTTGAAAAACAAAAAGGCATATTTTTATATGCATATGTTCCCCATTTGGTTGTAAATGTTATTTTTGATTGATCCTCTTCCTTGACCAAGATCTGATTGAAGCCAAAATACCCATCGAGCATAGAAAATATTTGTGCACCAGCCACAATCTACACAATCTTCTCCATAGAAGGAAAAGAATAATGATCCTTCAAATATGCCTTATTCAAATCTATGAAATCAACTCAGAGTCTGATTTCATCATTATTTTCGTAATCGGAACTAGATTTGTGACCCGGTATAGTACTTGATGGGAAAAATAACTTTTTCCTCAATGAGTTTAGACAACTCTTTCCTCATGAGGGGCTCTATCCTTTAATTGACGAGTCTTTGTTTTTGTCTGATGGGATTGAAACTAGGATCAAGGTCAATGGAGTGTTGAGAAACACTTGGATCAAAACCTTTGAGATATTCATATTCGCATGAGAATATGTCACTGTATTTATAGCACAGGAGATGAAGGCCTACTTTTCATCATGCATGCAATATTTAATGAGTAACTACTTCTCGTATGTAATAATGACTAGAGAATAGTCTTCTTGCGCCATGCGCATATACTTTTCTTCACCCTTGAACTCATCATCAGGGCTGAAAATTTTCTCTAAGGTGATCAGCCCTTTAGGAAATTTATTTTTTTAATTGAATCACTTGGTCACCATAGTTGTCATGTAAGCCATCTTGCATTCTTGAAGATAAATAAGCTTCATTTTGGATGAACTGGACAATTTGTACATCATTTTCAAACACTTGCCAACAAGTTTAATTATCTATAATAGATGACCTAATCACCATTTTCATTTGTTGTGTGCTTCCTTTGAAAAAATCCTCGAGAAGGTGACAATTGTGTGTTAGAATTTCAGATTCTAATAAATATGGATTTAATCAACTTACATATTACATAATGTTATAATAAATATTTAAATAAATATTACATCATAACATAAGTAAATAAAGAAATACTTACAAGAAATAAATAACACAGGTGACACATTATTTATAAGTGGAAAACCCATAGGGTAAAAACCACTTTGAAAATAACCTTTTACTTCGAGAACTTATTTTACATCCAAAGAAGATCACCTCCTCCTTTATAGCCCTATTTACCAAGGATAAAATCAAATCACTTGATTTACACACATTTGATATATTTCCCGAATATATCAAATGAGGACCTAAAGTCCTTTTTATATAAGATGATCACGTATGTCTCCCGACCCACCTGTTCAACCTTAAATGGTTGACACATACACCTAGCTTTATAATATTTAATATTAGAAATATAATCATTTCATGATATTAAATATTTAACTTAAAGTATATACCTAGGTTAGCATATTTAATAATAGAAATATAAATATTTCATATTATTAAATATTAACCTATATATTAGTGATGGACCCATATACATTAAGGGTTGGCTAGACCACTTAATCATTATATTCCAACACTCTCCCTTAATGTTAAGTGGGATAATATAACATATGTCAATAGATTACCTGTTCGTGGTACACTACAAGATTTACAATCCTTAAACCATAAAGGTTTTAGGCTAGCATATCGGTTGAAGGAATTATAACACCTTCATCATACTTAATTTACCTTTTGGTACAAAAGGATTTGTAATCCCAAAGATCATCCCATGATCAGTGGCTAAGTATGATTTTTGAGTTTTACATGTTCTCACAAGTTCTCATAAAAGGTTATTGAATCCAAGCATATAGGAGCCTTTTACAACCAAGTACATCCTTAACAAAATGCTTGTCTTTGGATGTTTACCAATAAACTCAATAAAGACTAAATATTTTATTAAATATTGCCTTTAAGATCTTTATACACTTCTTTCTAAAAAATAAGCCGAGGAGGTATACATGCTCAAAGGTCTTTTTACACTTGCCTAAAGGTATTTTTTTACACTTTCCCGAAGGTATTTTACAAATGCCTGAAGGTATTTTTACAAAAACCAAGCTCCATTAGGAGGTGACATTGTCATGCACACTCCCCCTCAATGGCAACTCTGACAATCCAATATTTTCACAAAAGTGAAAAAACTTTGCAGCACTCAGGGACTTTGTGAAGATGTCAGCAACCTACTCTTCAGTCAACATGAACTTGAGATTTATCTCATCACTTTGCACCTTCTCACGGGTGAATTTTATATATATCTCAATGTTCTTCATCCTCTGATGTTGAACTGGATTCTTACTCAAGAGTAATGCAACTCTTACCACCACATAGAAGATAAATACTTCCTTTAGCTTCCATGTGTATCTCTACCAACAGCCATTACAGCCACATGGCTTCTTTACTTCTTCATTGTACTTCTCTACCTCAGTAAATGAAATGGAGACTGTTAATTGTATTTATTATTCCAATTAATGGTTCCTACACCAAAAAAATTGAACACATATCTAGTATATTTTATAGCACAACATCAGTATGGTTAGAATCATAAAATCCATATAAGATAGCATTTTCATTCTTATTATAATGCAACCTATTATTGATTGTTCCTTTCAAATATCTAAAAATTATTTTTACAAGATTCCAATGATCTTTAAAAAGGTTCCCGCACAAACCTTGAAGTAATTCCTACTTTGTATAGAAACATCTGATCTAGTTATAGTTAGATAAATCTAACTATCAACTAACAACGTATATAAAATAGGATCAACCTTTTTCATATACGATTTAGGATCAATATTTATTCGAACTTCCATTGAAGTAGAAAATGGTTTACAATCAATCATAAGAAACTTTTTCAATATAATGGTTGCATATTGTGTTTATAAAAATAATAATAGAATGAAATAAAATCATAAAAATAACATGATGTGAGAGACCTAACTTATTCATTTCAAAGTAATACTTCAATTTATCTTTAATCCTATGAATTAAATCAAAATTGTCACCTAACATAAGCAAATCATCAACATATATACATATAATGTTAATATGCAAGCCTTATTACTTAATGAGTATATCATTTTTAGAAGAACAATTAACAAAACCTAACAGTTTAAAGAAGGAAACCATTTTTGCATACCAAGCTCTAAGAGCTTGTTTTAAACCATACAAGGATTTCTAAACTTACAAACATAGTTTTCTTTACCAGTTTCTTCAAATCCTCTAGGTTGAAACATGTAAAGTTCTTCTCTTAAATCGTAATTCAAAAAAATATTTTTTTAATCCATTTGGCAGATTTCCCACCCAAATTGAGCGGCAATTGAAAATAAGGCCCTAACAGTACTCATTTTAGCTACAAGAAATGTCTCAACATAATCAATACCAGGTTTTTGAGTGAAACCTCTAGCAACAAGTCTAGATTTATGTTTGTTAATACTACTATCACCATTATATTTTACTTTTTATATCCACCTAGACCCTATAATACTTCACGGATCAGGTTCATACAAGGTAATTAATGCATGGTATGTATGATGGCTTCTGATAATTCTCCTAAGGTTAATAGGATTTGAACTTTCTAACATAGATTGAACCCAATTTAATTTCTTATCTAGGAAGATAAGAGTTCCATAAACATATAACATCAAAATATCATCATGACCATTTACTAAATCGAATCAAAACTATCATTTAGAAGCATTTAATGAAGTAACTTCAAGAGAAGAAGACAAAACATGTAAACCTTTCACTAGATTATATATATATATATATTTCATATAATCTTTGATAATTAACATATTCTAAACTTTTATGCCATAGTTTTGAATTATTCAAACTTTGAGGTATAAAACAAGATGCGTAAGAGAAATCATCAAAAATACACAAACCATTTCTTTGAATTTCTTCTGGTATTATACTTTTATTAATATCCTTGATATACCAAGTATCCTTCATGCATATATTCTAGTTGTGTCCATACCTCTTTCGGATGTTGGATATTACTAATGTGTAGAAGGTCTCATCGTTCACATTGCATAGAATCATAGAAAGAACATCTTACATTCATCAGTAAGAATGTATTCATGTTATCTAAAATTATTTGACGACGGTGGGAGAAACCTTAGATTTAAAAAAATCATCCAGAGTTTCCTCACCATAAATTTTGTTTTGACCCAAATGTTGTAGTTGGTTTCATTCAGTGGTCCGGTTTTGTCAAGATAGAAATAATCGCATGCCATTGTTTTCCTAAACTTGTAAAACACGCCTCATTATAATATAAAATGTACCATATAGTTAGATACATATTTATCGATAATAAAAAAACACTTTTAATAAAATCAAATCTAAATTTTATAAATCTAAAGAAACTATTTGATCATAACTAATTTTGACATTACATTGCAAACTAATTAACCTCCCATGATCAAAATAATAACCCGCAATATAAAGGGCTCTGTATTATACCCCGATTTATATAAAAATATTTCTAACCATATAGAAGTGAAGAAGAGACCCTAAGAAAGCATAACAACTTCAAATTTTTGAAAAAAATTTAATGTAGACAAAAATCTGTCCAATTTAAATTTGACGCCTAAATGATCGTCATTTTGTCTTATGTTTGGTCTACTAGTGACGTTCATTTGATCACAAATTTAATTTAATGAAGCCAAATATTGTTGTGTATTTCTAGAATGTGAAATTCCATAATTTCTTTTGTATAATATTAGGGAGGTTATATTTTAACACATTATAATAACCTATTATAATTTATAATGTAAAAATATATACATTTTTTTAAAAGTATATAATTTATAGAATGTAAAATTTAAAAAACAACATATAGTTCATAAAAATTATAAACTATAGTATATTGTTTTTATATTAAAAACACATAACCCTTATTAAAGGGGTTTAAAGGACATAGACTAGGTTAAAAGAATTTTACCAAGTGTAAGTAGATTTATGAGAGTATAGATTAACTTGCATATTTTACAGAGGGGATAAGTTATTTCACCCGATCAATGAAATAAATTGAAATCCCTATTTTCATGAACCTTGTCTCCTCCCTTCATTTACTCTTAATTTTACCCCACACACATTTAAAACTATGGAAATATTGCAAAATATTTTATATAATTCCTCAAGCTAAAAACTTTAAAACTTTTATGTGGCTATAACTACCAATATTTTAATAAATATTTACCACACTTCACATGGGCCACCAATAAACTAGCCCCCTTTTTTAATTCTCCATTTATACTTGAGAATTCCACATTTATACCTGAGATATTATCTCATTTTATTCTCCACTCCCACTCTTATATAAAAGAAAACCTTTAAATAGGTTTATTTATATAGTTCTTATAAACTATAAGATATAAATGACTGGGGTCGCCCCCTTACATGGATAATATAAATGGTTAGAGACACATGTTAGGTTTTATTTAATAAGTATAAAGATTTAAAAAGTATTCCCTTCATGGTTAAGCAATAAACACGGGCCCCTTACTAAAAAAATTAGCACTTTGGTTTTTTATTTTTAAACATTTATAAACCAAATCTAATAAAATTTATATTTTAAACAGCTTTAAAATAACTATTTATAAAATATGATTCAAACTTAGGTTTGCTTCTTTTTTAAAAACTATATATGCCTATATTTATAAGTTAAGTTTAAATATGATTTAAACTTAGGCTTAGAATACTGTCTCATTGACTCTTCCCTCAATCCCATGTAATTTTAATATGGTTTAAGGCTTTTAATATATAGTTATTTTTTTCACCCCTTTCACCTATGCAAACATCAATCTCCAAACAAACATTAATTCCATATAATTTACAAAATGTAAATGAAAGTAAGAATTATATCATATTACATCTCTCCCCCAAAAATTAGGGATTTAAAATTAAAAACCCTAAAAATTTTACCAAGAGTTTAATTGCACAAATGTAATGCCAAAATAAATTAGGGAAAAAAAGAAGGGGACCAGATACTTTTAAATATCCTTTTAGGTTGGTTGAAAAACCCCATATAAATTAAATAAATAAAATATAAAACATTTGATCTTAATTTATTTAATTTACCTCGCTCTATTACCATGTTAGAATTTGAGGATTCTAATAAATACAAATTTAATCAACTTACATATTACATAATATTACAATAAATATTTAAATAAATATTACATCATAACATAAGTAAATAAAGAAATACTTACAGGAAATAAATAACATATGTGACACATTATTTATAGTGTAAAACCCACAGGGTAAAAACCACTTTGAAATTAACTTTTTGCTTGAGAGAACTTATTTTACATCCACTAAGATCACCTCCTCCTATAAAACCCTATTTACCAAAGGTAAAACCAAATCACTTGATTTACACACCTTTGTTATATTTCTCGAATATATCAAATAAGGACCTAAGTCCTTTTATATAAGATAATCAGGTATGTCTCCCGACCCACCTTTTCAACCTTAAATGGTTGACACATACACCTAGCTTTATAATATTTAATATTAGAAATATAATTATTTCATGATATTAAATATTTAACTTAAAGTATATACCTAGGTTAGCATATTTAATAATAGAAATATAAATATTTTACATTATTAAATATTAACCTATATATTAGTGATGGACCATATACATTAAGAGTTGGTCATACCACTTAATCATTATGTTCCAACATTGTGAACCAAGCACATCCATCCGATATGTTTCTTTATTAATTTTTCTTGACACCACCAAAGACATTCGAGCATCAAAGATCTCAAAAATATCCCAAAATCTATGTTTATAATATTTGATAAGCTTATTATTTTTCACACATTTATTTTTTTCTTGATGGATAACCAATTCAAGATCTCCAAATATCTCGTAACTCCTTAATCTATCTATTTTCAGCAATAAGAAGACCATGCACCAACACTTCATATTATGCTACATTGTTGGAGCATGCAAACTACAACATGTGTACGAAGAAATTATCATCCTTGGTATAAATGAGAACAACACCTGACATGTGCCATTCCTTCTTCTAGAGCCATCAAAGTATAACTTCCACAAACCACAATTTTCTTCATTCTGCTTGAGCGTGGCGTGGGCACTTCTTCTTCAAAGATAAAATAAGTACCAAGACTAGTTTCAAAAGATTCAATACTCTGTAGCATAACGATCAAATTCATATATCTTCTTGCCCAATCATATAGTGATAGATTAGGTAAAGGAGGAGGAATAGGATTCTCTTCTAAAATTGAGTCTTGCACTTGGCCTTCTTGGATTAGCTAATTATCTTAGAGAGGGGATGGGTCATATAACTCAACATGATAGGAAAATATAGGCTCATCTTTTATGGTAAACCAGGTACCATACCTTGTTCTTAGTAATATATAATACCAATAAGAATACAAGTAGCCACCCACTTTAGTAGTGAAATCTCTTGATAAACAAATGGAAAATAAAGGAAGTAGGTCAATGATTGACACATCTTGAGTTATTGTGAGGCTTGGATTTGCATGGAGAGTTAACTTAAGATTCTTGATGACTCGAGGGTAGTAACAGTTGAGCCATGAAGTTGTAAGACTCCTTTAGACATAAGGGTGTACTCAAGGCCTATGATATCATCAATTTTGTTTGGCATAACAGAAGTGCTAAGACTGAGTCAATCATGTAATTGTGAATAAGATGTTTTCCTATGATCAAGGACATATATAAGGGTGGGGTTTTGACAACCTTACTTATTTACTTCTCTTACTTGATGATATATTGATAGTATCATGATGTTTTTAGATAACTAGGTTAGTGCATGGAATTTGTGCCAAATATTCATGCAACAATTTGAGCTAAGAGGGAATGGCTAGGGAATCCCACATTGTGATGTTTACATTTTTCTTCTTCATTTGGTCCACAATGTTGAATGGAGGCCTATTGATTTATGCATTTGATGCATACCAAAATCTTTTCTTGATTGTTTAGCTAATGCAGAGGCTTGACCTACCAAAGGAGGGGTGCACACCACTTCTATTGGATCATTACGTAAAACCACATGTGTAGGAACTTTTGTGCCATGATGTTGGGTTGATGAGTTGCATCTCTTTAATTTTGAGGATTGGCCTCGTGACAAGATCTTAATGTTGCATGCACCAAACTTGAACATTCTTTTCTTGTATCTTGTGTTATCAACAACCTAGGTGAGTGGTCTATTTGGAATATTCGCAGCTTGATTGATTACACAAAATTATTTGATGCCAAATAATATAAGGTTAGTCTCAAGAGAAAATTTTAACATTTCTTGATTTTCTCGATTTGTTTGTGCTTGTGGAAGGTTCACATTTTGAAGAATCTTAGATCATGTAAACTTACATGCATAAAGCATTGGCATAGTGATACTGAATGTGAGGCATGTTGCAAGGAAATAACAATTCGACTCTTGATCCATATTGTTTTGAATCTGGAACTAGTGCTCGACTTGCACCGGCACTTTGGAAGGGGCTGCACAGAGGAATTGTTTGTAATAGGAGGTGTGTATTAGCATGCCATCTATCATTTTTTTGGTTCTTCTCGTATCTCTAACTTGCATATTGGTCTCTAAAGTGTTGATGGCCTTGATTATACCCTTGATTATAATTATTTCTGAAGGCTTGCGCATATTGTTGTTTCTAAAGATATAACTTTATTGGACAAATTTCTAATCGGGCCTTCATTTCTTCATCCTTTTTCTGTTGCATGGGAGAGTAGGATGTGGATGCAGGTGGGTTGCGTTCTCTACTCGGAATAGGAAAAAGAGAAGGCAGGGGTTCCTAAGAAATTTTTGGGAATAAGCGCGTAGGTAGTCTAGGAGCTATTTTTCCTGCCTGGATAAGACTATTTTCTTCCCGTATTGCAATGTTATAAGAAGCTCGTAAGGTTCTAACCCCATAGACTGAATCATGACTAAAATTTCACTATTAAAATCCCTTAGATAATATAGGAAATCATGTTGGGATCTAGGCCTTACCAATTGTGGAATTTTGTCCCAAATCTTCCAAATCGATATTAAAATAAGTCATTTTCTCATTGGGTACTCTTTTTGTATTTTTTAGTTTCTCCACTAAGGACACATGATTTGACTTATCTTAAAAATAATTGTAAAGAGTTGTGTTAAGTTCATCCCAGCTGGTAATAGATACAAGTTTTAGTATTTTGTACCACTAGATCACTTTTCCTTTGAGTGAGGATGCTAGCACCCTAACTGCTACATCATCATGTGTGACCAAATAGATAGAGAATACATTAGCTACATCCTGGATGTGCTTGGAAATTGTGACTTGATTCTCACCAAGAAATTATGGAATAATTTTAAGCACGGATGTTGGTATATCATGTTACACGTTTAGAAGGATAGGACTTCCACCTATAAATTTGGAAAATGGCAAGTTTCTCTGTGATGGTGGAGAAGTCATGATGGGGTGCACAGGTCTTCCAAGAGGAGGAGTGGAAATTACATGATGTTCGAGATGGAGATGCGCGTGGGGTCATTCTAGTGTTTCTTATTCTCGAGAGATAGCTAGAGGTACTCAAAATATTCTTCAGCTTCTATTCTTTGTCTGATATGTATCCTTCTCATGAAAAAGGTACACAAAATACTAAAAAGAGTAGATCTGAGTGTTGGGAATTTTCATATGTGTTGAAACAATCCTTGAAAGGATGGAAAACACTAAGCCACACAATAAAACTTAACAATGATGAAATTTAATATTTTAATGTTTTTCCCACTTAGGTGTGCCAAAAACTGTTAGAGCTCAAACTTGCACCCATCCTAGATCAGGATGAATTGGGTTGTTGAGGCAACATGGGACTATCTCCAAGTTGTGGGACCTTGCACACTTAAGATAAACCTCTGGAGAAGGTCGGTTCCTCTACTTATTTTTACTCTTAAAAATATCCCTAATGCTAAAATCAAATCCTAAACTAATCATGCCAAGGGACCAGAGTTAGAAGGATGTAAAAAAATGGAAAACTAATCTAAGGGAGGTGATAACACCAAAAAAAAGGGGGATGAACATGGTTAGCTTTAAGAAAAAATGAAGGAGAATGCGCACAAAGAGGATTAGACACGTGTATCACAGATCGAGATAAACCCACATACTTGTTTTCATGTGGCACAATCGAAAAAGGAACCTGCAAGGTACGTGAGGAAGCACAGTAAACAAATAATGTAAAAGAGAGGCAAGGAAAAGTAATAAAAATAAGCTAAGGAAGAGAATAGCCACAAAATAGAGCTTTTATTGCTTCTTAAAAAATGCACAGTCGATTACAATAGCATATGATTCTAATATCCGCATGCAGAGAGCCGATCGAAGGCATGCAACTTAAAATTCAAAGAACCAAATTCCTTAGAAAAATAAAGGGTCCAACAACAACCTTTACAATGATCATAGATCTTACATTTATAGAAGAAGGAGAGAATAAGAGAGGGAAACTCGAATATGAAATCTAACCACCAAAAAAGCATTAAATTCCCAGTAAATCCACTTATAATGCTTTGACAAATGTGCCTCCCCATGTTTTTTTATCTTGTAGAAGAAGGAAGGAGGCAAGATATACATAAATATGATGGTTGAATAGATCAGATGTATGTGTTAATGATCAAACATGTTTCCATATTCCTCACCTAATAAATCCTGTCAAAATTGTATTTTGAATGATCTAGAGTATAACACACATCAAAGCAGCTTTCCAATAAGAAAAACCATGTATTAATATGAGCTTTGTAACAAAATTTATGACAATATGAATGTCTACAAAGTGTGAAATGAATAGGCAATGAAACATGGCATATGTTGATTGGTCAAGGATTGACCAACCGTATATTTATTTTATCTTTTCTACCACATGTCACGTAATGGCTTGTTGCATGGATTTGGTACCTGTTGGCATGCTTTGAAAAGTTTCATGTAGCACACTCAAGTCTAACAAATTGCCAAGTGGTATAGTGACTGGTGTGAAATAATGTGTAAGGTGCATGTGAAATCAAGAGGCGCGAAAGATGAAAGAAGGAAACAAGCAAGTGAAGGTAATGTGCGTAGAATAAAAGGAAGCATATATGTATAAGATAAATATGTACATGGAATGTGGCATCGAGTGATCAATGTGTGAAATAAAGAAAGAAAATGGGCATGGGGAAATGCACAGGGAATTATCCCAGTTTGGAAGGCAAGTCAAGGATGCACTTGAAGGGTGCACAAACTAGGAAGAAGGAGGATATGTAAGGTGTCCACGCAAGGAAGATGGAAGGAGGTAGAGGAATGGGAGAATAAAGTAGAAGAAACTTAGGAAGGGAGGAGAGTGCAAGGGTGTGTAAGGTACTACAGCCAAATAATTTTTTCCGAGGGAACAACCAGAGTGCGCATAACCTATAATATTTTGAACTTCGAGCCATAGTGGGGATGTAAGTTGTCCAAATAACTAGGGAGTTATTTGGGAAAATACTTACCTAGGAAAAACATATATTATTTTGAGTCCAAATTTTCTACTGAGATCATTCCAACAAGTTTCAAGAGCCAATTCTACCTGAAATTTGAAATTTACGCCATTGTTTTATTCTACTCAAGCTTATGCGTCGGTGAAAGGGACTTATGCCAAACAAATATGGTGATGAAAATGAAAATCTGAAACATTTTGAGTGAATAGGTAATTACATAGGTCACCTTGGGATTTTAATCATGCCTCAAATCTCCATAGAACTCTTAGAATTCTCATTTGAATCCCCACTGGGATCGGGGATCTTCATCTGTATTGTCGGGCTAATATCTCAAAATACGGATAGTAGAATCTCTCAAAACCTTTTGAAATGTGAAGTAGGAATTCTTATATTTATAATGAGTATTTTTTCACTTCACAAAATATCATGAGGCTTCTGAAACATTCATAACAATCCCACTAGCTTTTTTACTACTTTCATTTCCCAACACTATGCTACAAGTAGCCCAGTGTTACACCGTTTGTTCCTAAACCTGAATTTTCTTACATAACTTCCATAAAATACCTTTGATGATCTCATATATCTATTACACACTAATTTTATGCATTATATCTTATTGTTACATCCCCGAGAGGTTGCTCATTAGGTGTAAAAAGATGAAAATAGGCCTTTTGGGACTCCAGAGCAAGATTATTTCAAAGTGAATCAAAATGGAAACACGTATCTCTCATTTCATGACTCGGCACAAAACCGATCTCTCATGTGTATACGAAGTATACTTGGTTTCTTCACCCTACTATGGGTACCCAATTATTATGTTTAAGATCCTATCTGAATATCTGTTACCGATACTCATCTAAAATCCCACTTCTTAAACTAGGTGACATAGGACAACGCAACCAAAAGCTTGCGATACTTTGGCCAAAGATTTTAAACATGTATATCATATTTACATTCCTAGATGGCATACTCATCAAAAGGAATAATTCCTTCACCACACTTGATCTGTTATCTAGAGTGGTCTTCACTGACTTCTGTCAGTCCCACTTGATTCAAATTTTAACCCTAGACAAGGTTAGCAACATGCCCTAGTGTGGAGGACTCTCATGGTGACTAAGAGTACATAGAAAAACTCAATCAACTTACATCAATTAGGTGTGTCTAGTTATCCTAAGTCAATGTGAGTTGACCCCGACACTAGATCATGTCCCTATCTCTGCATAGGATGAACAATGATCCAGTCAAGAACTTATGTTAGTCTAGTTGAACAAACTATGTGGGGTATTGAGACATGTCAACTGCAACATAGTATCCTCATAATGAATCCTATCATTACAAAGGTACTATGCTGCAGTTGGTGTGTGTCAACATCCAACTGAGTTCCCTCATCTAGATAAACATACCTTAGATTGAAAGTTAATATCTTATTAATCACTTCATTACAGATTAATTACAACAACCTTACCGATTGAACTAGGTTCTTTAACCTATAGGGTTACAAATTGAAGCTACATTTGAGGTAGGTATGTAGATAAAATCTTCTTCCTAACCACTAAATTACATGTTATGTTTAGTATACCACAACAACTTGAATCATGTTCTTACATAATAGAACTTTTGCATTTATGAAAGTGTTAATTTATTTCTTACTTATTTCAGCCCTAGCTTAAATAAGTTCCAAGTAACCCTTTTACTTTAGACTTCATGGAAATGAAGTCTAAATTCCCTTTTTACTTCCCTTCCAAGCATTCCTAACTTTGACTATGGAAGTCTACTTAAGGAAGAACACCATCAATTATTTACTTACATTTATAATGATTCTTTTAACAAGATCTTAAGTTATGTCCATGATTTATTTTATAGAAAGTATCTTTCTTTCCCATATTAAGGGCTAATGTCCATTTATAGTCAAATTGCACATTGTAAATTACAAACATGGTTTAATACACATACATCCATGTAATTCAATTACAGTCCTTTTTGTAATGGTAGAGTATCTGCTTAAGAATGTCAACTTTATAAGTTGCATTTCTACTTGAGAAAATAATACAACTAACAACTCATATTCCTACCCCAACCATTCCATATTATTTAAGTATATTAACTACCCTCCTTCATTAGGGTAATACATATCAATTCAGCCCAATTCATGCCAAGAAAGTATTACAACAAGTATTATTTAAAATCAACACATCTTTTATTCATCAAGGAGTGATACATTCACTAAATCCAAAACATTTCAGATATCACAAAATGTCAAAAAGACAAGTACCTAACCAATTCTTATTACAAATTTCATTTCCAACAAGTGCATCTCAAATAATGAAGCCACATTTCATCATAATAAAGATACAATCCCTTTAATAAAACAAATGTAACTTTCTATATGTCTTTCTCCTTTCATCTTTTACGAAGTCCATCTACAAAATTGTTAGCATGGGTCAGTTCATTAAACTGAGCATGATAAGAACTATATCATTAAAATGATGTGCTTTTAACTAACTATTTCATAAAAAGAACTTTGTTGTTTATGAAACAATCCAAAAAATACAACCGAACTAATAGAAAGACTTAACCAAAAAGAATACAATCCAAGAAGAAGAGAGAGAGAGATTTTAAATCAAAATTAAGGTTTGGTCAATCAACCTATCAACCCTAACTTTCCTTCACAAAACCCCTTTCATCATACAAAATTTAAATAGCAGAGTTAAAGAGGAATTTTCATTTCATCTGAACCTTACTTTCACTTTCCTCTAACCAATTTAAGTTTCTTCAATCAGCTAAATCTATTTAACAAGAAGAATATAAGATACATAAAATTATCTTTCAATTTTAATTCTACTGATTGAGTAATAATGAATATTTCCTTTTATCTAATTGTCCCACTTACTCGATTCATCCTAAGTCTAAGATGTCATTAATCATAAATAAGATCATACAGACAAGTAAGGGTAACTAAATCATCATAAAACATTAAAGTAACCCCTATTGAAGCATCCTAAAAGTCTTAGGTTTAGATTAGCATCCAATTCATGTTAGAATTCAAAGATAACATCATTCAGACCTTATAAAAAAGTATAAGTTACTTCTATCAAGAAAACAAACTAACATTCAGGTCCTCAAACAAGATACACATTCATTAGTATTCCATAAAGGAGAAGATTGGTTTAAGTTTAGAACTAATACAAGGCTTGATACTCTTTCCAAGATATCATAAAAATTCTCTACTTCCCTAAGGACATTAATACACTAATTCCTATCACATGGTCAAGAAATGATATAAAATAAAATATACCAGAGGAGGGACAAAAACTATACCAAGTGAACAATATCCCCATTGAAATATTGAAGAGTGAATGAGTGAGATTGTAGTCTCCTCATTTATCCCAAACTCTTGTGAAGAAGAGTAAACATTTTAAACAAAGAAAACTAAAAAACATAATAGATCTCCATTTGAACAACTCACATCAGGTGCTTGAAATAGTTAAGGACATATCTCATACGACCCAATTTAAAATCAAAATAGAGATTCACCCAAGTCTCAAATTGGATGAGTACAACAAAACTAGGAGAAATGAACATAAATCAACATCCAACCTTTTCTTTTGGTCATTTCAGGAAAGAAAAGTTCATAAAGCATGATTCCATCTAAAGGATAAAAGAATTGATTCAGTTCCAAAAATCCCAATGAAGGGAGGAAGGTAAACAATAGAACTACAAGTCAAAATGAAATAGATCACCTATAAATTTAACCATTTATAAGAAGGCAAATAAGCATATGTATATTCCTCAAAAAGAGATTCATCCAAAATGATCAAAACAATAACCTAGACCCAAAAGATCTATTACTCATCTCAAAATCCTATGTGGTTTAAGAGAACTAGAGAAGTATACATCAAATAAAAATCATCCCTAACCGAAATTTGATCCAAAGTACCTTCAATGAAAAGAATTTATATATCAATCGATACCCAAAATGGGTTTTCAATCTAAAATGCTAAGTGAGTATTCCAACTAATAACTCAAAATTATAGTGCAAGTTAAAAATAAAAAGACATTTTCCACTTATATTAGCAACAACATCCACAAATGGTATTTCCCATGATGTTTACACAATAATTCCTTCAAATTATTTTAATGACAAAAAAAGAGAACATACAAGTTGAAATCAGAGGATTTCTTCTCAGCCTTACTAATGTTCAAGATATGCAACTTGAAACATAAGTCTTTCCCAATCAAGAACAACGATGGTCTTCAATTCAGAAACAGAAAGGAAAACATACGCCAAAACCAAAACAACAAGATCTCAAGAAATGGTCTAGATATCCATACAGTTTCCTATCTCAGGTCTTCCAACAATGACGAAAGGAAACATTATAAGCCAAATTATCTGTATCAAACAAAAGATACATACATTGCAAGCATAACCTCTAACTAAAAGATCACTCAACAGATCCCTCTCTATTTCAAGTTTCAGTTAAAAATATTCAAGCAAAAACTAGCTTACTCAGAAGTATGTAAACTATACTCCCTAACACACTTTCAATATCAAACCAAAACAATAATGCATTTAGGAAAAAAAAAATACCATAAAGCAAAAGAAAAATTTGATCAAATAAATAAACCCAGAATATTTCCTTAAGAGCAGAGTTGTTTTTATGAACATTTAAGTAAAAGCATAAGACTTAATGGATAGGGCCTATCATGCCTGATAGAGCTCCGGTCTTCTCTTTTTTCACAGAAAAATCTCCAAGAAGAGCTTCAATTCTTCCTTTGAAATGCCAACAACCTCCAAACTTCTCCTTCTCTTTCTTATAACTTCCATGATGCTAACTTCTTCATTCAAATTCCATGCAAGGCAAGAGAATTCATGCAGGATTCAAACTAAAGCACAAAAACCACATGCAGAGCTCAAGCTCAAAGACCAAATGACCAAAACAAAACCAAACCCCCTCTTTCTTCTTCCTAGGTAGTTTTCACCAATTTCAAAATATTAAATGCAAAATAGGACTGTCAGTCCTTCCATTTCTCCCACCACCGCCACCTCTATTTTTAGCAATGACTAAGTTCAAAATTACATGCATCTAAAACTTGGTGGAGATGTCAGCTCATTCCCCAAATTTCCTCATGCCTTCACCAAATTTGGTAGATCAAAAGAGATAAGACCACATTAACTTCCTCATAAATTTCTAGGAATTGATGCCACCAACCTTCCCCTCCCTATGTCATCCCATAGGCCCCTTTTAGGTTATCCAAACATTAGGTTAGGTTCAAATTAGTTTAAGAACTAACATAGGTCCTTAGGTCAAAGTATTTAGTCTTAGGTCCCATTTAACATCCCATAATAACAAAAGAACTTAGTAACTTAGGTTAGGTTACACTTTTTAGGATAAAGTTCCTAATTTAAGGAACATAGTGTAAATAGGTTCCATGTTCATAATAAAAATTACATCACGCATTAACCAAAAAGAAGGATCAGATTAAAACACAAATTTGAGTATGAAGCAAAGTAGAGTCATGGAGATCAGATCATTCATGACCTTTATACATTCAAGGTCCAGGAGCCTTTCATCTGTCCGGCTTGGTCATTATGACCTCAAGGTTTATAAGTTAGAAGCATACCTTGGATCAATGAAATTGATCCAAGGTAATGTTGTTTTGGATCCCCATGAATTATGAAACTGAAACTCAATTTTCATTCCCAAGCAGTGAATTATTCTACATAAAATAAAAATATGAATTTCTTCATTTCATATTAAGCATAAACATGGTAGAATTGTACCTATTTCCGTAGATAACATATTACCTACTACAAACATGATTTCATAGATCCTAAGAGTACACCATCTTAAGACAAGAATCACATGTCAACGTTTACACCTTCCAAACAAGAGTTATTATAGATATCAGCCATGTTAGAGGTGTTACATACCTCCCTCCTAAAAATAATCATCGTCTCGATGATTAACTTAGTCCAAATTCTCAGACAAGAAAAATAATCCTAATTATAGTTCTTTCATCCATAAGTTCATAAAAAAACTAGAGTTGAGAATTTCAAATTTCCACAATTTATTACAACATCAAAATAGTTGTTTTAAGTACTAAGGAATATAGTGCCTACCCAAAACTGGAAAAATTATTGATAAGTTCAAAACAAGGTCTCCAATTATTATCAATCAACAAAATTAATTTATTCAAATAAATGAGGAAAAAAATTTTCATGTCCTCAAGGTTTTCCCATGTTGCACTTTCTTCATTAAACTGGTCCCACTAGACCTTGCATTGACTAATTTCATGATTTCTCAAGTGCAACTAGTGAGTTTCCAGCACTCTAATGGGTTCAACCATGATTATTCCTGGGTCTTGGATATAAGGAATCCCAATTTAACACATGTGATAAATCTGAAACATATTTCTTAAGTAAAGAAATATGGAAAACATCATGCATTCATGATAAAGCAGGTGGTAAAGCTAAACGATAAGCTACATGATTGATTACTTCAACAATTTTGAAAGGTCCCACATAACGAGGTGATAACTTGGCTACCTTGCCAAAAGTTATGGAACTCTTTTTCAGCTTAACCCTAAAAAAATTTTTCACCAAGTTCAAATTTCTTATCAACCCTTTTTAGGTCTACATAACTTTTTTACCTATCATACTTCTACTTCTTTTTTGTTCATGAATTAATTTAACTTGTTGTTCCATTTTAGTAAGGATTTTAGGTCCAATTACCTCTCTGTCATCAATCTTATCCCGGCTAACTAGAGTTTTGCATTTCCTTTCGTACAATGCTTCAAAAGGTGTCATTTTCAAAGAGGCATGGTATGTATTATTATAAGAAAATTCTAATAATGGAAGGTAATCTTCCCATTTGTAATGTTAATCCATGCAATACATTCGTAACATATCTTCCAAAACCTTATTAACTCTTTTAGTTTTCCCATCTGTTTCCAGATGGTATGTTGAACTAAAATTCAGTTTAGTTCCTAAGGCTGAATTAAGCGTTTGCCAAAATCAAGATGTTATTCTAGGGTCTCTATCTGATATGATTAATTTAGGTACTCCATGTAATCTTAAAATTTCATGCACAAATCTTTTTTCTAAAATAGTGAATCATCCTTAAGATTACTTGTAATAAAATGTGCTACTTTTGTCAGTTTATCAACAACTAAAATAACATCATGCTTATTTCTTGACATAAGAAACCCCGAAAAAATCCATGCTAATTACATGCCACTTATATTGCACTTTTCTATGAGGATACAATAAACTAGCTAGATGCATATGTTCAACCTTAATACGATGACATTCTAAGCAGTGTGTCATAAAATCAATTACGTATTTCTTCATCCCTTTCTAAAAATATTGTTATTTTATATCGCAAGGATTTTTCGTAATATCGGGATGTCCTGAATAATTATGGATTATGAGAATTCCTTCTTAATTCATTTCCCAAAGGTATATACACATGTTTATTATATCTCAAGATTCCTTTGTTATCGAAGTGAAAACCTTTAAATATTAAGTCATTTGGATCTGTGCAAGTGTTGTTTTTACTTGTTAAAAGTATGAATTAGATTCCATGATGCTTTTTACCTCATCCTTAAACTAAGTTCTCATATTTATAAGTGTAGAAATATGTTTCCTATGACTTAGTGCATCTTTCACTCTGCTCTTCTTGCCTTTTATGTAACTTATGTCAAACTCATATTGTGACAAAAAATTTAACCACCTTCATTGTCTTGCATTCAGATTTGGCTGAGTGAAAATATACTTCAGCCCAACATTATCAGTATTTAATTCAAAAGGTCTTCTTAAAAGATAATGTCTCCATACTTGAAGTGCATGTACTATGCCAACATGCTCTAGGTCATGGGGATCATAATTCAGTTCATGTAACTTGAGTTTTCTACTCTCATACATTATAACATGCTCATATTGTAACAAAATACCTCTCTTCCTTCTTCTGGAAGCATCTCACATTACTCGGTAAAGTTTCCAATTAAATCAGTACAACTAAGATAGGTGCAGATGTTAATTGATCCTTAAGATTTTTAAATTCTGATTTACATTTTTCACTCCACTCAAATTTATTATATTTCTTTTGTAATGAAGTTATTAGTGTAGCAACTTTTGAAAAGTCCTTAACAAATTTTCTATAATAACCAGCAAGACCCATGAAGCTTTTGACTTCATGTACATTCTTAGGTGTAGGCCACTCAGTTATGGCAACAATCTTTGATGGATCAAATTTTATTCCATCTTTACTTATAACATGTCCTAGATAGTGCACTTTTGTCTCATAGAAAGAACATTTGGACAACTTACCATATAATCTTCTTTTTCTTAAGATTTCAAGAACTATTTTCAAATGCTCATGATGCTCATCAATTCTTTTAGAATATATGAGAATATCATCCAAGAATACAAGAAAAAAAATTTCCAGGTAATCTTGAAAGATATTGTTCATTAAATTCATAAAATTTGTATGTGCATTTGTCAAACTGAAAGGTAAAACTGTGAATTCATAATGCTCGTACCTTGTCCTAAAAGTTTTTTATGAATATCTTCATATTTGATTCTTTTGTTGGTAATTCAAACCGCAAAATAGTTCTATGATTAAATAACAAACCCAAATCATGCACAGAGAATCTTAACAGTTCCCAAAACTACAAAGAGTGGTGGAAGTATAAACTAGAATAATCCAAATCAAAACAAAATTACACACACATATAACATTGCATGCACCATGGTTCACCCAATGCGGGCTACGTCCACCCAAAGATAGAGATCTCATATATATAATACAATAAGAGTACAAACAAACTCTTCAATACAAGAGTAGAATGCATCTCTCCAAGATTATCTCCTCTCCTCCGTATATCTAAATGGATCTCCATGAATGCACTACAAAGCTTCCTCCAAACACCACTAGCAGATCTCACATAACTAGGAACTACTACATCTCTCGAATCTGCTACCAAGTTCTCTGTGAATATGTAACAAGACCTTTCACATGGGGTCTACCATATGTGCAACTATGATCATGTGCATCAATAAGTAAGTATGTATCTCCATCACTACATAACATGTGCAAACATGAAGACAACCTCCTTTACAATATCTAGATCTACATGGATCTATAATACAATATATCACAACAACTTGTAGATCAACAATATAAGACTAGATCTACATGGATCAATAATACATCATGAATCCATGGATCTAAAATAAAATATCTCACCAACATGTGGATCTAAAAGAAGAAAATCTATGTTCTTTACATACTATGCAAGCCATTACAATAAGACAATAACTATACAAAGGAAATATATCAGAAGATGTTACCCTCTTCTCACCATTCAGATGTACCTGATATTTCCTTTTGTCCAGCTCCTCTCCATGGAGACTCTATCTTCTTGTAACCCGTTCTTTCTTTTTCTTCTTCTTCTTCATCTTCATCCTCTCAATCTAGGAGAATCAAGGATCTAATTCAATCCTTCTCTTAATTCTACTTCTAAACCCTAGATTTCATGCTTATATAGGCGTATATAAACTTAGGGAACTTTGCCATGTAATTACATCCAATAAATCTACTTTAATGCTAAAGATAGATTTAATTCCCGAGAGTTAATTAAAACATCATCGCACAGGTAACCGATGCTAGTTAGACTTAACCGCGGCTGGTTCCTATTTTCATTTACCGATGTTGGTCCTAGGTGACCAATGCTGATTCCCCCTTGACCGATGATGATTGCTGTATTTTCCAACAACTTTGTAATGCATGCTCTAGTGAAGATATTTATCTCCACAACCTAACAATCTCCCACTTGGAGATAAATAGTTGAACCTCTGTACTTGTACTTGTACATCACCGTCCTCTACACACCATGAAGACCATCTATTCTTTCCTTCAAAAATTTTCTCAAAAATAAAACCAGGAAGATCAAACTATCTTCTCAAACCAAGAAGATAAAAACATGACTTATCAAACCTGCATGAAGCTACAACTGATCCATGATACCAAGCCACAAGCTCCCACTGAATCATAACACCATACCAATTGTTGGTATTAGGAAATCAGGCCAACCAAGCTCCACATGTAACCAAGCCATCATGACTAACATACTTGCAAGAGCTCCCACTCAAACTAAAACACTGAGCTTTAACTGCAACCATAGCCATACCTGTAAAACCAAACATGTTATCCATCCGTATATCCATGTCTCTATGCAATCACCAATGCAACTAACCATAGACAAGTCAAACTGGAATATGCATAAGTAAAACGAGATCCTAGCTCAAGATAACCCAAATGAGTTCTACATGTAACCCGTGGTTAATTACTCCACAACACCTGCACAACTCAAAGAATCCAAATACTGCATTCTACAAATCCAACCCTGCATAAAACAACTAGCATGTCCAAGACATTCATCTATAGATAACATACCTATCAAGGAGTAACATAGTAATAAGAGGAAATAAAAACATCCCCTACTCATGCTCAAGGCATATAAACCGTGCTCATAGGCATCCATGTGCAAATCAAACATCTGCATCATCATAGACTCACAAAACTGAATCTATCCACATGTATAAACTCACCTATACATCCATCCATATCACCAGCTCTCCAGAAGTTCCAAGTCTGTCACCGACTAACTCCAAAAGCTGAATATAAATCCTGTGCTCATCAATGTCAATAAAAATAACCATGCTAAACCATGCTACTAATAAATAGTGCAAATACCAGAAAAAATTTCATCAACATACTCTGCACAATCAACCAAGATGAAAGCAAAACAAGGGCACCATCTAAAATGGTAAATAAACACTTGTTGTCAAACTCAGTAACCAAACCGACCATGGTTCCCCTCATCGACATCGATCACTACCTAACCCATCACGGTTACCAGTGTGACCGACCATGGTTAATCCTAACCAACACCGGTATACAGTAACTAGTGTATTTTCTCCTTTAACCCGTAAAAACTCGAAAAATATCATCTTCACTCGGGTGAATCTAACTATCAACCGTAATCCTATAGGGATATCTAGGCACCAAAAATAAACCAGAAGTGACATCACAAAGTAATAAACTCAATATACCTACAAATCTATGACTGTCCTCCAAAACCAACTAGTGCCTCTTCCACTCTGAATAGTAGTAATTTCCCCTCACTCTGCATGTGCATCATGTATCCAATCCTGCAATGCCAAAAACCATGGCTTGCTCCCACTGAACATGAAATTCCTGCATTTCCTCTAACACCAAGCTCAAAAGCTAATATGTCAGTGAGAAATAAAACCATATGAAAGAAAATATAAAATGATTCCCTTCTTATCAAAGAATACTCCTATATCACAAAAGTTTGGACTTCTTGTGAAGTAGGTGAATCAACTTTTTTCATCCCGTACTCAACATCTTTCGTTACTCCGCAACTATGTCTAACCATGAATTTTCATTGAGGATATCATCCTTAGACTAGATATCCTTTGTCCTCAAGATTCCACACAACCAGGAAATAAAAGTCAAACAACACCAAAAACATGATGTAAATATGTGCACACTATCCAAAAATAATATCAGTTGCTCCAAAATAAATAAATAAAACATGAACCATATAGATTTACCTAACCTAAAGTCTCACTAGACTAACCAAGCCAAATATGTCATCTTTCTAATCCAAACATTGAAGTGATCAACACTATTTCTTCCTATACACATTGTGCAAGAAACATGATCCTCCAAAATAGGACACTGAACCATCCATGCCCTCTTCTACTATAAGAAACCCTGTGTAAACTTGTTGTCACAGAGACCGACTATGGTTTGCTAACCAAGACTGCAGTTACCCTCTCCTGTGAGTGATGTTGGTTCCTTGATCAACATCGATTGCTTCTGAACTAACACAATGCCACAAATTAGCATAGGTCACCAAACCAAGTGCCTAATTTGACCAAAGCCGATAGTTGTGTTAAGCCAGTCATTTCAAGAAGCACCCAACCTTACAAAAAAACTTAACGAAATCATACATGCAATAAAAACTACACCAAGATGAAACACATCACCTTACCAAAGACTCAAGATACTCAACCGCATCTTCAACCAAAGAACATGCTTCTTTGATGGAAACCCCGTCTTCATTCTGTGCTATTATATTCATCTTCTTTAATGAATCCCATGCATCTAACTGCACCAAGGATGCATAACTTCTCCTTTTCTCATTCTCGATCTAGATATGTAATCCAAAAACATGCATGTGCTACCAAAATAATATAAGTACTACAATACCAAGATAAAATCATACCTCAATAACTAAATCTGCAATCGACCAACATGCTTGTGCCTCTAAGAACTAGGGACACCTCGAACCAAGATGCATTCCATGCATCTTCTCAATTCTTTAGATCTATGATTTTCTGTTTAAAACCAGGGCTTCCCAAAGAATCGACCACACTACCTATAACCAACCATGGTTACCTGTAACCAACCATGATTAACCTACAACCGACCACGGTCACACCCTGCTGATGTCGGTTGCCACTTAACCGACGTCTATCATTGTAATTTCAAGAAACCTACTTTTCAAGATCCCACTTGAGATTTGAATCTCTACATGTGATCTTCACATCGAAAAAATAAACCCTTCTCACATACACCTATAAGTAAACTACTAACAATGTAATCAAGCAAAAATTACTCAAATAAACAAGCTAACCAAAGCTAACCAAACTTTGATACCATTTGTTGGTAATTTGGGATTGTAGAATAGTGCTATGATTAAATGAAAAACACAAATCATGCACACAAGATAATAACAATTCCCAAAATCTACACTAGTGGAAGTATAAACTAGAATAATCCAAATCAAAACAAAAGTACACACACATATAACACAACATGTACCGTGGTTCACCCAATGGGGGCTACATCCACCAAAGATATAGATCTCATATATATAACACAACAAGAGTACAAACCAACTCTTCAACACAAGAGTGCAATGCATCTCTCCAAGAGTATCCCCTCTCCTACAGATCTCTAAATGGATCTCCATGAGTGCACTATATAATCGTGCCTCCAAACACCACTAGCAGATCTCACATAACTAGGAACTACTACATCTCTCGAATTGCTACCAAGTTCTTTGTGAATTTGTAACAAGACCTTTCACATGGGTCTACCATATGTGCAACTATGAATATTCACCAAGAAGTAAGTATGTCTCTCTCCATCACTACATAACCTATGCAAACATGAAGACAACCTCCTCTATAATATCTAGATCTACATGGATCTATAATACAACATCTCACAACAACTTTTGGATCAACAATATAAGACTAGATCTACATGGATCAATAATACAACATGAATCTATGAATCTACAATATAAGATCTCACCAACATGTGGATCTAAAAGAAGAAACTCTATGTGCTTTGAATACTATGTAAGCCATTATAATGAGACAATAACTATACAAAGGAAATACAAGTAGAATATGTTACCCTCTTCTCACCATTCAAATGTACTGTTATTTCCTTTTTCCAGCTCCTCTCCATGGAGACTCTATCTTTATGTAACCTTTTCTTTATTTTTCTTCTTCTTCTTCATCTTCATCCTCTCAATCAAGGATATAATTCAATCCTTCTCTTAATTATACTTCTAAACCCTAGCTTTCATGCTTATATAGGCATATATAAACTTAGGGCACTATGCCATGAAATTACATAGGGCACTATGCCATGCAATTACATCCAATAAATCTACTTTAATGCTAAAGATAGATTTAATTCTGAGAGTTAATTAAAACATCATCACATAGGTAATTGACGCCGGTTAGACTTAACCGTGACCGGTTCCTATTTTCTCTAATCGATGTCTATCCTACTCGACCGATGCCGTGCCTGGTGACCGATGTCGGTTCCCCCTTGACCGATGATAGTTGCTTTGTATTTTCCAAAAACTTTGTAACGCATGCTCTAGTGAAGATATTTATCTCCACAACCTAACAATATCTTCATTTTTATTCTTAAATGATGATGCCCGAATAAGGATCTATCTTATAATATACTGATGCACCACACATCCGATCAAACAGATCATCAATTCTTGCAAGTGGATATCTTATTTTAATTTTTTCTTTATTTAACATCCTATAATCAATACATGGCCTAAGTGTTCCATCCTTCTTTTTCACAAAAATTACCGGTGCTCCCCAAGGCGAGACACTCAGTCTTATCAAACCTTTAGAAAATAGTTCTTGTAACTATGTCTTAAGCTCTACTAGTTCGATGGTAGTCATTCGATATAGTGCCTTGGAAATAGGTTCAGTTCCGGTCTTGATCTCAATTGTGAAATCAAACTCCCATTTAGGCGGAAGACCGGATAGTTATTCCGAAAACACATCGTTGAAATCTCTTAACAATGGATATTTTTCCAAGAAATCACTATCCCCTTCAGTTGTTTCAAAATTTTTATTGCATACAAGGTGCAACCTTTTTTTTACCTTTTTAAGTTGTATAGCTGACAATTTTCTAACTGAAATCTCATGTTTTATCCCTGGATGTCTTTGTTTTTATAGATCATCAAGCATCTAATGTGTTTTTTTAAATTCTACTTTAGCCTTATGTTCAAAAATCTAGTTAACACCTATTATGACATCATAAGACCCCAAAGGAGCAACATAAAGATCAACTTCTGTGGAAAAACTAGGCAAGTCTAGGACTTGCTCCAAAAAGACACTATGTGGATACCATTATTTCCATAATGTACAACCCAAGGATTTTCCATTTTTCCAACTTTTTATTTCTAGTTTAGAAGATAATTTAGTAGAAATAAAGCATTCAATAGCTCCAAAGATATCAAAAGTATAGTAACATGTATACCAAATAACTTACCTGACACTTCTATAGGCATAACTTGCTTTTCCACTTGTTTATCACCTCAGTAACATGTATCTTATGCTACTGATTGTTGTCATCTTTTCTTAGAGGTCACTTATTTGCATAATGATATTTTCCACAATTTTAGCATCCTCTTATAGGTCCTCTTTTAGGTTCAAATTTATTTCCATCCTTAAAATTGTTGTTTTGTCCTTCATAGGTCTTCTATCCATTATTATTGTTCTTAACGAAATTGTTTCAAACATTTGCAGGTTTATTTGGTGTTTTTTTCTTGTTATTATCAGCAACGTATTTATTTTTGGTACCAAACTTTTTCCATGCCCCCTTTTTGGGTGTAAGAGATGAAGAAGAATTAGGAATTTTCTTTTTGATTTCTTCCTTATGGGAAGAGATTGCTTTTAATTTTTGTTCCTACCGAATGGATTTTTCTACAACCCCTTCCATGGTGGTTGGGTTGTGAACATATAATTCACCCCCTATGATAGGATTTAATCCCATAATGAATTTTCGTATCCTAAACTTCTCGCAAATGGTTTATATCGAGGCACGTCCTTGAGAAGTTTAGTGAACCTCTCCCCAAAGATTCTCGTTATGGTTAAATTTCCCTTACTCAAGTTCTAAAATTCATTCATCTTCTGATCATAATAAATTTTTGGCATCCATCGTTTCCTAAAATAGTTTTTAAATTGATCCCAAGTGATTCTTGATTCATCAATATTCAATTCAGCGGGCGGTTATCCCACCCTAAGATGCCTCATCATAAATTTGATTAGCTCACCATACTATGTTTGTTTCCTCCGAGAAGTTTCTTATTGCAAATTATTTCTCCATTTCGTTGAGCCGCTTCTCGCTCCATCCCCAGTGTAGTGCCATCAATGTTAGGTGGACTTATCCTTTTATATTGTTTGTGAGTTTAGATGTTAACCTTGCCTTTTTATTTTTAGGCTGATTAGGTACATTTGCATTAGCATTATTATTATCAACGCCCAAATTCCAAACATTGGTGGTCCAAAGGAGGTTACCGATTGTTATTACCAAATCTTCTTCCTCCTCATTTCCCATAAATTGTTTTTCAAGTATAACCAGATGATCTCTTGTGTCCAATAGGGCAACAAGGATCTCATCAAGTTTTTGGGTTGTAGCTACCTCTCCACCTGGGGGTGGGTTGTTTGTATCACTTCCCCTTGTTCTAACCATTTTTTTAATGAGAAAATTAAGTTTTTATTAGATTATAGACACAATAGGTCCAAGAGTTGCAACCTTTATCTCTGATACCAAGATGTAACATTCCCATTTTAAGACTTTAGAAAAAAGGGAATTTTTTTATTATTACAAAATGTTCACTGTTCTAAATTATACTTTAGAACACACATTCCAATGCCAAACTATCTCATAACAAAAAACCATATACGATTGTAATGACTCGGTGAAACATCTATCTCTCATGCTATTTAGTCATGTGTATACAAAGTATAATTGGTTCCTTTATCCTACTAGGGGTACCCAAGTGTTTTGTTTAAGATCATATATGAATATTTGTTACCGATACTCATCTAAAATCCCACTTCTTAAACTAGGTGACATAGGAAAATGCAACCAGCAACATGCGATACTTTGGCCAAAGATTTTAAACATGTATATCATGTTTACATTCCTAGATGGAATACTCATCAAATGGAATAATTCCTTCACCACACTTGATATGTTATCTAGATTGGTCTTCACTGACTTCTTTCAGTCCCACTTGATTCAAATTTTAACCCTAGACAAGGTTAGCAACATGCCCTAGTGTGGAGGACTACTCATGGTGACTAAGGGTACATAGACATACTCAATTGACTTACGTCGATTGGGTGTGTCTAGTTATCCTAAGTCAATGTGAGTTGACCCTGACACTAGATCATGTCCCTATCTCTACATAGGGTAGACCGTGATCCATTCAAGAACTTATGTTAGTCTAGTTGAAAAAACTCTGTGGGGTATTGAGACATGTCAATTGTAACATAGTATCCTTATAATGACTCCTTTCATTACAAAGGTACTACACTGCAGTTGGCATGTTTCAACATCCAATTAAGTTCCCTCATCTAGATGAACATTTTAATTACAATAACCTTACTAATTAAACTAGGTTCTTTAACCTATAGGGTTACGAATTGAAACTGCATTTGAGGTAGTGTAGATAAAATCTACTTCCTAACCACTAAATTACATGTTATGTTTAGTATTCCACAATAACTTGAATCATGTTCTTACATAATAGAACTTGCACTTATGAAAGTTTTAATTAATTTCTTACTTATTTCAGCCCTATCTTAACTAAGTTCCAAGTAACCATTTTACTTTAGACTTCATGGAAATGAATTCTAAATTACCTTTTACTTCCCTTCCAAGCATTCCTAACTTTGACTATGGAAGTCTACTCAAGGAAAAACACCATAAATTTTACATACATTTATAATGATTCTTTTAACAAGATCCTAAGTTATGTAAGTGATTTATTTTATAGAAAATATCTTTATTTTCCCATATCAAGGGTTAATGTTCATTTATAGTCAAATTGCACATTGTAAATTAAAAACATGGGTTAATTCACACACATCCATATAAGTCAATTACAAATTCCTTTTGTAATGGTAGAGTATCTGTTTAAGAATGTCAAATTTACAAGTTGCCTCTCTAATTGAGAAAATAATACAACTAACAACCTAGATTCCTACGCCAACCACTCCATATTATTTAAGTATATTTACTACCCCCTTCATTAGGGTAATACATATAAATTCACTTCAATTCACGCCAAGAAAGTATTACAACAAGTATTATTTAAAATCAAAACATCTTTTATTCATCAAGGAGTGATACATTCACTAAATCCAAAACATTTCAGATATCTCAAAATGTTAAAAAGATAGTACCTAGCCAATTCTTATTGCATCTTTCATTTCCAACAAGTGCATCTCAAATAATGAAGCCACATTTCATCATAATTAAGGTACAATCCTCGTAATAAAATAAATGTGAATTTCTAGTCTTTCTCCTTTCATATTTTATGAAGTCCATCTCAGAAATTGTTATCATGGGTCAATTCATTGAACTAAGCATTATCAACACTATATCATTAAAATGATGTGCTTTTAACTAACTATTTGATAAAAAGAACTTTTTTTTTATGCAATAGTCTAGAAAATACAACCGAAATAACATAAATACTTAACTAAAAAGAATACAATCCAAAAAGAATATGGAGAGAATTTTTTTAAAAAATTAAGGTTTGGCCAATCAACCTATCAACCGTAACTTTCCTTCAAAAACCCATTTCATTATACGTAATTTAAATAGCAAAGTTAAAGAGGAATTTTCGTTACATTTGAACCTTTCTTTCACTTTCCTCCAACCAATTTAAGTTTCTTCAATCAACTAAATCTATTTAACAATAAGAATATAAGATACATAACGCTATCTTTTAGTTTTAATTCTACCGATTTACTAATAATGAATATTACCTTTAATATGATTGTCCCACTTACTCAGATTCATCCTAATTCTAAGATGTCATTAATCATAAATAAGATCATATAGACAAGTAAGGGTAACTAAATCATCATAAAACATTAAAGTAACCCCTATTGAAGCATCCTAAAAGTCTTAGGTTTATATTAGCATCCAATTCAAGTTAGAAGTCAAAGATAACATCATTCAGACCTTATCAAAAGTATAAGGTTACTTCTATCAAGAAAACAAACTAACATTCAGTCCTCAAACACAATACCCATTCATTAGTATTACATAAAGGAGAAGATTGGTTTAAATTTATAACTGATACAAGGCTTGATACTCTTTCCAATCATATCATAAACTTCTACTCTACTTCTTTAAGGACATTAATACACTAAGTCCTATCACATGGTCAAGAAATGATATAAACTAAAACATACCAGAGAAGGGACAACAACAATACCAAGTGAAAAATATCCCCATTAAAATATTGAAGAGTGAATGAGTGAGATTGTAGTCTCCTCATCTGATCCCAAACTCTTGTGAAGAAGAGAAATTATTTAAACAAAGAAAACTGAAAAGACATAGAACAAATATTCATTTGAAGAAATCACATCAAGTACTAAAACAGCTTAAGGAAAGATCTCATATGACCCAATTTAAAATCAAAACAAATATTCACCCAGGTCTCAAATTGGATGAGTACAACAAAACTAGAAGAAATGAATACAAATCAACATCCAACCATTTATTTTGGTCATTTTAGGAAATATAAGTTCATAAATCACAATTACATCTAAAGGATAGAAGAATCGATAGTTCCAAAATCCTAGTGAAGGGAGGAAGGTAAACAATAGAACTACATGTCAAAACCAAAATATACCGCCTATAAATTTAACCATTTATAAGAAGGCAAATAAACATATGTATATCACTCAAAAAGAGATTCTTCCAGCTATGATCAAAACAATAACTCGGACCCAAAATATCTATTACTCAATGAAATATCCCTTGTGGGATACCACTTGAAAATGCACAAAATATATGAAAATTGCAGCAAAGTAAAATTTCTTATTTTTATAGAAAATGACCAGCTAGGGCAACGAAATGGTATTTAATTGATATCTCACAAAATACTTGCCCAAAGTGCATGAAATTTTGAGGGAAGCTTGCAATAATAATAATAAACACTAGAAAAATATTTTTGGAATTTTGGAATAATATATTGCTACCAGAAAATTATAGAATGCCCTAGGCGGCTAGGAAACTTCAAAAATTCATATCTCCTCAAATATGCATGGAAAAATTATGAAACTTGGGAAATAACATCTATTAATATTGAGAATGAAAACCCAACCTCCAGATTTGAAAAATGACACCTGGAAGCCCTTAAAAACACTGCTGCAAATTTGGAACTGAGTAGATAAAACCCTAAAAATAGATAAAAATCTGAATTTCTAGAAATAACATCTACCAATGATATAAAAGAGATCCCAACCTCCAGATCTAGAAACGGCACACTGAAACCCTCCCAAAAATTGCTGCAAAATCCCAAAGTGGGTTGCTCCCCTTGGGAAGAGGCCAAAAACCCTCAAAATGTCTCCAAATATGGCACCAAAATCTGCTCTAATCGCTGCCACAAATCAGATCTGAAAACCCTTGGATTATCTCCACAAAATGTCACCGAAACCCTCAAACCCTTCCTTTGAAACCTCTAAAAATACCTCTGTAAAACAGCCCTGAAAACAACTCCAAAATGACAAGCTAGGGTAGATCTCTTACTACCGAAGAATGCCCAGCTAGCTAGGGATGGATCTCTCACCACCGAAGCTAGGGTTCCTGTGGGATTTCACTCCATTGGCTATAGATTTGCAAACAACAGTTTGCAAATGAAAGAAGATAATTAGGTATGAAATAATGTGCTCTATCACTCCCCCAAACCTCCTTTTATAACTTTTCATTACCTTTTTCCAAGTTGGGAGCTCCATGTCAGACTAAAAGTGACTTAAGTGACCCCAACGAAGAAATAGAATAATAAAGTACTATGAGTCCCCCTTAATGACAAAATATAACAATTATTACCACCAAGTCGCCCAACTTAATGTCAATGACAAAATATAACGAAAAAACAAAGTGGTAATAAGTCATCTATACCCAATAGTCTCTAGAGTGTTTAGCCCCTTGGGTATGACCAAGGCTAAGACTAAAATTTGGCCCTTAGGCTATCGGCGAAGGAAAGGGGACATTACAATCCTCCCTTCTCAAGAAATGCTTAACCCCAAGAATTATCCTGTCATGCTGCAAAATTTGAATACCACAAAGTAAGTTTATCCATCTCACCCCGCAAATAACCAACCAAAGATCAGTGTAATCCAAAGTAACCAAGAAACCCCATGTAGTCATCATGACCTCCATGTTATATAGAGAACAATTTTTTTCGTGAAGTAATATGATACCCAAACCAACTCTCCACTGGTACCCACATCGGATTGCCAATCTATATAATCCCTACCAATCTGATGCCATCATCATGGGACCCATCACTATCTCTTTGATCAACTCCTGGGTATGCAAGTCCACTTTGAATCCTATAGAATCCCCCGGGCCAACCCGTGAAATAACCTCGTATATGCATAAAGTGTGTAACCTTCCCACATGACCCACATTAGTGTGAGTGTACAACTCATAATGTATCTCAATGTGTCCCGTGGGGGAAAAATCCCAAAACTCTAGTAAATGGTCAATTGACAATGTCAATGCTACATAGTGCACCTCATGTGATGAGTGTGAACCTACTAAATAACTAGGAAACTAAGTCAACTCCATCCCTCTACTGACTAGCACATGGGTGAAATTCCCACCATGCCTAGAAGTAGTAAAATACATAGGAGTGTTATCCCATGTTAACTCAGAAAATGATGAACCTATAAGCTCCGATTTGTTATAATGACAAACCGTACATCCTTGTATGAAGTTGAGGATATCCTCCCTCAACCCATGTCATCTAAATCTCTCTGATATGAACCTGTAGGTTGCATCGAAGCTCAAGTGTCCAGTCACGAAAGAATAATGCACATGTCGTAATATCTCCATCCTCAACCATGAATCTGAGACAAGGTATAATCTACCCTGATAGAATATCATCTCATCCTCCAATCTGTAGGTGTCATCCTATATGTGACCATCCAGAATCTCACAAGTGTATCGGTTCTTGGAGTACTCAACAAGTAAATGAGATCTTCAGTCTACCAAAACCTTAGATAACCAACATAATGATAAACTTAGATGATTTGAACCTATAACCCCAATCTTTGTGACTGTCTCATGTGCAACACTACTGGTCACACCTACATCCATCATATTCCATGTCGATCTGTATAATAAAAACCCTCATCATATCATAAGTTCCTTTCCATCCCCTAAGCTATAACCACCCTAGGTGCTCCTGTAGATAATCCCCTCAAAATCACATTCCTGTCCTCAGACTTAAACTTTAGCTGCATCATCTAAAAGTTAGTTTGAAACTAACCAAGAGAGTGAAGCCACTGCACTACCAACACTATGTTGGTCACTCCCATACCAACAATGTGGAAATCATCGGTAATTGTGTAGTTACCCATGGTGATGCTCAATTGTGGAACTTTTCGTGTGCATCTCATTTACTCCCCATTGCCACAACAATGTTGAAGCCCTCAAATTCCTTCATATGCAAACCTCATCTCTCAACCAATGATGCATCAATAAAGTTGAGGGTAGCCCCACTATCAATGAGTACAATAACACACTAACCCTACATAACTCTTCTAATCCTAAATGCCTTTTACATCAGAGTACTTGACAATTTGGCTATAATCTCCCGAGGAAAAGTCTCCTCATGCTGCACCGCATCAGCACTATCCAACACAACTCCATCTCCATCATCCATCTTGCAAGTCTCTATCTCCTCACCTCTGTCACCCTCACTCTCCTCGAAGACCTCAATGAATTGGGCCTTCCCTCTACCTCTACAATCATGTCCTAGAACCCAAGGTGTGCGGCAATCGAAACATAGTTTCTATCACCTCAAATCATCTCTGTTCTCTCAGGAAATGACTGGTTTCTTAGCCACCTCCCCCTTGGTGGAGGCTCCTCTCGCTGAAGTTCATCTGATCTAGATGGAGGTTCCCTTTCGAACATGAGGTGGAACCTTTGAATTTTGAGTGGATAACTCCAAGTCTCAAGATATCCTAATAGCCTCATGCAAATAAGAAGGCTCAAATGCCTTCACAAATCCAACATGAGCATCTGTCAAACCTTTTGTGAATAGTGAAATCAACCTCATATCCATAACATCAGGTACCATGACTGATAATATCTAAAAATATGTGATATACTCATCCAGGAACCAATTTTTCTCAAATGAGTCAACTCTCTAAAATACTTGTCAGGGTCCCTCCTATCAAATCTTCTCACTAGCCTCTGGGTGAACTATGCATAAGTAGTAATGTGTATGTGTCCCTGTGTAATCAATCCATGATGCCACCAATCATGAGCATCTCCCACAAGATGTAATATTGCAAAATTAATTTCACCTTCCTCACACATAGGATTCAAGTCGAAGTATGTCTTCAACTTTTGAACCCAAGATTGTGCAGTACACTTCTTAGAACCATCGAAGTGTGGAATGGAAATTTGTCCCAATCTCCTTTGAAACTCTGGTACCTGTATCTGATGATCTCTCCTAGGCCTTCTACCAATCTTAATTTTGCAATATTCTGGAATGGGATGTTGTCACAAAATCCATCACTCAAGGTCTGGTACCTTTCCTAACAAGACTCCTCATATAAAATATCCACTGGCTTCCGTACCTGTGAAACTCCCATATCCTTCACGAAAGAAGGTTCGTGAATCCCCAAAGTCCTGGTAGAAGAATGGGGAGACCATTTCCCTGAATTTCCACCCTCGCCTCTTTGACCATGGTGTCCCGTATTTCTATTTTCTCCTCTCTCCGTATGAGCATCAATCATGCTCTGTGCTAATCTCTCAGTGAGTTGGCTTAAATAGAGATTGGTAGTCTCCTGTTGCTTTACCATGTTGGTGAACAATTGTTTCATTAGATCTACACCCATATCCTCACTGTCTTTGTCTCCCATCTTTCAACCCCAACAGCTAGAGAAACAACTGCTCTGATACCACTGAAATATCCCTTGTGGGATACCACTTAAAAATGCACAAAATATATGAAAATTGCAGCAAAGTAAAATTTCTTATTTTTATAGAAAATGACCAGCTAGGGCAGTGAATGGTATTTAATTGATATCTCACAAAATACTTGCCCAAAGTGCATGAAATTTTGAGGGAAGCTTGAAATAATAATAATAAACACTAGAAAAATATTTTTGGAATTTTTGGAATAATATATTGCTGCCAGAAAATTACAGAATGCCCTAGGTGGCTAGGAAACTTCAAAAATTCATATCTCCTCAAATATGCATGGAAAAATTATGAAACTTGGGAAATAACATCTATTAATATTGAATGAAAACCCAACATCCAAATCTGAAAAATGACAAATGAAATCCCTTAAAAAAACCTCAACAAATTTGGAACCGAGTAGATAAAACCCTAGAAAATAGATGAAAATCTGATTTTCTGGTGATAACATCTACCAATGATATAGAAGAGATCCCAACCTCTAGATCTAGAAATGGCACACTGAAACCTTCCCAAAAATCACCGAAAAATCCAAAAGTGGGTCGCTCCTTGGGAATAGGTCCAAAATCCTCAAAAGTGTCTTCAAATATGGTGTTAAAATCTGCTCTAATCGCTGCCAAAAATAAGATCTGAAAACCCTCTGATTATCTTCACCAAATGTCTCCAAAACCCTCTAAACCCTTCCTTTGAAACCCCTAAAAATATCTCTGTAAATCAGCCCTGAAAACAACTCCAAAGTGACAAGCTAGGGTAGATCTCTCACTACCGAAGAATGCCCTGCTAGCTAGGGATGGATCTCTCACCACCGAAGCTAGGGTTCCTGTGGGATTTCACTCCACAAGCTATAGATTTGCAAACAACAGTTGCACATGAAATAAGATAAATAGGTATGCAATAATGTGCTCTATCACTCCCCAAACCTTCTTTTATAACTTTTCATTACCGTTTCCAAGTTGGGAGCTCCATATGGGACTAAAAGCAACTTAAGTGACCCCAACAAAGAAATAGAATAATAAATTACTATGAGTCCCCCTCAACAACAAAATATAACAATTATTACCACCAAGTCACCCAACTTAATGTCAACGACAAAATATAACAAAAAAACAATGTGGTAATAAGTCATCTATACCCAATAGCCTCTAGAGTCTTTAGCCCCTTGGGTATGACCAAGGCTAAGACTAAAATTTGGCCCTTAGGCTCTCGGCGAAGGAAAGGGGACATTACAATCCTCCCTTCCCGAGAAATGCTTGACCCCAAGCATTATCCTGTCATGCTGCAAAAGTTGAATACCACAAAGTAAGTTTCTCCATCTCACCCTGCAGTCAACCAAAGATCGGTGTAATCCGAAGTAACCAAGAAACCCCATGTAGTCATCATGACCTCCATGTTGTATAGAGAACAATGTTGTTCGTGAAGTAGAATGATACCCAAACCGACTCTCCACTGGTACCCACATCGGGATTGCCAATGCTCCAATCCTTGCCAATCTGATGCCATCATCATGGGACCCGTCACTATCTCTTTGATCAACTCCTGGGTACGCAAGTCCACTTTGAATCTGTAGAACCCCTAGGTCAACCTGTGAAATAACCTGTATATGCACAAAGCATGCTAACCCTCCCACATGACCCACATTAGTGTGAGAGTACAACTCATAATGTATCTCAATGTGTCCCGTGGGGGAAAAATCCCAAGACTCCAGTAAATGGTCAACCGACAATGTCAACTCTACATAGTTCACCTCCTGTGATGAGTGTGAACCTACTAAATAACCAGGAAACTGAGTCAACTCCATCCCTCCACTGACTAGCACATGGGTGAAATGCCCACTGTGCCTAGAAGTAGTAAAATACATAGGAGTATTATCTCATGTCGAATCAGAACATGATGAACCTGTATGCTCCAATTTATTACAATGACAAACCGTACATCCCTGTATGAAGTTGAGGATATCCTCCCTCAACCCATGCCATCTAAATCTCTTTGATATGAGCCTATAGGTCGCATCGAAGCTCAAGTGTCTAGTCACGAAAGAACAATGCACATGTTGTAATATCTCCATCCTTAACCATGAATCTGACACAAGGTATAATCTACCCTGATAGAATATCATCTCATCCTCCAATCTGTAGGTGTCATCCTATATGTGACCATCTAGAATCTCACAAGTGTGTCGATCTTGGAGTAATCAACAAGTAAATGATATTTCCAGTCTACCAAAACCTCATATAACTAACATAATGATAAACTTAGATGATTTAAACCTATAACCCCAATCTCTGTAACTGTCTCATGTGCAACACTACTAGTCACACCCACATCCATCATATTCCACATCGATCCGCAATAATAAAACCCCTCATCATGTCGGAAGGTCCTCTCCATCCCCTCAGCTGTAACCACCCTAGGTGCTCCTGTAGATAATCCCCTCAAAATCACATTCTTGTCCTCAGACTTAAACTTCAGCTCCATCATCTGAAAGTTAGTCTAAAACTCACCAAGAGAGTGAAGCCACTACACTCCCAAAGACTATGTTGGTCACTCCCATACCAACAATGTGGAAATCATCGGTAACTGTGTAGTTACCCATGGTGATGCTCAATTTTGGAACTTTCCGTGTGCATCTCATATACTCCCCATTGGCTACAACAATGTTGAAGCCCTCAAATTCCTTCATCTAACAAACCTCATCTCTCAACCAATGATGCATCAATAAAGTTGTGGGTAGCCCCACTATCAATGAGTACCAAAACTCACTGACCCTGCATAACTCCTCTAATCCTAAATGCCTTGACATCGAGTACTTGACAATGTGGCTATAATATCCTGAGGAAACGTCTCCTCCTCCTGCACCGCATCAACACTATCCAACGCAACTCTATCTCCATCATCCATCTCGTGAGTCTCTATCTCCTCACCTATGTCACCCTCACTCTCCTTGAAGACCTCAATGAATTGGGCCTTCCCTCTACCTCTGCAATCATGTCCTGGAACCCAAGGTGTGTGGAAATTGAAACATAGTTTCTTTCGCCTCAACTCATCTCTGTCCTCTCGGGAAATGATTGGCTTCTTAGCCACCTCGTGCCTCGTGAGGCTCCCTCTCCTGAATTTCATCTGATCTAGATGGAGGTTCCATTTTCTAAATGTGCGGTGGAACCTTTGAATTTTGAGTGGATAACTCTAAGTCTCGAGATCTCCTAATAGCCTCATGCAAAGAAGAAGGCTCAAATGCCTTCACAAATCCAAGTGAGAGCATCTATCAAACTCTTGCGAATGAAGTGAAATCAACCTCATCTCCGTAACATCAGGTACCATTACTGATAATCTCTAAAAATCTGTGATATACTGATCCAGGGAACCAATCTGTCTCAAATGAGTCAACTCCCTAAAATACTTGTCAGGGTCCCTCCTATCAAATCTACTCACTAGCCTCTGCGTGAACTCTACATAAGTAGTAATGTGTATGTGTCCTTGTGTAATCAATCCATGATGCCACCAATCATGAGTGTCTCCCTCAAGATGTAAGATTGAAAACTTAATTACATCTTCCTCATGCATAGGATTCAATTCGAAGTATGTCTTCAACTTTTGAACCCAAGATTGTGCAGTACACTTCTTAGAACCATCAAAGTGTGGAATGGAAATCTGTCCCAATCTCCTTTGGAACTCGCACTGTATTTGATGATCTCTCTAGGCCTGGTTGCTGCTAAATCTTCATTTTGCAATATTCCTGGAATGGCATGTTTTCACAAAATCCATCACTCAAGGTATTTTACCTTTCCCAACAAGACTCCTCATATAAAATATCCACTAGCTTTCGTACCTGTGAAACTTCCGGATCCTTCACGAAATAAGGTTCGTGAATTCCCAAAGGCCTGGTAGAAGAATGGGGAGACCATTGCCCTGAATGTCCACCCTCACCTCTTTGACCATGTTGTCCCATATTGCTATTTTCTCCTCTCTCCGTATGAGCATCAATCCTGCCCTATGCTAATCTCTCAGTGAGTTGGCTTAAATAGAGATTGGTAGTCTCATGTTGCTTTACCATGTTGGTGAACAATTGTTTCATCAGATCTACACCCATATCCTCATTGTCTTTGTCTCCCATATTTCAACCCCAACAGGCTAGAGAAACAACTGCTCTGATACCATTGAAATATCCCTTGTGGGATACCACTTGAAAATGCACAAAATATATGAAAATTACAGCAGAGTAAAATTTCTTATTTTTATAGAAAATGACCAGCTAGGGCAGCGAATGGTATTTAATTGATATCTCACAAATTAATTTCCCAAAGTGCATGAAATTTTGAGGGAAGCTTGCAATAATAATAATAATAAACACTAGAAAAATATTTTTGGAATTTTTGGAATATTATATTGCTGCCAAAAAATTACGAAACGTCCTAGCAATAGAAACTTCAAAAATCCATATCTCCTCAAATATGCATGGAAAAATTATGAAAATTGGGAAATAAAATCTATTAATATTGAGAATGAAAACCCAACCTCCAGATCTAAAAATGACACCTGGAAGCCCTTAAAAACACTGCTGCAAATTTGGAACTGAGTAGATAAAACCCTAGAAAATAGATAAAAATTTGAATTTCTGGAAATAACATCTACCAATGATATAGAAGAGATCCCACCTCTAGATCTAGAAACGGCACACTAAAACCTTCCCAAAAATCATTGCAAAATCCCAAAGTGGGTTGCTCCCCTTGGGAAGAGGTCCAAAACCCTCAAAAGTGTCTCCAAATATGGTGCCAAAATCCACTCTAATAAAAACCCTCTAAACCCTTCCTTTAAAACCCCTAAAAATATCTCTTTAAATCAGCCCTGAAAACAACTCCAAAGTGACAAGCTAGGGTAGATCTCTCACTACCGAAGAATTCCCTGCTAGCTAGGGATGGATCTCTCACCACCGAAGCTAGGGTTCTTGTGGGATTTCACTCCACAAGCTATAGATTTGCAAACAACAGTTGCACATGAAAGAAGATAATTAGGTATGCAATAATGTGCTCTATCACTCCCCCAAACCTCCTTTTATAACTTTTCATTACCTTTTTCCAAGTTGGGAGCTCCATGTGGGACTAAAAGTGACTTAAGTGACCCCAATGAAGAAATAGAATAATAAAGTACTATGAGTCCCCCTCAACGACAAAATATAACAATTATTACCACCAAGTCACCCAACTTAATGTCAACGACAAAATATAACAAAAAAACAATGTGGTAATAAGTCATCTATACCCAATAGCCTCTAGAGTCTTTAGCCCCTTGGGTATGACCAAGGCTAAGACTAAAATTTTTCCCTTAGGCTCTCGGCAAAGGAAAGGGGACATTACACTCAACTCACAAGCCCGTGTTTTACAAGAACTAGAGAAGTATACATCAAATAAAAATCATCCCTAACCTAAATTCGATCCAAAGTACCTTCAACGAAAATATTTTATATTCAATCGATACCCGAATGGGTTTTCGCCTCTAAAATGCTAAGTGAGTATTCCACTGATAACTCAAAATTATAGTGCAAGTTAAAAATAGAAAGAAATTTTCCACTTATATTAACAACACCATCCACAAATGGTATTTATCATGATGTTTACGCAAGAATTCCTTCAATTTCTTTTAATGACAACGAAAAGAGAACATACAAGTTGAAATCAGAGGATTTCTTCTTAGCCTTGCTAATGTTCAAGATATGCGTATCAAAGCATAATTCTTTCAAAATCAAGAACAACGATGGTCTTCAATTCGAAACATAAAGGAAAACATATGACAAAAACCAAAATAATAAGATCTCACGAAGTCCAGATATCCATACAGCTTCCTATCTCAGGTCTTCCAACAATGACTAAAGGAAACATTATAAGCCAAATTATCTCTATCAAACAACTAAGATACATACATTTCATGCATAACCTCTAAATAAAAGAGAACTCAATAGATCCCGACTGCTTTCAAGTTCCAATTAAAAATATTCAAGAAAAACTAGCTTAGTCATAAGTATGTAAACTATACTCCCTAAATGCACTCTCCAATATCAAACCAAAAAAATAATGCATTTAGGAAAACAACAAAATACCATAAAGCAAAAGAAAATTTCGATCAAAGAAATAAACCCAGAATATTTCCTTAAGAGCAGAGTTATTTTTATGAACATTTAAGTAAAGCATAAGACTTAATGGATAGGTCCTATCATGCCTGATAGAGCTCCGGTCTTCAACTTTTTCACGAAAAATATCCAAGTAGAGCTTCAATTCTTCCTTCAATACGCGAACAACACTCCAAACCTTATCCTTCTCTTTCTTATAGCTTCCAAGGTGCCAACTTATTCATTCAAATGCCATGCAATGTAACAGAATTCATGCGGGGACTCGAACCAAGCGAAAAACCACATGCAGAGCTCAAGCTCGAAGACCAAATGACCAAAACAAAACCAAAACCCCTCTTTCTTCTTCTTCCTCTGGTTTTCACCATTTTCAAAATATTAAATGCAAAATAGGACTCTCGGTCCTTCTTTTTCTCCCATCACCGTTACCTCTATTTCTCGCAATGAATAATATCAAAATTACATGTATCTAAAACTTGGCGGAGATGCCAACTCATTCCCCCAAATTTCCTCATGCCTTTGCCAAATTCGACAAATCAAAAGAGATAATACCACATTAACTTCCTCATTAATTTCTAGGAACTAATGCCACTTTGAATTTCCCTTCCCTATGTTGTCCCATAGGCCCCTTTTAGGTTAGCCAACATTATGTTAGGTTCAACATTAGTTTAGGAACTAACATAGGTCCTTAGGTCTAAGTCTTTAGTCTTAGGTCCCATTTAACATCCCATAATAACAAAAGAACTTAGTAACTTAGGTTAGGTTACACTTTTTAGGATAAAGTTCCTAATTTAAGGAACATAGTGTAAATAGATTCCATTTTCATAATAAAAATTACATCTCGCATTAACCAAAAAGAAGGATCAGATTAAAACACAAATTTAAGTACGAAGTAGAGAGTCACAGAGATCGACCATTCATGACCTTTGTACATTTAGGTCCAAGAACCTTTCATCTATCCGGATTGGTCATTATGACTACAAGGTTTATAAGTTAGAAGCATACCTTGGATCAATGAAATTAATCCAAGGTAATGTTTTTTTGGATCCCCACGAATTATGAAATAAATCAATTTTTTATTCCTAAGAAGTGAATTATTCTACATAAAAAAGATGAATTGCTTCATTTCATATTAAGCATAAACATGGTAGAATTGTACCTATTTTCATAGATAACATATTACCTAGTGCAAACATGATTTCATAGATCCTAATATTACACCGTCTTAAGACAAGTATCACATGCCAACTTCGCATCTTCCTAACAGAGTTATTATAGTTATCATCCATGTTAGAGGTATTACTAAATTTAATTTTTCGTGCTATACATTTAGCATGAAATCAAAATGCCACAACCGAGAATCTAATGAAATTATAATAATTAAAAGATGATACAAGATCAAAGGGAGCATCTATAAGAGTGAAAATAATGAGAGCCACTTCTCAATGTTAATAAGAATGATTGTGTTTAATTATATTGTAATAATGATTAAAAAATTGAGTCAGTAAATCATGGTTGAGATATTTAACAATTTTATAAATGATTTTGTAATAGTCTATGACACTATATTTTTATTTTTTTATTGGCAAATAGTTTTTTGAAAGGGACTATACCCTTGAGTACAAAAGATGGCCTAGGAGCTAGAATAGGAATGAGAACCAGAGAGAAAAGGATCAGAATCCAAATGTGACAATGAAGCTCAAAGTAGCCAAAAATAGCTACCCAAACGAGACAAAACAACAAAAATACTGCAAAAAAGCAGTAGAGAGACCGCAAAAAAACAACATAAAAACATACAAGAACAACTAAAGCATTTTATTTTTCATAACAATGTGAAAATTAATATCGGATTAGTGTTCATAATTATTGTTTTCATAAATTCTATTGCAGAGATAACAAAATCATAACAAATAACATATTTGTAAATCGAAATAACAATGTTGAAATTATTTTGAATATATATATATATATATATATATATATATATATATATATATATATATATATATATATATATAACTATAACAATTTCATATGAAGTTTGATATGAGAATAACTATTTATAATACATACCAAGCTAAAATTTGGGTGGTGAGAGACAATCCTTGAGAAACCCTTTCTTCATAAATAACATTTGTATCTACCTTTTCGAGGAGTATCCACTTCCTCATTCAATATTAAGATCATTTTTTTGCTCGTTGTATTAGTGAATCCTCTTCTTTCGCTAAGTGAACTCCAATACAAGTACCCTTTTATGAGGAAATGCATCCACAAGATAACACGAATTATACAGATCTCAAAAATATCTCCAAATTTTTATCCATTCTCTTCTAAAGTTTTAATCTAACACAATCTAATACACTAGAGACCCGTTCATCTTCATAGAGCCCAAAATCATTGTTTTTAAAAACTTATATAATTAAAAATATTCACTAATATAAACTTGTAGGACACTATTTGAGGTACAGGTTTTACCATAGCCTTTTGATAGCTTCATTTTCCACTAGTTCATTTAGATACTGGTATTTATGAATAATTATAAGTCCAAAATGTGTTGACTGAGACTTCCATAAATATTTTAACAATATTCCTTTAATTTTAATTCCATTTATCTCTAAAGACTTACTGAAATGATTAATCATTGATTTAGAGAAATTTAAATCTTTATCATAGGATTGAAATCAAATGAGTATATCAATGACAAACAAGACCTAACATGTAAAGTACAAGAAATTATGCAAGATAGGAAAATGAAAATGACTTATCTTGTTTCGCGAGATATGGGTTGATTTTCAGCTAGAAGATGACTGGAACATGATATATCTAGACTGTGTGAGCTCTGTATGGAAAATTGAGACCTAAGACTCCTTGAGACAGAGCACCCACCAAGGTTCACTTTAAGAAGCCTCTAGAAAAAAGGAGGTGGAAAATCCCGGTGAATATTGTTTTGGCTGCATTCGCCACAAAGGAGAATTTTCGTAGGTTTTTGCATTAATTATTTGCATGGCGCTTTAAGAGAGTTGACAGATTTTAAAAACACCTTATTATCAAAGCGTAAGTAAAATTTTGTTGTCACGTGATAGCAAGGCATTGTTGACAAGTGTCGAAAACACCTCATTGTCGTGTGATATCAAAATGTTGCTAACGCTCGTCAACAACATTTTGTTATCACGTGATAGTAAGGTCTTGCCGACATGTGTCAACAAATTTTTTTCATGTGACAACAAGGCACTTTTGATGGGCGTCAACAACACCTCACTATCTCGAGAGAGTAAAATCTTGTCAATGTCCATCAGCAAACATTTTTTTGTCATGCGACAACGAGGTGTTGTTGACGCCTGTCAACAGTGCCTTGTTGTCATGTGACAATAAATTTTTGTTGACACACGCCAACAGGACCTTAGTATCACGTGACAAAAAAATGTTGTTGAAGGGCATTAACAACATCTTGTTATCACGCGATAGCAAAAAAATTTGGCGGGCATCGACACCATTTTGTTGTCACACGATAGGAAAGTGGTGTTGACGTGCATCAATAGACCCTTGTTGTCGTGTGTCAACAATAATAAAACCCTAATTTTCCCTATAAATACCAACACAACCCCTCATTTTCATGTTCTCATTTTCCAGCTACCAAATTTTTCCTTCTCCAAGCACTTCTTGTTACAGGTACCGTATGTTGATGTCATGGCTTCTTCTGCCCAAGGTGAACCTCAGGATCCAACACCTGGAGCCTCCAAGGCCAAGATTCAATACATAAGCACTATGTGCCCCCACATAAATGTAGTCATGGAAATGAATGTAGAATACAAGGATTCAATAGTTGCATCTGAATTCCAAGGGCTTGTTAGCATGCCCCAGTTTGAGGTTGACCATCAGATTCTTAACTACCTCCTTTCGTCCTACAATACAGAAAACAATACTTTTATTGTTACATTGGAAGATCAACATACATTCTCCTTCAGTGTCGAACCTGTTGATATCCATTGATTGAGCCTCCCTTTTAAAAATGTGTCAATAGTAACAACCAAGGCAACACTCACTAAAAATGATAAGATTTTCCTCAAATCTAGTTATGGTTTCAATGTTGATTGTAAGTGTAATTTTCTCTCGTTTGAATGTTTTTATATTAATTCAAATTGATATTAATTCCGATGACTTTTGCAGCTCATGTTAGCAAATCCAGATGAGGAGTGGACACGCAAGATGTTGCACACCACTTTCTTGCTGCCTTGATTTCTTTGTTTCAAGCCAGAATTATTATGCAGGGTTGACAAACTGACATTCCAAATTGGGTTGTTGCATACATTCTTGCAACAATCGAAATAAAAAATTGGTATGCACATTTCTATCTAACAAGATAAAGGCTGACATTACCAATGCATCAATTTCAGAAAAACTAGTTATTCATTCAACAAACTATATCCTAGCTCTTTATTCTAAGTATTTGTAGTGTCCATTTTAACAACCACTTGAAACCACGGAAATAACCTAGGGTTAGCTAGAAAATTAAGGGATAAATTTTTTTATTTGAAGTGTCTTCAACTAAGTTACAAGACATCAATTTCACTAATAGGTTCGGAACAAAATATATTTACCAAAGCACAAGTTTCCTTTATTAACTTATAACAAGTTTACAAGGTTCAAATTTTTAGGGTTACATATTTTAGTTAGGTTCAGGGAGTAATCTTACCCCCATGTCTACTCTCTAACAGGCTCCGATCTTCAACTAGATTTTATTCATACTCAATGCTTCCATTATTTCCCTAAATCATTCCCAATGGATAGGAAATTTTCTCACCTTTCTTATGATATAAAGAAGTCCTCCCAACTCCTTGTAGAACCCAAGATATAAGCGGGTGGAGTCTTGGGGTCAAATTTTCCCAGAGGGACACGTGGCAAGAGGAGGAGGAGTGCACCTTGGGCAGGTTGGTGGGTCGCGGGGTGGCATTGGGAAATTTTTCCAACACATGGCTCAAAGTCAAAAACCACTCCGCGCCCCCATGGGTCCCTAGGGGACATGTGTCAGGTCCTGCACAAGGTGAAAAAGGGGAAAGGAAAGGGCGGGCGGTGGACCGATTTAGCGCTTTGCACCAACGAAAGGGGAAAAAATGGAGAAAAGGAAGTGCACGGGTCCATGCACCCTACTAAGGGAGAGTAAGTCTAAAGGGAAGGTGGGGTTTCGGGCCATGGGGAGAAGTTAGGAATTTTTCCCAACCTATGCCAAAAACTCCAAGGGGTTCCGCTCCCTACCGCACCCCAGGGTGCCACGTGGCATTACTTTCATTAGCCGCGGGCCGGCGGGGTCAAAATAAGAATTTTACCTAAAAATTTAAAATTAAAAGGGTTAGGGTTTTCAAAAGAAATACGTGCCTCCTCCCGTAGCCACAAGGGGACACGTGGTGCTCTTTGATTGGCTACTGGATGGCGGGAGGAAAAATGAAAATTTTCAAAAAAATTCAAAAAGTTTAAGGGGGTAAAATTTATCTGCGCATCCGCCTCAACCCCTGGAGGACACGTGGCAGCCTCTGATTGGCTACGGGTTGGTGGAGAAAAAGGTGAAAATTTTCCCGAGCCTAAAATTTTGAAAAATTTTCTAAGGGCAATTTTGATGGGAAATTTTTGGGTTGCGGGCCCGCTAGGGAAAATTTTCCCAAATTTTCCTCGCCAAGGCACAAAAACTTCAAAGTGTCATAACTTGAGCTAGAAAGCTTGGTTTTGGGAAAACGAGGACTTTTCAGAAATCTCTCGATGCCCTCTTTGCACAAGGAACATAAAATTTGCTTTTTGATGAATTTTTAAGGGTCAATTTTGTAAAAACGATCTGCAAGCCTTTATTGGAAATATGGCAATTTCCAACTTATGATTTTGATAAAATTAGAACTCCTCCTTCACTCGACATGTCAAAAAGACATGGAGGATCAGTCTAGGGAGGGTTTAGAGTGTTTTAGGGAATTTTATTTTCCCAATTGATTCAAGTTTGAAATTTTCCAACAGTAGACAAAAAAATGACCCAAGGAGGAATTGCATTTGAATTTAGCAATGGTTGGATTATTTCTTAAGTTTTCTTTGTCAATTTGGATTCCTAAATGTCTTGGCATGCTGATCCATAAAATTTTTAAGTTGAATACTAAGTGTAGGTCTAAACTGTTCATTTTGTTTAAAAGTGAATTGTCAAATTTATGTTTATGACTATGAACTATTCCTTTTGAGTTTGTCTATTAATTTTATCATTTGAATGTGCATATGGATTCCTAAACTTAGTCAAATACATTTAATTTAATTCCATCAACCATTCAATAACAATTTTGCAAGTCTTATTTCTAAATTCAACTTCTTTCAAGAGAATAAAATACTTGTCTTTTGTTTCATATGCATGCTTCCTTTCCAAACAACAATTTTCAATCTTTAACAACAATTTCAACTTCAATAATAATTCAAATCTAATACAAAATACAATTTTGAGAAAGGAATGCAATCCTTCATTGATCATCAAATACAATTTTACAACTTTCCTTTTTCATTTGGTTTCCAAAATACAATTTACAAGATACATAATACAATGCATGTAACTTCATTTACATTTCTTTTCCAAAATAGAGAACAATTATAAATCTCCTTTGCATTTCTCAATTCAAATTCAAACTTCCATTATCAATACGAATGGTTTCACATTACAAACATTATATAACTCATCCACTCAAGGTGGGAAAGGTTACAATGAATTTTCTCAAAGGAAAGGGACTGTCAAACTGTAATTTCTCCTTGCTCCAAACAGCAACATGCTAGTTTCTCCATCATATATCTTTGATCACAACAAGGAAGGGGAAAGGAAACACTCTCCACCCAACCAAGACATCCAATGATAAGGGAGAAGCCATCCTTCCTCATTGGCCCCCGAGCCCCAACCATATTGAAATAGAGAATGAAAATCAACTCATGGCAACAATGGCTTCTACAACAACAAGCAACATTCTTTTCACATGCATACAACAATAAGAAAAAATAATACAATCCAAGCAAAAACAATAGTTCCCAACTACATTTGAAATCATTCACACAACACATAGGCTTGATCAAGCAAGCCAACAAGAGCAAGAACTATGGGGAGCTACTTATGCCTCCCAATTTGGAATTGGGCATCCACCAAAAATCATACCACCATTAAACACATCAAATCCCATAAACCTTATATCTCCCAACCCCTCCTTATGCCCCCAAAGAGTAAGAAATGCAAGCAGTTTCTTTTCCAAGGTGGATCCCAATCCAAAACTCCCTCCACAATAGAACTAGTGCCATTGGCAATCCCTTATGCCCCCCATATGAAATCCCCATAGCCTTCTCCTACACCTTGTCCTAAGTAGTCTACCCAACCAGCCAAGATCACAAACACAAACACCATTTAAACATGCATGCAAGAGAAGGAAAAATAATTAAAACACAGCTCAAGATCCTACCTCTCCATACTAGAGTTTGTTCCAAGCTCACAAGCTTTCCAAGATGCCAAATACAGTCCAAAATCAGCAAGGTTCAAGCATGCAAAAGACTCCAGCTTCTTCCACAACAAGCTCCAAAAATAGTAAGCAAAAATGCACCCCCAAGAGGAATGAACAAAGTTTCAACAACCATAAACAAGCAAGGAGTTTCACTTTTATAGGAGAGGGAAGAGAAGAGGATGATGTGGATCCATGTGGGATGCCACATCATTCTTCCTCAACCCCAAGAGGAAATCAACATCCTTCACCAAATCACAATAAATAAAATGACAAAATGACTTACACACTCCAAAATGGCCCATACTCCAAAAGGACTGAATTAAAAATATGTAAGAGAAGTGCAATTAAAACTTACAAATTGTCACTTCAAAATGCAATAAAAATGCCTAAATTCAACTCCCAAACCATAGGCATGGTTGGTGGATCATTTTAAGAGGTGTGGGACAAGTTTAACTTGTCCCACAAGCCTCCAAATTTGACCTCAAAGGACAAATTCGAATTCCTAAGGAGATGAAGTGCCAAACCTTCCAAAATCTACCTTACATACTCTTACATGTTTCTTACACATCCTTACAACATTAACTTACACACTCTTCCAACATTAATATCTAAAGACAACAACTTTATTAATTACATTCCACATCCCAATTTAATTTAAATAAAATTTAACTATATGATCTCTCACATTAATCTACCACATTTAAATTAATTAAAAGAAAGAACACATTACTAATAAAATACATACAACAATAATTAAAAAGGAACACATAAATAAAACACATATCCCATGGTCACATATAATGGAAATCCCCCATGGGAATTCCTTAACAAAACAAACACACACACAACATACATTGCATGGTGACCTTGTTGAATTCACCTAGAATTTTAATATGGTTAGTCTCCAGTCCCCCGACATTGTTGTGATTTTTAACCTGAAAAATGAAAATACCTCCTTTGGCCTCGTGGCCATATCAAAACATCCAAATGATATAAACAACATTTCAAGATCATCTAAACACATGAATCACAACAATATCAAGAATTCAACATTATCATTTTTAATTCATAAATCAACTATATCATCATCAAGAATCTACCATACTAGGTCTACTCCAAATATCAAGTGTCACAAGTCCAAATCAATATCCATAATATGTCCATGTCAAACAATATATCATCAACCACATATATAAAATGTCTCTAGTAATCATCATGTATAATAACTGAATCCAGATCAATAATAATCCATGATCTAACATTTAACCATCATACTAAAACAAAACATAATAGTGTCCATAATATGATCAATAGTATCAAAATCAGTATCTAAAAGTGTCAAAGGGAAGTGGGCACTACATCCCCCTCCCCTTAGACTCGACTTCCTCCTGAAGTCACTGGAACAAATGTGGAAACTACACTCGTAATACTATGGCATCCTCCCAAGTGGCTGCAGTCTCATCATATTTGTCCCACTGCACCCGTACCTGATCAATCTCTCTACCTCGAAGGCCCAGGGTCCTATGATCTATGATACAAATGGGCTCCACCATCACCTGCCCCTGATCCTACACCTGTAATGATGTCTAATCTAACACATGAGAAGGATCTGTAATGTACCTCCTAAGGATAGAAACATGAAACACATCATGTATGCGAGACAAGCTGGGTGGCAATGCTAGACGGTAGGCCAAAGGGCCGATACGCTCTAAGATCTCAAAAGGACCAATGAATATAGGAGCTAACTTAGAACCTTTTCCATAATGGATAGGGCTCTTATGTGGTCTAACACGAAGGAACACCTTCATGCCCACATCAAAACTACATCAATCCTATGTTGATCCATACTTCTTCTACCTATCTTGTGCCTCCTACAATCTCTACCTGATCAACACTACCTGCTGCTCCATGTCCTGCAAAAGAGATGGTCCAAGAGATAATCTATCTTTCTAACCTATCCCAGCTAAGAGGTGTCCTGCACTCTCTACCATATAATGCTGAAAAGGAGCCATGCCTATAGAACTCTAAAAACTATTATTGTAGGAAAACTCCACTAAGTACAAGTACTCCTCCCACTTAGACTACTGATCCATCACATACATCTTGAGCATATCCTCTAAAATCTGATTTACTCACTCGGTTTATCCATTTGTCTCAGGGTGATATGTTGTGCTGAAGTTAATCCTCGTCCCGAGGACATACTGTATGGTAGTCCAGAAATGTGAAGTGTATAAAGGATCACGGTCACAAATGATCTTCCATAGAATCCCGTGCAACTTGATGATCTCATCCAAATATACCCATGCCACTGCACTATATGTATAAGTGGTCTTCACCAAAGAAAAGTGAGCCACTTTTGTCAATTTATCAATCGTGACCATAATGGCATCGTGGTGATATCTTGACATAGGTAGCCCAACAATGAAATCCATGGAAATGGTGTCCCACTTCCATTCCGGTATGGCATGAGGATAAAGAAGACCATTGGATGTTGATGTTTGGCCTTAACCCTCTGGCACTCTAAACACCATGACACAAATTGAGCCACGTCTCAATGAAGTCCTCTCCAGTGGTAAAACTATCTCAAGGTAGCATGTGCATCTTCTTCACCCTAGGATGGATGGGCCTAATAGGGTGCATGATGTGCCTCTACCAAGATGTCCTGCCTCAAGCCTCCATCTCTGGGAACATATATCATACCTCTGCCTAAGAAGACCATCTACCTCTAAGGAAAATCCATCAAACTTCCCCTCAAGGGGTCTCTGTGACTCGATCTCTACTCATACTGCCATGTAGAAGTTGTCAAGAGGAAGCTACTGAAGAATCTACTCCATAAATTTGTGCTCACTGAGGTAGCCATAGCCACATGTCTCCATCTACTGAGAGCATCTACTACCACATTCTCCTTCCCTTTCACATGCTCTATCTCCATGTCATACTCACAAAGAAACTCCATCCAACACCATTGATGAGTGTTTAGATTGGGCTGCGTGAAGAGGTGGCGAAGACTCAAATGATCTATCCTGAGTGTGAATCTCCATCCAAGAAGAAAATGTCTCCATCTAACCAAAGCATGTACAACTGCCGTAAGCTCAAGATCATGGGTAGGATAATTAAGCTCATGATCCTTGAGTTTACGAGACTCAAAAGCTACAACCTTGTCATCCTTGCATCAACACACCTCCAAGCCCTGCTAAAGAAGCATCTGTGCAAAACAAAGAACTCACCCTGTGGATCCAACACTGCAAGAATGGGTGTTGTAGTGAGGCACTCCTTCAGTGTCCTAAGGCCTACTCACATCTATCCACCAAAAAAACTTTTCCCGTTTCCTCTAAAGGGAAGTGATAATGTGCATAATCCGAGAGAAGTCCTGAAAAGATCTCCAGTAGTAACTTGCTAAACCCATGAAGCTACGCACCTCGATCACTGTAGTGGGTGTTGGCCAATCCATAATGGCTCTAATCTTGGAAGGATCGACTGTGATACCTTCCCCAGAAATAATATGACCCAAATACTGCACTCTTTATCTGGAAGAAAGCACACTTCTCCAAGTTCTCATAAATTTGTTTCTCAAAGACACTGAAGAACCTATTGAAGGTGCCCCTCGTGCTCCTCACGTGTACGTGAGTATATCAAAATTTCATCTAGGAAGATGAGCATGAAGTGATCTAAAAGGTTTTGAATACCCCATTCATCAAACTCATAAACACTACAGGGGCATTCGTCAAACCAAAAGGCACCACTGTGAACTCATAGTGCCCATATCTCATATGGAAGGTGGTCTTATGAATGTCCACCTCTAAAATCCTCAATTGATGGTAGCCCAACTTGAGATCAATCTTAGAGAACACCATGGCTCCCTTCATCTAATCAAACAAGTCATCAATATGAGGAAGAGGATAATGATTCTTGATCGTCACTTTGTTCAACTAGTGGTAATCAATACAAAACTGAAATAATCCATCCTTCTTCTTCACAAAAATCACCGGTGCACCCCAAGGGGATACACTAGGATGGATAAGGCCCTTCTCCAAAAGACCCTCAAGCTATAACTTGAGCTCATAGAGCTCCGGGGTGGTCATACGATAAGGTACTCGTGAGATAGGCTCTGCTCCAAGAACTAGGTCTATATGAAAATCAATCTCACATGGGGGTGGTAACCCCGGTAGCTCCCTTGGAAAAACATCAAAAACTCTCTCAAGATGGGATGATCATCTAGAAATGGTCCACTAGACCCATCCTCTGATCTTGTCATCACTGACGATCGTGTAACAACATACATCTCGACCCCCATCGCACACACCGCTTAAGCCATATGCGAAATGGTGTGAATATAAATGGGTCTCCTGACCCCCGAGATCATCGACTCAACTCCCAAATCATCTACACAAGCTATAGTCTTGTGATAACAATCCATCCTGGCCTTGTGTGTAGATAACCAATCCATACCTAAGATAACTCCATAGGAGCCCAAAGGAAGGATATAGAGATCTGAGGTGGTGGTGAAAGGTCCCAAATCCACAACACACTCCTTAACTAAGGATTCCATAGAGATCTTGGCTCCAGAATCCATCTCGACATCCCAACTAAGACCCTACCTAACTACCACTAGCCTACATCACTCTACTAAAGATGGTGTAATGAAAGAATCAAAAGAACTAGAATCAAACAATACAGAGGTAGGAATACCACCAATGCTACCTGTGGTCTCAATGATTGTGCTTTGGTGCTCTACCTGGCGGTTCTCAACTACTACATAAATCATGTGGTTGTGTCCCATGTCACCAACTGTTGGCTCAAAAACCAGTGCCTTACCCTTGTTAGGGTTCTGAGGAAATCTCTCCAAAAATGTCTAGCTACTCCACATCCAAAGCAACCACCTGATCCTCTCCAAGAGAGAACACCTCCAGTAGGTGCCCTAAAGCATGTGGTGTGGATCTGATGATCTAGCTATGGTCTCTATGGCCTCTGTTGGCAGCTCCATCGCAGACTAAGCTCTAGGTCCACCCTGTGTCCTGATGGGACCCTGGAGGTGGCCCCATACTCCAACCTCTTTGTGCATCGCTCTCTGGAGAGGTCTATACGGTGGGGGGACTGCTACTTACTCTATTGTTGTTGTGGGCCTAAAGGATGACTGTGTTGTACCCTGGCCACCACGAGGAAGAGGTACTAACCCCCTCGATCTACCATCTTACATCTACTGAATGCGGCTCTTGACTCAATCTCTAGCCTGCTAGGTTTTACCCCGAGTCTCCTCTATAATATAGGCCTTCTCGATAGCCTCTGCTAAAGTCTGTGGGTAGTGAATCTACATTACACCTCCAATATCCAAATTCAGGCCCCGAATGAACCTGTGAATCTACACTTACTCATCCTGCATATACTCTACATACTGAAGTAGATCTAGAAATCTACTCTCATACTCTGCTACTAAAAGGGTAGCCTATCGGAGGTCATGGAACTCATCAATCCTCTACTGGATGAACCTTTATGATAGATATATGCTCTGAATATCTCTCCTCAAATAGCTCCCAAGTCACTGTCTCTTGAATCTACATGGAGCTTCTGCTCCTCTGTCCTCCACCATACTCCTACTCCATCCCTCAGTAGATGGATCACAACACGAGCTTTTGTGTTTCTAGAACAAGGACAAAGCTTGAAGCAACCGCTCAAGCTCACTAGCCAAGCCTCTACCTAAAATCCACTTGTATCACCTAAGTAATGTGAGGGCCTAAGCTTCGGATCTCCCGATGTGATCACTGCTATAGTCTGTTGGCCTCTAGGTATCTCTGCACACTCATCCCTAAGCCTAGGGCTCCGAGACCTCTCTCTATGCTCTGGAACTCTGTCACCCTATCTCCTAGGTGGTGAATCTACTCTAGCTAACTCCACATGGATTTCTCTCCTCTATGCTCCTCACTAAGTCGAGGGTACTGACCCTCGATAGAAGGAGCTCTATCATGACTAGTTTTCTTCCCTCCACCTAATCCTCTACGTAGAGTGACATTAACATCCTAAAGGGTCTATAGAATCTGAGGTAGAATGGCTGCCACACCTTGATCGGTGGTGGTGGTGGTGGTGGTGAATTTGAGTCTCTGTGAAGGTTCCTCTCACTCCGTCTAAGCCTCCTACATAGACCAAAGTGAGAGTCAGTTCATTTGCTAAGTTATACAACTTCCATGTTTACTAAAAACATACAAATTCTTGCTAAGTTGTTTTCTAGGTTTCAGTGTGCTAGGTTTAAGTTTTCATGTCTCAAGTTTTCTAGTGTGCCCAATGGTCCAATATTTTGAACCACTGCTCTGATACCAAACTGTAGTGCCCATTTAAACAACCACTTGAGACCAAAGAAACAACCTAGGGTTAGCTAGAAAATTATGGGATAATTTTTTTTTATTTGAAGTGTCTACAACTAAATTACAAGACATCAGTTTTCACTAATAGGTTCTAGAAAAAACTATTTACTAAAACAAAATTTTCCTTTATTAACTTATAACAAGTTCACAAGGTTCCCAAAATTAGGGTTACATGTTTTAGTTAGGTTCAGGGAGTAATCTTACCCCCATGCTCTCTCTAACAGGATCAAAAATTCAACTATATTTTTCTCATACTTAATGCTTCCAAAATTTCCCTAAACCATTCCCAATGGATAGGAAATTTTCTCACCTTTCGGTGATATAAAGAAGTCCTCCCAACTCCTTGTAGAACCCAAGATATAAGCGGGCGGAGTCTTGGGGTCAAATTTTCCCAGAGGGACACGTGGCAAGAGGAGGAGGAGTGCACCTTGGGCGGGTTGGTGGGTCATGCGGGGTGGCATTGGGAAATTTTCCCAATGCATGGCTCAAAGTCAAAAACTACTCCGCCCCTGCGGGTCCCTAGGGGACATGTGTCAGGTCCTGGCGCAAGGTGAAAAAGGGGAAAGGAAAGGGCGGGGTGGTGGACCGATTTAGTGCTTTGCGCCAACGAAGGGGAAAAAAAGGAGAAAGAAGTGCGTGGGTCCGCACACCCGCTAAGGGAGAGTAATTATGAAGGAAGGCAAGGTTTTGGGCCATGGGGAGAAGTTAGGAATTTTTCCCAACACATGCCAAAAACTCCAAGGGGTTCCACGCTACCCGTCGCACCCCAGGGTGCCACATGGCACGCTTTCATTGGCCGCGGGCCAGCAAGGTCAAAATGGAAAATTTTCCCCAAAAATTTATAAAAGTTAAGGGTTGTAAAAGAACCCATTCTCCACCATAGCCACAAGGGGACATGTGGCACCCTCTGATTGGCTGTGGGCCGGTGGGAGGAAAAGTGAAAATTTTCAAAAAAATTTCAAAAAGTTTAAGGGGTAAAATTTATCCATGCCTCCGCCTCAGCCCCTAGAGGACACGTGGTAGCCTTTGATTGGCTTGCGGGCTGGGAGGAAAAAGTGAAAATTTTCTCGAGCCCAAAATTTTGAAAATTTTCTAAGGGCAATTTTGATGGGAAATTTTTGGGTTGCGGGCCCGCCAGGAAAATTTTCCCAAATTTTCCCTTTAAAGGCACAAAAACTTCAAAGTGTCATAACTTGAGCTAGAAAGCTCGGTTTTGGGAAAACAAGGACTTTTCGAAATCTCTCGATGCCCTCTTTGCAAAAGGAACATAAAATTTAATTTTTGATGAATTTTTAAGGGTCAATTTTATAAAAACATGATCTGTAGGCCTTTATTTGATAAACTGGCAATTTCCAACTTATGATTTTGATAAAATTAGAACTCCTCCTTCACTCAACATGTCAAATAGACATGGAGGATCAGTCTAGGGAGGGTTTAGAGTGTTTTAGGGAAGTTTATTTTCCCAATTGATTCAAGTTTGAAATTTTCCAACAGTAGACAGAAAAACGACCCAAGGAGGAATTGCATTTGAATTTAGCAATGGTTGGATTATTTCTTAAGTTTTATTTGTCAATTTGAATTCCTAAATGTCTTGGCATGCTGATCCATAAAATTTTAAGTTGAATACTAAGTGCAGGTCTAAACTGTTCATTTTGTTTAAAAGTGAATTGTCAAATTTATGTTTATGGCTGTGAACTATTCCTTTTGAGTTTGTCTATTAATTTTATCATTTGAATGTGCATATGGATTCCTAAACTTAGTCAAATACATTTAATTTAATTCCATCAACCATTCAATAACAATTTTACAAGTCTTATTTCTAAATTCAACTTCTTTTAAGAGAATAAAATATTGTCTTTTGTTTCATATGCATGCTTCCTTTCCAAACAACAATTTTCAATCTTTAATAGCAATTTCAACTTCAATAATAATTCAAATTTAATACACAATACACTTTTGAGAAAGGAATGCAATCCTTTATTGATCATCAAATACAATTTTACAACTTTCCTTTTTCATTTGGTTTCCAAAATACAGTTTACAAGATACATAATACAATGCATGTAACTTCAATTACATTTATTTTCCAAAACAGAGAACAATTATAAATATCCTTTTTATTTCTCAATTCAAATTCAAACTTCCATTATCAATATGAATGGTTTCACATTACAAACATTATACAACTCATCCACTCAAGGTGGGAAAGGTTACAATGAATTTGCTCAAAGGAAAGGGACTGTCAAACTTGTTATTTCTCCTTGCTCCAAACAACAACATGCTAGTTTCTCCATCATTTATCTTTGATCACAACAAGGAAGGGGGAAAGGAAACACTCTCCACCCAACCAAGACATCCAATGAGAAGGGAGAAGCCATCCTTCCTCATTGGCCCCCGATCCCCAACCATATTGAAATAGAGAATGAAAATCAACTCATGGCAATAATGGCTTCTACAACAACAAGCAACATTCTTTTCACATGCATACAACAATAAGAAAAATAATATAGTCCAAGAAAATACAACAGTTCCCAACTGCATTTGAAATCATTCACACAACACATAGGCTTGATCAATCAAGCCAACAAGAGTAAGAACTATGGGGAGCTACTTATGCCTCCCAATTTGGAATTAGGCATCCACCAAAAATCATACCACCATTAAACACATCAAATCCCATAAACCTTATATCTCCCAACCCCTCCTTATGCCCCCAAATTTTATCCCTTATGCCCCCCCAAGAGTAAAAAATGCAAGCGCTTTCCCCATAATCCAAAACTCCCTCCACAATAAAAATAGTTCCATTGGCAATCCCTTATGCCCCAATATGAAATCCTATAGCCTTCTCCCACACCTTGTCCTAAGCAGACCCAAGCAGCCAATATCACAAACACAAACACCATTTAAACATGCATGCAAGAGAAGGAAAAACAATTAAAACACAGCTCAAGATCCTACCTCTCCATACTGGAGTTTTTTCCAAGCTCACAAGCTTTCCAAGATGCCAAATACAGTCCAAAATCAGCAAGGTTCAAGCATGCAAAAATACTCCAGCTTCTTCCACAACAAGCTCCAAAAACAACAAGCAAAAATATGCCCCCAAGAGGAATGAACAAAGTTTCAACAACCATAAACAAGCAAGGAGTTTCACTTTTATAGGAGAGGGAAGAGAAGAGGATGATGTGGATCCATGTGGGATGCCACATCATTCTTCCTCAACCCCAAGAGGAAATTCAACATCCTTCACCAAATCACAATAAATAAAATGACAAAATGACTTACACACTCCAAAATGGCCCATACTCCAAAGGATTGAATTAAAAATATGTAAGAGAAGTGCAATTAAAACTTATAAATTGTCACTTCAAAATGCAATAAAAATGCCTAAATTCAACTCCCAAACCATAGGCATGGTTGGTGGATCATTTTAAGAGGTGTGGGACAAGTTTAACTTGTCCCACAAGCCTCCAAATTTGACCTCAAGGAAAATTCGAATTCCTAAGGAGATGAAGTGTCAAACCTTCCAAAATCTACCTTACATCCTCTTACATGTTTCTTACACATCCTTACAAAATTAACTTACACACTCTTCCAACATTAATATCTAAAGACAACAACTTTATTAATTACATTCCACACTACTCAATCAACCCCGTACTTATGATTCAAAATGCCGACCGCAGAGTTTCAGAAAAAGACCATTGGTAAACGCATGCCTATGATTCCAGCCCCTAGCGGGACACTAAACATTCCCTCTTCATTCGTTATTCCGACCCTCTCTCTCGCTTGGTTGTCCCACTACAACAGGGCAATCAATTTTGAATCAAATAACTTTAGATGAAGATTATTTGGGCATTGATAGTAGTGACCCAACTGGTTTTTTCAACACATGTGATATGATTCAAGGCTAGAAGGTATATTTCCATCTCAATGTAATTTTAAATTTATTTAAATTTTCAACATTGAAATTTTAATTTTAATACTAATTTCTATTATTGCTATTAGGATCAACACTCCCAAAATAAAAAAATATGCAGCAGACATTGCTCGAGATGAAAGACGTCATACTTCTCCTTAAAATCATCCTCTTCTAATACAGTTAGTGATGACTTTCCAACATTTCCTTTGGAGAACTTGATTGGCTATGATTTTCAATCCCACATGATTGAATTTATCATGCCTCAAATTAGTGAGCTCATTCCATGGGAGATAAGGGAAAAAGTATTAATATCTGAGATAGTAAGTTGTTATGATAACCATTGGAAAAGAGAGAACTTATTTACAATAGTCAAAAATCAATGCATGAAGATGGATGCATTATTCATCAGAGCTAAAAGTGGGACTGTCGCATATAACAACACCTATAATGACAATATTTTAGATAAAGTATTAAACAAATTAGAGAATATCAATGTTGAGGCCCAGGCCTATTTCAATAAATGGTCTAAGGTAAGGAAATGGTCGCGATTGCAAACACCGAATGAGATAGAGCTGTTGTAAGTATAATCAGTTTGAAAAAATCTTTTTATGAATTTCAATTCATTTTTTTGTAATATGTTTAATTGACTTCACTCTTTTTGTTGCAGCTGAAATATGAAAATTTAAAGAGTCAAGCCAAGGTATTCCAAGTTCAATTGGAAACAATGAAGAACAGTTTATCCGCAACAATTAAGATGAAAGAAAATATTGTTTTGGTTAACAAACAAAACAATACACTTAAGTGGATAATTAAAGAGAATGGCTATGACCTAGAAATTTTACTTAAAGAAAAGGCAGCGGCAGATCCTTCTTTAACATCCCATGGAGATGCTACAAAGGAAGAAGAAGCAATCGTCAAGAACCTAGACATGACTGTTGAGGATCTGATTAGTTCGGGGATAATTGAGGCAAGGAATATAGTAGGGTCTGGTGAAAATGTTAATGATTGAGGCTTGAGGATTGGGCAAAATTTAAATATTTTATATATAGAAGAATGAAAGTTGATACTTGAATATTTGTTTAATTTGAAGTTTGGATTTAAATTTTATGCAATATTATCTCTGCTTGCAATGATGGTGATAGTTACATTTATCATTAGATGTGGATGTCTGGATAATGAAATTAGAGTAGATGTGGTTATAGTTATTATTAATTTATTCATTTAGAATGTGGTTCTATGTGGACATTAGGTGTGGATGTCTGGATAATGAAATTAGAGTAGATATGGATGATGATGAATTGTACGTGACTAGATGAATTGTATGTTGTTATATTTTTATATAGAATTTCTATATTGTATATGGTGTGTATGTTTGATGGATAATCATGATTCATGGATTTAAACTTTATGCAATATTATCTCTGCATGCAATGATGGTCATGATTACATTTTTCATTACATGTGGGTGATGAAATCTAATATGTTTGATGACATTAGAATAGACATTACAATGGATCATCCATTTATTCATTTAGAATGTGGTGTTATGTGGATAATGAAATTAGAGTAGATATGGATGATGATGAATTGTATGTGACTAGATGATGATAATGGATAATTGTTTTAAGAAAATTAAGAATGTGCATTGTGGTGTGATAGATACATCTTAATACAGTAAAAGCTTCTTCTCTCTATTTTAAATTTCGAACTCTTTAATATGTATATCGTTTCTACACATTTATTTTCAAACCTTTATATTGAATTGAAATGACAAAGCTCAAAGAAAAAAAAGAATGTGGTATGACACAAATATCTTAATATGGTAAAATATTCTTCACATTTAAAACTATGGCTAACCACTAAGATAGGGTTTAAGGTACCTCTTATCTTCTTGAGAAAGCTAGATGACCTTTGATTCTCAAGAATTCAACATGAAAAATGGATAAGGATTAGAATAAAAATGGGTGAGTTTCCTGATAATCTTAGTCCCAAGAAGCGAGAGCTTCCTTGGATGGATGTCAACTCATGTTTTTCATAAACATCAATGAAATGAAGAGAAATTAAAATGTAGAATCCAGATCTAACCTAAGAAAATTAAAGCAAACCAGAACCTGTTCATATCGAAGGTGACACAAATATCAAGAATGCCTTTGCAGTGGATGACAACTATACCAGACACTAAGTGTGGCAGAATATGTAGAATCTAGATCTGAGCTTTGAATACCTTGCAAAATACAATATCAAAGTGGTTTGAAAATTAAAAATACCAATGAAATAAATCTGATTTTAATAAATAATAGTATTTGAATAAATGTAGATATACATACCTGTAAAATCTTTGATGATAACTACAGATCAAAAATAGCCTCCTCACTATCAATATTTGCATTTGTAAAATTACAATGGTATTTATGTAAAATAATAAACAATTAAATTAGAACCTTTTAATATTAAATTGAATAAATAAGAACAGTTAAAGTGTAATGTCAAGGTGATACTTGTTTAAAGATGAAATAATCCATTTTCAATAGCTTCTTCATATTCAATATTTGTATCCGTGGAATTTGAAGATGCACCACTTCAGTCTCATTGTTGAGATTACTTGGACTTGTAGTAGTATTATTTACACCTCTTCTTTTGGCAAGGGAATTCCAATGCACAATAGCTCACAAAAGGAAATGTTTCCAAAGAGTAGTGAGAAACATAACACCTTATGCAACTTTTGATATTTTTATCCAACTTATTTCTCGGTTTTGAGTTAATAAAATGTAAAGCACTCTTTGAAAACTTGTTCATCCTCCATGGACCCCAAAATAATTGTTTGGGATAACTCATACAACTGAAAATATTCACTAATGTCTTCCTGTAACACACTACTTCGATATATTTTTCACCGGATACTTATAATAGCACCACTCTATGAAGGTTCATCAAATATTTTATACTGTGACCTCATTTTCATTACAAAATTAGTTGATTGAGTCTTTATTAAATCAACATTCAATATACCTTTTATTTCAATACCCTCGACCTCTGATGTTTTTATGAAATTATCCAATATTGTACCCATGTATTTATGTAAAAGATTACTTAAAAAATCAGCATGGCCATCTTTTGTATTCCAAAAATTTAGATTCAAAACACCCATGGCTTCAAGAATTTTATCTTGGCTGAAAAATTCTCTAATTTATAATGCTAAGGATTCTACAATTTTTCTAATTTTTATTCTTTTTTCAATTACTACAGAATCAAACCAATTTCGTGTCATAGAACTTATTCTTTTTCTGTTGATGTAACATCTTTACTTTTTTGCAAAATGTGCAGTGGTATCTCTTTCCCATTAACATGGATATAGAGGTGATCATGGATATAAAATATCAAAAATTTATTGGGATGGTCAAGATCCATAAAACTTTCCGGTTATCAAATACAGTGTATCAAAACTATACGGGGGAAGTGTACAAGGCATCAAGACTTGTACATACCATTTTTATCATCCGTATAAAATCAAAAATATAGGTTAATCTCCCTTATGCATGCTTCATCAATGTATTGATCTCCTGCAACATTAGAAGAATGCCTACCAATGTAAGAAATGTCTCCAAATCAGTTAGACGAGAACAAAAAGTCCCTTGCCCTATCAATTTCATGACGATATTTGTGCATGAAACCAACCAATGAAGGATACTCCTCACACACTCTACATGCAGGCTCATACAAAGAAATCCACCTTGTCTCAACATCCTTCAAAAGTTTTTTTCCATATGTAATTCCTATGGAAAATTTCTGAAACTCAAGAAATTACTTTGGGCTGCTTTCCATATAGGCATGCAGTTCTCTTATAAGGTCTTCTACTTTTGCAACATTTTTGTATTTGCTAACAATTTTATATGTTAAATTCATTATGTGAGCCATACAATGAATTGCTAGCATATAAGGGGTGACTGATGTTTGCAATCAAACACACAACCCAATTCTATGACCTTGCATGACTGATGCACCATCTTCTCCCATGCATACCAACTTTGTAGCAATTTCATTCGCAATCATGCCAGCAATTTCTTTCAAAAGAGAAATAACTAGTTTATATAGGTTTTCTGCATTGCAATTTTCAACCATTTTCTAAACACCCAACAGATGTGGAGTCCTCATATGATTTTCTAAAGTGTAAACATGGATACATACCCATGCGGTGTTGTCAACAATGGTCACTTCATCAATTGACAAAGAGATAAACTTTGCATTTTTTACACACTCTTTCAAATCTTCCTTCTCAATCATAGCAAGGCATTTAGCCATTTCCCATGCACTATTGTCTGACCAATGAGATAGGGGAACATTCTACATTCCATTATATTGATACAAAGGTTTGAAATCGATGAAATCTAAAATCGGTCTTCCTTTCTTAAGGATGTGGAATAAAGTAGAAAATTATATGAGTTTAGCACACAAATTTGATTGATTCATCTTACCAATTTGTGATGTGATCATTCCGCCATTTTCTACAAGAAGTCTGTGTATTTTCTGATCAACCTCATATTTTGCCACATATTTCACATGCATGCATTCTTTTTCAGTTTTCCATATGTGTATTTTTATTTTCGCCATCTTGCCCGATTCTACGTGAAATATTGTTTTCCACCGTGTTTTTCAATTGTGTCCACATTCGATTACATTTTTGTTGCCTTCACAATTTCCACGTACATATTGTACATGTACATTCCAATGAAATTTCTTCGAGATTAGCTGGTTTTGTCATGATTCAATAAATGGAAATTTTACGATGTGCCATAAAAACTTGTATGTCCTCCCAAGTGTCCACATATTCTTATTCATATTCACAGTTTTACTTTTACATGCAGATCTTTTAGGAATATCACGATCATCAGGTTTCCTTTTCCATGAACCACTATTTGCATTTGAATTTTGTGTTGCATTTTACACTTCGTTGCACATCAACAAGAATATCTTCAAGCTCTACTTGCACTCTGGAATATCTTCAAGCCTTGACATGGTATCATTATAGGTGTCATTTGGCTGATACTGAGCAAAATGCATGTCCACTTCAATAACACCTTCCACATAGTCTATGCTCTGATTGATTTCAGTGGGAGATCTATGGGTGCTAGTGGTTGCGAGTTTCTAAAATACTTGAACAAATACTTTTGAGTTTTTTTGTAACTTGTTGGGTGTTCTGAGCACTAGCAGCTTCCATTGTTCTCAGTGTGATAAATTTGAGTCAGATAAGCTCTGCCATCCATCAATAAACACACCTTGTCATGCATCAACAAATGAAACTTGTCATGCTTCAACAACAGTTCCTGTCGCGCATGTCGAAGGTTATTCTTTTTCCCATCAACTAAACCTTCTTTTCACCCATCAACAGAGTCATCTTGTCGCCCATCAACAGATCCTACTTATCACCTTTCAACATATCCTTCTTGTCACCCATCCATAGAGCCTTCTTGTTTCCCGTGAACAGAATCTTCTTTTTTCCCATCCAGAGCCTTCTTATCACCCATCCACAAAGCCTTCTTTTCATCCTCGTCACTGAACACTTTTGTCTGAAAAACTATACTTTTTTGTACTTGGAATCTTTATTTCACAATTTTTATGTACTTGATAATAGATATGCCCCCATGTGGTATGAGTTAGCAAGTAGTGTTCTACCTGGTGAATAATATAGGATTATATAGGGGATATTTTAAAGAGGTAGGTGAAGCCAACCCCTAAAAAAATTAAACTTTAATTTTTAGGCAAACATGTCAATGACCCACGCCAAAAATTCACCTTTTCAATTTTTTTATAAAATGGAATATTCGCCATATTATGAATATTTTCCACTAAAAAATCCCCAGCACCCACAAAAGGAAAAGACCACCTAGGCGCTAGTGTCCTTTTAGTATCTTTTCTTATGTTCTTCTTAGGGTTTGAAGTTAGCTTCTTCCTTTTGTTGTTTTTCATATATGCTTTTTTGTAGGGTTCATGTATCGTACTGTACACTCAAAAAAACAAACTCTAGTTGCATGCACAAAAATTAAACAAACATTAGATTAAATAAATAATGCATATGCTTGAATCAGAATGACCTCAATGGTCACCCCAATGTGATTATCACTAAGTGCTATACTATATTTCAGACTCTATATAGTTCTTGTGTGTGAGTGATTGGAATCATGTCCCTTGAAGCTAGGTTTTCCTCATGTTAGTCACAACAAGATAACATTCTACAACTAATTTTCCCCAAGATGAATGTGTGAGATGGAATTCAGAAATGTCCCTTCCTATGTAGTGAATGATGTAGCCCAAATGTAGTCTTTGAATATTTATCTTTCCCCAAGTAGTAGATAGTAAGTATTAGCCCTAAATTTTCCTACCTCTTAATAATGGAAAGTTAGTCATGTATGTATGTATGTGTGTGTGTGTGTGTGTGTGTGTGTGTGTGTGTGTTATATATGATTCCCTTATTTGAATTTTGTCATTAACAACTGAAAATATGACCCAAAGTGATAAAAGAGACTCTAGAAAAGATACCAAATGATGTGGCAATTCAAAATCAAGAAAAGAAGGGAAAGGGACATAAGTTCCCAAAGGGGATAGTAGCACATGGGGCGCTCCTATCCTTAATGAGTGGGTAGTGTCTAGGATTATTAGAAGATATAACAATCAATACAGAGTTAGGTCACATGTCATTTAGTATCCAAAAGTAAAGTGGTCATTCCAAAAAGTAAATAATAAGAGTATGAGAAAGATAAAAGAAATGAAAGAGTAAAACAAGTGTTGTTAATGTCTAGTCTTCTTGCTTAGGAATCATGTATATAATGAAATACTTAGAGACGTGATGTAAGTAGAAAGTGCATGATTTCATGACTAAAATCATAGCATCCATGTATTTGAGAAATAAATACTTACTATTTCTTCACAATGATCGTCAATAGTATTCCAAAATATGAGATTCATTACACCCATGACTTCAAGAAAGTCATCCCTTTTAAAACAATCTCAAATTTTTGCAAATAATATTTCTGAAATATTTCTCAATTCCATCCATATATAATAAATAACATTGTCATATAGAACATGTTATAAAATAACTTTAATTTTTGTTCCTACCAAATCAACTCTTTTTTGAAAATTATGTAGTGGTATCTCCTTGTCATTAATGATGATACAAATATAATCCTTAATATTGAATTTCAAATAGCAATTAGGATCCTTAATATCTGTTAAAATTTTCTAATTTTCAAATATAGACCCTTTAAAAATCTCTTGGGACAAGTATAAAATATTTAAAGTTTGACATACTTGTTTCCTATATCGTATGAAATCAAAAATATATATGTATTTATCTTCAAAATGTTTAATCAATCAATTGATTTCCTTCAACATGGGGAGAATACCACATAGTGTGAGTAATGTTTCCAAATTTGTTAAATGGTATAGAAAATATTTTTCCTTGTCAACTTCCCTATGACATTTAAACGTAAAACCTTCCAATGATGGATATTCTTTGAAAAAAATGCATAAAAATTCATACATGGAGATCCATCTTGTATCAACATCAATTAGAAATTTGTTAACATCTCTCTCTAATTGTAATTTTTGGAAAACTAAAAATATTTTCGGACTACAAATATTTTTGGACTGCTAGATATATATGCATGCAAGTAATGGATAAGCTCTTCCACTTTTGTGATGTTTTCAAATGTGCTAATAATTTTGTATGCAAGATTCATTCTATGAGACATGTAATGAATAATATTACCATGTTGTTGGAATTTTTACACTTTTTGATGAAGTTGTATACATATGACTCCATAGTGAGACAATAATAACTCACGTGCAAGACATTTTTAGCATAGACCATGTCGCTTGTGTGTGTGCACCAGAAATTCCCATATGTACTCGACTAGTATTTGGTTAGCTTCATCCTAATTGATGCATCATAATAGAGTCCCATCATATAATCTTATATATAGGGTGTCGAAAGTATGGTGTAGTGTGAAGCATGTTGTGCGAAGACTCTTTTATTGTGGATATTCATGTTTGGAGGGTAGAATTTATCTTATATAAATTTGTATATATCATGGTACCAGTATTTTCAAGACCAACTAATTCACATACCATAGTCGATCATTGGTGGTCGATCATTTTTCTAGGATTAGGAAAAAAATTGTTTTGATCTTTTCATGCCTTTTATGGCATCATATGATAATACATTAATATACGATCATTTGCATGCAACCCTTTCACTTTTCATTAAATCAAATTTCCCTAACTTTGTTTTTTTTGTTTGTTGCAAACACTTTCCAACATATTTATAAGATCACAACATACATTGTTGGCAAAGGAATCACGCAAAGTATTTATGATTATTTCTATTTTTGTTGATTTGTAGTATATCATTGTAATAACTCCTATATTTTTGTTTATGGGACTCTTGTGGATTCATAGGTTTTCCATGTGGGTTTTCTTATGGATTAGCAATATTTTTGTATCCCCTCCTTCCTCACCCGCATTTCCTTCAAACAATGCCTCCATTAACATATATTTTTGAAAAACAAAATTAAAAATATTTACTTTCTATTTCAAAACCCCTAATTTATCTAAAACAAAAAATTGAAAAAAGTCACCTGGGCCCATGAGACACGTTGGTACATGCAAGAAAAATTAAAAAGGGGACAATATTTTCCAAAGGGCATGCATGATTTGGTATTGATGTCTAACTATTTTTTCTTCAACTCATGGATTTAAATAATGTAGACTTATGTTTTTTATTTGATCTACTACAAAGGGTGTGCACTTTTTGTAGTACAAAGCACATATTCCTTTTTTCTTTGTATCCCTAAACCTATTCAAAATAGGTTGAGAAGGAGTTTACAAAGGTGTATGCGCTTTGCGAAAAATGGAAAAAGTGGCCACAAATTTGACCCCAACTTTATGTATCTAGTTTGAAATATGGGATAAGAACACAACAATATTTGTGCAAGCCATTATATTCTAATACATGTTCATATTCAAAATAACCTTCTCTTTCTTAAAAGTTCTTGATTAGTCTCACTTGACTTGATAAGCATTTCACATACTCTAAAACATTTGCATTTCTCATGAGAGATATGCTCTTTACCACATAAATGTTCAACATTGGAGTCCAAACTATGAAAATGATCCATAACGCCATAGGTTATTGTATACCCATTCATAATGCATGTAATTGGGAAATATTTCTTGTGGCAAGAATGGTTTATCACCAAAATCTATTTCTACAATGCAAGTAATCATAAAACTATTAAGAGAAAATTTCATCTTGCACATATAGTGAGAATAATTGCACTTGTGCAAGCCAATTTTCCCAAGCTTGATGGAGTATGACTTACATTGAAATTTTATGAAATTGTGTTAAGGTCAAAAAAACATCACATGTCTAATTTTTCTTTTTAACGATCGAGGATTTATCTTAACACAATTTTATGACATTGTGTTAAGATAAATCCTTGCATTCTTTCTCTAATTTTATGTCATCTTCACTAGTACATTAAATACACATTTATGTGCATAATTGATTGCTTATGCAAGAATAGGAGGAGGAATGACTCTTACCTCATAGAGATATCTTAAAATATCTTGAACACTTACATCCACAAAATGAAATCCATTACTTCAATTTTGTAAGTTCTCAACTTGATCATCATCGGGAAAATTAAAAGTATTGGTTCTTAAGCATTGTTGAATCCTTTCTTTACATCTATTGATAAGGGAAACTAGGAAGGACTTAAACACAGTACACCATTGTTCACCATTATTCCCTTTTCTGTGGGAAAAAAATCTCTAGTTTTGAACTAAGACGGCACATAATGTTTCCAAAAGTTATTGTAGCTTCCAAAGGTGCTAATTCCAAGCTTGTATATTTCAATTCTATGATGAGATCATCAATATGTACATGAAGATATTGAATTTCTTCAATGATATAAAAATTAGAAAGCAACTTGTTTACATTTACATTATATAGGCATCATTGATTGATTTCATGTGCCATTTTTTTATTTGTTAAAAGGCATGCGAACTATTTCATAGAATGCCTCAAAAAAGTGTGGTCTTATGTAGCACCATGAATGCAGGATATGCAAAAATGGAATTGTTGAAAAGGCAAGTGAAAATTTTGATAGTACACCTCAAATAAATGTGGTCTCATGGAATCCCATGATTGAAGCATATGCATAAAGTGGATTTGTTAAAAATGCTTTAGAAACTTTCAAGAAAATAAAATTGGTAGGTGTAAAGCCAAATTCAACAACCTTTGAGAGCATACTCCCTCCTATGGATAAATGGGAACTTTGGAACAGGGTATGGACATCCATCAAAGCATAAAGGATGAAGGAAATGTTTCAGATATAGTTGCGAACTCCCTAGTAGACATGTATGCAAAATTTGGAAGCGTAGACAAGGAATGTGCACTTTGTTTGACAAGATGCCTAAAGAAAATGTGGTCTCCTAGAATTCCATGATTGTAGGATATGCACAAAATAGATTTTTTAACTTTAGAATATTTCAAGCAAACAAAATTGGAAAATTCAAGGTATAAATCCAAATTCAACAACCTTTTCTTTTGTTATATGTGCATGCAGCCATGTAGATTTAGTGTATGAGGGTTGTACATAATTCAATCACATGAGTAATTTTTATTGCATTACACCTACAATTGAACATTATATGTGTATGGTTGGTCTTTTTTTCGTGTGTTGATATCTTAAGGAAACCCTAAACTTCATTATTAAGATGCCAATTAAACATGTGGTGGTTATGTAGATGTGTTGTCTTGGTATATGTAGATCACATATGAATATAGGCTCAAAATTATTTACAAAGTGAAATTTCATTTTTATTTGGATCCTAAAATGCTACAACTTATATTCTTCTCTCAAACATCTACGTATAATTGTAGGTGGGATTAGGTTTAAATGGTAAGGATATTGATGAAGGGTAGAGGAATTAAACATATCCTGGATGTAGTTGGATTAAAGGAAAAAAAAAGATACATGTTTTTTTGTGTAGGAGACAAAATATACACAGACACCGAAGATCCATATAAAGTTAAATAAATTGGGTTAGGACATAAAGACAACTGGGTATTTCTCATATTTAAAACATTTACTCAATGATGTGGTGAATATAAGATTAGAATTATTTACAATGACAATGCTTTTTGATTTGGATCCTAAAATGCTACAACTTATGTTCTTCTCTCAAACATATATGCAAACGTGGGCATGTGGGATGAGGTTCAAATGGTAAGGAAATTTTGAAAGATAGAGGAATTAAAAATATCCTTGGATGTAATTGGATTTAAGGCCAAAAAATGATACATGTTTTTGTGTAGGAGATAGATCACATCCATAGATACGAAAGATTCGTGGAAAGTTGGAGAAATTAGCTTGGGACATGAAGGCAATGGGGTATTTTAGATTCAATACATTTAGTTAATGATGTGGTGAATATAGGATTAGAAGTATTTAAAGAAATAATGATTTTTGATTTGGATCCTAAAATTCCTACAACTTATGTTCTTCTCTCAAAACATTATGCAAAAGTTGGCAAGTGGGATTAGATTCCAATGGAAAGAATATTGATGAAATATAAAGGAATAAAAATATCTCTCTATGTAGTTGGTTGAAGGCCAAAAATGATACATGTCTTTTGTGTAAGAGAAAGATTACATTCATACACATAAAAATCTATGAAAAGTTGGATAAATTGGATTGGGACTGAAGGAAGTGATTTAACAAAGATGAACTATTATGTTAAACCCTAAGCATGATATTTCAGTCGTAACACAATAATATAGCATTAAAGTATAGAATGTGACACAAAAAATAAGTAACGTAATTTTAAACTATAAGCACAAGAAGGAGGAAAGGAGACTTGGATGATTTGAAAATAATCCGAAGGTGTATGAAGCTGGAAAACTATTGGAACTAGAACTCGAGTGTTGCGGTCAAGCCCATAAAATTGTAAAAGTGTAGAAGAAGGTGGACCAGGGGCTCCCGGAGTAGTATCTTGGGTACATAGGCACTAGAGATGCTATCTAGGCACCAGATTCTATGTAGAAGCTTGAAATACGCTTTATTTAGGTCGTTAGATGTTCGTTTTCCTTCTTTTCTTGTTGTTAGTATGTCATACTATTCCCACGAGATGTCACCTATAACCTGCAATGAAATATCTAACCTACAAAACAACAAAAAAAGTCAAATCCTAAAAATTAAAATATGCAAATGGGGAGTTAGATTAACCCGATGGTCACTCGACCGAGTAAACTTACGATCTAGGTTCTGAACTACATTTTAGAATCCATTTAGTTCTACGTGTGTGTGTGTAGAATTATGCCCTAGGTATCTCTTGTGCACAATGCACTTGATAGCGAGTGATAACTAGATGTAGAAAATATAAATAGATGTGTGCATGGAAAAATGAACTTCTCCTCCTATGCATGTATACGAATAACCATTCCCTTGTCCCTTGAATGAGTGCTAGATAGATGCTTTGATGCTCTTTAGATGCAACCTTAGGTGATGGTAGTAGATACTTATAGCTTGGTCCCTTATTATGATCATATAATATTATATTTATATGATTCCATTGTTTAAATTTCTTAATTAACCAATAAGAGGCCTACCACCAATAAATAAATATTCCCAACAACTAGAATGGACCCAAAATAAGTGAGTAAGAAACAAAGAGGTCGGGGTGCCCAGAGGGGACGGGGGTTCCTTCGCGCTAGTGTCCAGAGTTAGAAAAGGTAAAATAATGAAGGCTAGAATGGAAGTGGGGTGTGCAATGCCAAGAATGAAACTAGAAAGCAAACAAAAAGGCCATAGAAAGTGGTCAATTAGTACTTTTCTCCCTTAGGAATCATATGAATGCAAGTATGTGATTAGGACCTAGAAATGTAACCAAATTACGTGATTTAGTGTCTATGTTTTCCCCACTTAATTTTTTTGAGTAAAACCTCAATAACATAAAGTAGATAAGATATGTGCACCTTATAGCCATGTAGATTGTTAGTGAAAGTGTGCCGAGGAGACAAGAAAAAGCACGAAGTGAATAATATGAACATAGAAGCTAAGGGAAGGGGGAAGTGGAAATGACCCTAGGGGTGAAGCATATACGATGCACCATGTTTGTACCTATTATTCTCATTCTCGATGTCAATGTAATTTTGCTTCTTATTGTGTATTAAGGATAAACCTGCAAAAGAAGAGTGAAGAAGTAGTGAAATACACATGTATAGAATTTTTTTATCCAAGTATGTGAAAAGCATGTAAAAAGTATGTAAAAGTGTGTAGAAATGTGAAAAAGTATAAAAATGAACATGTGCACTGATTCGTGAAGAGTGAAAAGGATAGAAAGATGTACTAAAATGTTGATGAAGAGTGATTTTTTTGGGCGATCTCATGCCAAGTGCAAGTTTTTGGGAAATCTCATGCCACGATAGAAGTAGTGTAGGGAGAAACGTCTAGTGTCATTATCTATCCTTTAACTTCTTCCTAAAATTTATACACCACTACAAATGGTGTGATCCTCTCTTGCTCAAGTTTGATCCATTTCGATCCGGTTTGATGCAATGGGAATGGAAAAAAAAGAAGATAAAGTGTACCCGATTGTTGGAGGATTGTGCCCGTATCGTGTAAACTTCTATGAAAAATGCCAAAAATTGTGTTGATTAGAGAAAATCGTGTATCTTCCCCTAGTCATAGGCTCCCATGAAGGGATAGAAGTACCTAGGTGCCCATGTCTATATCTAGGTGCTAGTGTTAGTCTTTGAAGTAATGACCCAAGTCGATTTTGATCCCCTTTGTAACTTGTCTAAAAGTTGTTTTTCTACGTTGAATCAGTATTGTATTGTGTCTATGTACCATTGTATGGGGTGATTGATTCACCCAATGGATGACCCCCTTCATTTGGGGTGCATACGATGTCACTAGGAGGATACATCTTAAAAGAGGACCCAATGTTGATCTTATTTGATATAACATTGAACTGATCTTCGGTATATAGGAGGGAATGTGCTTGGTAGAAACCAAGGCACATGCAAACAATGGATAGGAAACGTGTTAGTGCAAACAAGATAAGCATGCATATAGAAAACAATGTATAAGCTAACAAGTAAAAAGACAATGTAGACCTTACAAAGTGGGTTGCAGACATGGGACATCACTCACAATGTCGCAAGACAATCAGGGCCAAAGCGGCCAAAATCATACAAGAAATGGACAAGCAATACATAACACAAAGCCTGCAAATAATGACATACAATGGCAAAAAATGGCAAGCAATATCAAGCAAAGTATCAAATAACCATGGTGGAAAATAGTTCCTGAGGAAAATACTTTGCACATGGAGCACCTAATAGCATGTTAGAAAGATATAAAGTATGTCAAAGCATGTATAGATCAATATGAAGTAGTGTGCTAGTAGAAATAGGACGTAGTAAATAATGAAAGGATAACACCTATGATGTGTATGAATGTGGATGCCCCCGGGAGCCTCACGGGATTGGTAAGAGGTACAAGATGCCTAACATTCATGATGTGTGTAACGATTTGTGTAAATTCTACAATCATAACTAGAAGGAAAGTGAACACACATGTGTATATAGAAAATATAATGACATACAATTTATATGTCTAACATAATAAGAAAAGTGTGCATGTGAGTTTGAGAAATCAAGATTATGTGTAACCAATATATGTAGTATGCTATGAGTGTGTGAGATGGAATGTAATGCGGTGTGGATATGATAGGGGAAGCATATCCCTCGAGTGTGTATGTATGCATGGGTGAGATGAGGTTCATTTATAAAATACCCCTCGAAAGTCAAGAATGAACCATAGAACAAGAGTGTGTCATCGAGAAATGGTTTGAATGATGTGTGTGCTAGAAATATTCGATAAATAGAGCACATAGAGTAGATTAGTATGGTGTGCGAGAAGAAGATATTAGAAATATTGAATGAGATGTGAGAAATATCGATTTTGAAGCAAAAAGTAGAGATTGTATAACATGATAATATGATTTGTGAGAATAATATGCTAGTATGACCGAATGAGATGCTAGAAATATTAATTGTGACATGAAGAATGATGTGCATGAGATGATAGAGAGATAGATCATGAAGTGAAAAGCGTAGAATGTATGATGATGTGGATGATATGGGATTCAATTAATATTTAGAACCTTAGAAGCTGAGTATGAACCATGAAACTGGAGTGCGTCATAGGGAAATGGTTTGAATGATGTGTATGTTAGAAATATGCAATTATGCGGCAAGAAATCATAGATAATAGTAGGATGCATGTAAGGCGTGGAACATGAAAGTGTGCAATGTGTGGGGCTCATGAATGTAGTGATCCTCAATATTCAAGTGTGAACCACATCACGAGAGTTTGTCATCGGGTAATGACGATACAATATTATATCAAGTTTGGTAAGATTTCTCAAAGATGTGAAATATGAAACACAGTGTAATAGTATAAAACGATAGCCACTTGACAATGCTAGGAGGGGGGAAGAATAAGTGTGATGACCCTAAGTGTGTTAATGATGGAGATTTATTTGGTGATGTAAGAGATACCATGCCATTGTGGGAGAGCATCATTTATGTCATGATAAGAGAGAGGGCCAACACAATGGTAGGAAGAAGGACCATTACATGGTGGCGAGTTTGAAATGGGTCTTGAGGATCAAAATAAGGAATAATTTCTTAGACAAAATTCATTTTTTGGATCATATGTGGCATTTATGATGTTGCGAAGCCTTAATAGGAGAAGAGGGTGGACTGAATTTAGAATACGGTTGCTTAGTTTGAATTGGTAATGTCATGGATAACTTGAGTGGAAGAGAAGTTGGACTAACCTTGAGAGGAGGTTGCTTAGTTTTACTTGATAGTGTTGTAGATGACTCAGTAGGAGGAGGTAAACAAAATTGACCTTACAAGGTAATGTTTATTTGGAATGGGTTAAATAGGAAATGTTTGACTGACCGAATAAGGCACATTAGAAGTGATGGCATGATGTTCATTTGACATAGAAGGAGAAGATCTAGGAGACCATTTGGATGTAGCATTTGTATATGGGCATGTAACAAAATGTTGTGCATTGAATGAGATAAAGAATTGATGCTCAAGATGCTTGATTCTTTATTATAAAGCATAAAAGTCACTGTCACTATGTCTATTTATTTGATGATAATTACAATATGGATGACCTTGATATTTTGCAAGATGATAGTGAGGATAGCCATGAGTAGATGGTAAAGTGATCAATTGATGAGTAAAGATCTCAGTAAGAATGTCATGTCAATTATCATTGCGATCAAACATGAGAGGCTCTGGTAATGGAAATATTTGAGGCTCACTGATATGAGCACATGTAGAAGACATAGAATGAGGATGAGAAGAAGAACTAGCATGAGCCTGAGCAACGTCCTTAAGATTTTAGATTTCAGATTTAAGAGATGTAATCATGGATTCCATAGTCTAAAATTTATCTTGAAATAAATAATGTAAAGCTTGAATTGATTTGCAAATATATTGATTAGAATTAGAACCAAGAGATTCATCAAAAGGTGATTGAAGATAACACTGACTTGAGTAGGCAATGTATCGAGAGGAGACAAATATCATGTAGGGATCTTTGAAGAGCATCTTTACAAGATGGGTGAATTTGAAGTAATTGAATCAAGGGGACTTGAGGAGCTATAGAATCCATGAAATAAGACTGAATAGAATGAGAAAAATGAATATCCAAGAGGGTTTGAATGACGGAGTTCACAAAATGATTTAATAGAAAAAACTTTATTGTTAAACTCTAAGGAGGATATTTCAGAGTCACAACGTAAAAATATAGCATTAAAGTATAGAATGTGACACAAGCAATAAGAAAAGTAATTTGAAACCCTAAGTTAAAGAAGTAGGAAAGGAGACTTAGTTGATTCACAAATAGTTTGGAGGTATATGAAGATGGAAAACTATTGAAATTGGAACTTAGAGTGTGGCATCCAAACACGAAAATTGTAAAAGTGCATAAGAAGGTTGGACCAAAGTGCCTAGAGTAGTATTGGGGTGTTTTTGTCCACTCAAAATTCCCCTGCTCTTAAGAAAGTGAAAATTTAAAATTTTGAGTTTAAGTGTCTTCTCTGTTGTACTGATAATGTTAAAAGTCGAGAAATTGAGAAAATCTATGTTTTTGGGTCATTTTGTGTGTTTTTCGGGCCTGTCGGACATTTTTGTCCCACATGTCCCAAGTTCAATTGGGCCCTATGTTCCCCGATTGGCCGGTTTCCCCGAAGTTTGTCTTTTTCAGGCCCGTCGGAAATTTTTGTCCCAAATGTCCCAAGTTCTCTCGGATTTGTTCCATTTTCTACCGATTCACCCGAACCGTGTTTCTCGCGCTTTCGCATCCCAAATGTCCCAAGTTCACCCGGACCCATTGTCACCTTTTTGTCCAATCCGGCCAAGTCACGTGCTTCACGCACTTTTGTCCCGCATGTCCCAAAAAGCATTTGCGTGTCTTTTCCCCGCTTCGCCCGAATCAACCGAGCCGCGTGCTTCGCGCTTTCGCATCCCACATGTCCCAAATGAACCAAGTGCCATTTGTGCTAATTTTTCCCACTCTACCCGAATATCTTGCTTATTCAAATTGGTAGGTATGTATTAAATGCACATTCATTACCTTTCTCTCTCCTAAACGGCTATATAACGAGTGAACCCCCTATGCATTTTTCACACTGCTTCCATGCTATCTATTGCTCGAACCCTTGCAATCTAAATTTCTGCACGTGTATCCATTTCCCTCTGTAATTCCTTCCCGAGTCTAGCTTGCAGCTCTGCCCTCAAATTACTATCAACATGAAGATCAAATTTCAGGGACAGGAACAAATCTCACCACTAGAGTCTGCCGTTCCCAATATCGGGGACAGTGAAGCTCGCCATCTTGACTTTGGCAATTTTTGGTCGAGGATGACAGATGCAAACCCTACACCAATGGCACAGATGATTCACGATAGTGGTCTAGCTTTCACTGGAGGTTTCCCAATCTCGGTGCAATGTGCTGATACAGTGCTTTCATGCGGAGCTCATTTCGACCCTGATTCGAGCGAATTGACCAACATACACGGGGAACTCATCGCCAAACTTGACACTTCCGCCATTAGCACTGCACTGAGGATTCCAGAAATGGATAATGCCATAGTTGTTTCCCAGAATCAAGCACAGACCCTGTTCAGTCAAGATAGTGATAACTACAAGGCACGGGTGGCGAAGTCTTGGCTTAAAAACCCTAAGAAGGGAGCATCTCGTCTATCCAAGACTCTTTTCCGGGCTGATTTCAATGAAGAATTGTCGGATTTTATAATCCTACTAGCTCGGGTTATGGGCTTACCCTCTACTAACGAGTTCCATTTCTGGATGTGCCCGCTCATCAACATGGTGTGCGAGGGAACTCAAAATATCAACTGGGCAGAAATCATCAGCATGAACTTAGCGGAGCAGCTGTCCAATGTACAACAAACAAAGAAATTCTACATGACTTCGTACCTGATGTATACTCTGGCGGCATCAAGGCAATGGTTTGGTTTTTCTTACATTGATGCCCACAAGGATGATCCTGTATATGCCTACTACCCGCAGTTCACCCTAGAGACCAGCAATCGCAATTTCCGAAGGGTAAATGATGCTTTCACCATGTACATGGTCAGGCTTCTTGAGGGTGACACTGCTAGAAGATTTTCTGACGAAGCCATGAACTGATATCGCACTACGGTGCCTATTTTATCAATTTAGAAAATTCTCCTATATCGGCTTCTTTTGGCTATGAGAGCACCCTCTCGAGGCTTCCCATGTTCTACAGTGATAAGATGGCTTTGATAGAAGTATGCAGGCAATTAGAAAAATTGCACAGAACCTGCAGAGACAAGAAGATTACTGGTTTGCACTTTCCCATCTCTTTGGGAAACTACACTTGTAAAACAGCCACGGACGCATACGAGAATATAGAAAGAGCCCTGGCTCCCATCACTGTCCATTTCTTCAAGCCAAGAACTTGCTTCGACTTGAATAAGTTCATTGAGTAGAACATCAAGATAATCTATCATCATAGGGCAGATACAGAAGACTATTGGGCTGATCATGTGCCAATGATTTTGAGGCTAGAAGGAGGCATTATGGCGGGTTCTCTCTACATGATTGATCCAGAACTCAACTTGTACCAAGTTCTGAAGGACTCCAAGATGACAACTCGATCTATACTCATATGAGTATGACAATGTGGTAAGCACACTCCCTTGGAGGACTTGGATTGGTTCAAGAAAGAGAAAGATGATCTTGGTTGAGATCCTGGCTCCAGTCTTAGTCAGGACTAAGATCTGGTTTGATAAGAAAGTTCGAGAGCTTAGGAGGCACTCAGGAGAATCCTCCTCTAAGGATGTTTCAACACCAAGGAGGGAAGCATCGACTCCAATATCAGACACACTGTGCAAACCCCTCCTGCCTCATCAATGCAAGGACTTGCAGTTTCTACTCCTTCTTCATCCACCCAAGTATACTAGAAGAAATTCAAAGAGGTTAAGAAGGAGCCTGTGGAAAAATATCCTCAGAGAAAGTAGGTAGAATTACCTTTGGGATCAGAGAACATTATTGTTCTCAGTGAAAGTGAAGAGAGTGAAGTGCCAGCTCCTCTAAGTGCTCCTGAAGCTCCAACGGATAAAGACAAGGAGGTCCAGAGCACCGAACTTCCAAGTGCTATTGTCTCCTCTACACCAGTTGTCTCAAGCACCCCACTCATGTCTCAACTTGAGACAATAGCTATGCAAACCTTAAGCGCCATGAGCTCTCTATCTCTTGGTCCTCTTGCCCCTCCTGCTTCTTCCTCTTCCTCTTTTGCATGGGTGCAACCTTTTGTCGACAGTAGGAAGAGGAAATCTTCCTCTCGGAGCTCAGGGCCAAATTTTGATGTTGTGGCAGCCTTGTTAGGCACTACTCCTCCTTCTCGCACCAAAAAAGCTAGAATCACCTCCAGGATAGTGTCTGATGCTCAGGGTCAGCAATTCCTGGAGATTGCTAAGCCTACAGTAGATAAACCAGAGCAGGACTTACAGGCATCTGACCTAGAATTCTCAAGGATTCCTATGGGAGAGTCTACCCCTGAAGGTGAGATCCACAACCTCCAGGAAACGGTCACAAGAGTCATTGGGAGGGTAGAAAAAGGGCAGCAAACTATTGAACAGTTGGAGGAACAAGCCCAGATTCTCACAGGTTTTATCAAATCTCTTTTGTCTAAGGACAAAGTTTTGGACCCTACCCCACTGACTACCCTTCCGCCACCTGTAATTTTGAGCCAAGATGAAGTACAGAGTATCAAAGACATGCACAAGTATTCCATCTATGGCAGAGCTATGGAGGCCATGGTGGAAGATATGCTTGTTACAGGATTGAACTTCATCGATGAAGCTTTCAAACTCCACGGAAAGGTGAACAACTTGCAACAGAAGCTCTCCTCCACTATCGGGATCATAGATAAAGAGCTCAAACTTTGGAGCAGTTGCATAGTAGACCTCCACCTCATGGGACAGACAGATGAGAACATTTTATTGTCGAGTAAGGTTTTTGATGATGCAAAGGATAATCTGTCAAAGTCCTAGGTTTACAGCGTGGAGTGGAAGATCAAAGTCTTGGAGGAGGCTTTGGGAGAGCTGAAGAATAGCTGGCAGAAGGGTGAGGCTTTCAAGACACTGGTTGTATCTACTTTCAAAGATATACATTGTCATCTTCAGGATGAAACTTCTGGTGTGCCTTTTTCCTTGCAAGAAATCAAAGCTCAATTCAGAGCTTTTGTCAAAGATAATCTATTCAAGGAAAGCTCCATTTCCAAAGAGAAAATGAAGGAGATCTGCTCTCTTCAATCTGCCATTGAAGAAGCAAATAAAGACTATCATACTCATGTTGAGTTTGATAAGGAAATGGAGAAGTGCCTCGGATTTTGGACTCAGTCTACAGCCAACACGTCAGTCCCCCGTGGCAGAGACATAGCCGAGGCATTGAAGAGATTCAGGAAGCAGATTTTGAAGTCAGTGGGTCCTTCCCATTCATAACCACCTGTCTTCTTCTCCTTATTCTTCTCTTCTCTTCCAATTATTTTTCGGATTCATTGTAATAAGTTGAGGTATTGCGATTGGCAATCCTTAACTAATCTTTAGTTAAAAGAAGTGGTTACCAAGAGTAATTGATTTGTAAGCTATATAATGGCCTCTCCATGCCATTTTGCAATCGGAGGAAGAACTTGGCTTATTTTCTGAAAGTGTAAATAGATCATAAAGAAATCAATACAGAAGGACTTTTCATTCTTTGTCTATCTGGTCTCTTTTATTCCCAAGATTTTTATTTAATTTTGTGAAGATCATTTTTACGTGTTATGTCAAGAAACTTTGTGTTCTTGCAGATGTTATTTACAAAACTTTGTGTCTTTTAAATTCCATCTTACTTATATGATACAAATGATCTGTTTCAATTCAACTTTGTAACTTTGCATACATAAAGAATTATTTTGCCATCTATAATTACAATGTTGCCTTTGCTCATTCTCGTATTCTCATTCCTCAGTCCTTTTGTAATTGATGATCTTTATAGAAAACACTTTCGTAATATCCAAGTTCAACCAGAAAATCATGTTTTGTATATTTGTAAATAGGTTCGTTTCTGAATAAGGGAACCTCTCCCATTAAAGAGGAGGGACTTCTTGTCCCCTGACTGTTGCTCTTCGTAAAGTCCTATTTGACGACCAACAGTTTTTGGCGACTCCGCTGGGAAAATCATATTCCAGTTCTGTAATTTTTGATCATCCTTTGATCTGGCGACTCCGCATTTTACTCGAGGGAGAAGGGCCCTTGGTATTGAAGATTCTCAGTTTCAGCTTTTGGAGCAGCAGGGTTTTCCTTTCCCTTCAACAAGAAATAGAAAGACTCATTCGACAAGCACTCCACCTGTTCAAGATAGAATCCCTTTAGGTGGTATTCCTTCAGAGTCAATCAGTCCTAATCTTCGAGCTTTGATTCTTGCTGGTGTTGCAGTTCCTCTTCAAGCCATTTTCCCAAGAATGGCGGTACCATTGCCCTGGGGTCATCATGTCGGGCCCCTTGCCCTTCCTCAGCCTTTGCATGAGTTACCCAGAGGTAACCGGAAGAACTTCCCTAAATTCAAAGGTGATGGTAAATTGCATCCTGATGAACACATCACAGCATTCATAGTTTCATGTGGAGTTCTGGGAGTTGAACATGAAGACGTCTCTGTGAGACTGTTCGTTGAGAATTTACAAGATAATGCTACTTGATTGGTTCTATCACCTTACTTCTGGTGCTATCACTAGCTGGGACACAATGAGAACTGGGTTTGAAAACCATTTCAAACCAGCAGAAGATGTGCATGCCTTGCTAGCCCAAATCTCTCAGATAAAGAAAGATTCACAAGAGCCCATGAGAGAATTTGTGGCCCGATTCAATAGGTTGATTAATAAAATTCCACCAAATACTCGACCTGTAGATCAAATCCAAAAATGTTTCTTCCTAAATGCCCAATCGCCTGAAGTTAGTTATGCACTGAGAAGGGCTAATCTCGCAACATTGGTTGAGGATCAAACTCTTGCTGTTAGTGTCGAAGATGATTTAATCATGTCAGGGAAGTTGAGGAGAGACCCTTCCAAATCTAAGTCTGCTTCTTCCTCCTCTTCCACTCCTGGACCTAATACTGATCCATTGGTTCAAAAACTTGCGAATGATCTCATTGCCATTAAGAAACAATTGGCTCAGCATGCTCCCTATGCAGACGTTCCAAGGAGGAATTTTCAGCCCAGAAATCATTTGCCTGCTTCTCAAACAAGATTAGCACTTGAAGGACCTCCTGTTAAAGTTCCTGTCAATGCAACCTGTGAAGTTGAGGAACCAGATGATGAAGAGGATAATGAAGCTTGCGAGGAGTTTGTGGAAGAAGTTGATGATGAAGCAGATGAACTTGAGGGATCTTGAGTTAATTTCTTCACCACTGAGGGCATTGATGATGGAGATGATTATGATGAAGTAGTAGTAGACATGAATAGTGAATCATACGCTGTCATGACTCGAGAGCAGACAAATCAGAGGGAGAAAGTGACGTAGCCCACCAAGAAATCTAAGGAGCAGCCAAAAACTATCCCCGTAATTGCAAAAAGAGGATCTCCTATCCCCGTTTCATCTACACCAAAGGTGAGTCCTGTCAATTCTGCTACTAAAGTTTCTTCTTTTTCCCCTAAAATTGATAAACCTAGGATCTCAAGTGATGATAGCCCATCCACTTCTGGGTCTTTTGATATTATTGACCACCTAAAAAGACTAAGGTTCAAATCTCAGAGGCTGAGTATTATCAAACCCATCCCAAGGCTTTTGCTAAAATGATTCACTTTGTCAATTCCCATTCTAAAACCACCTCTAAAGGCCTTTTACCCACTCCTTCTTCTACACCACAGCCTAGTCTGGTAGCCGCTGTCACCTTGCCCAATGAAAAAATCAAGCCATTCTATGTGACACTTCTTATAGCTGGCCATAGGCTTAGTAATTACATCATAGACTCAGGAGCATCAGATAATGTGATGCTTGCTAAAGTAGCTCATGCCTTAGGCTTGACCCTCACATGCACTTATGGATCTTGTTACTCTATGGAGAGTAAGGAAGTGCCCCTGGTCAAAAGAATTAAAGATGCACAAGTGGCTTTTGCTGCTTTGCCTGAGAAGAGAGTTTTGGCTACTATCTTAGTAGCAGATATTCCTCCTTCATACGGGATGTTGCTAAGCAGAAACTTTTGTAAGGATGTGGGTGGAGAAATTCAAATGGATTGGTCACATGCACTTGTACCTGTTAATGGACAAATGAAGAAGTTGCTGCCTGAGAAGCAATCTGAGTATATTGTGCAAAAAATGGATGATCCTAAAGCACAAATACTCTATGAGGATATGGGGCATGGTAACTACATGATTATGTCTCCTGAAGAAATCCAACTCCCCAAAGTGTCACCTAAAGATCCTAATGGTGTTTGGATTTTAGAGTTTGATGGAAGTTGTTCCTCAGCTGGTTCTGGAGCTGGTGTCATATTGGTGTCGCCCGAAGGAAGCCTTCATCCTTTTTCATTCAAGTTGCAGTTTGAAAATACCAATAATACAACAGAGTATGAGGCTCTCATTCTTGGACTACAAGTGGCAAAAGAACAAGGTGTGAAGAATCTTCTAGCTCGTGGTGATGCGGAATTGATTGTAAAGCAAGTTAGAAACCTTTTCCAGGTAAAAAATGGAAGGTTGAAACATTACCGGAATCAGGTTTGGGATTCCATTGAATTTCTTGATGCTTTCTCCATCGAAGCAATACCTAGGGAGAAGAACACCAGGGCTGATTCACTAGCAGTCTCAGGGTCACTACTGATTCCTCATCCTGACTTCTCTCAAGATAAGTTCACCATTGAGATGATCCATCGACCTAGTGTACCTGATAATACAAATAACTGGAAAGTTTTCAATGATGATCAACACTTGCTTTCTTTCTTAGAACTCAAGGATAATTTTGAACAATTGTACTTTGAAGGAAGTGATAACTTGCCTCGTGAAAGTGTGTCCTTTGACAAAGCAGCCACCCAAGGAGAAGAAACGGATCAGGATGGATGCATTAAACTCAAGGGAAACAAGATTCCTAAAGGATTGGTGAGTTTAGAGGAACTATTTGATAAACACGACAGGTATGTAAAGTCTAGAGCTTCTACTGGACCTCAACAATCAGCTGAGTATGACAAAATTAATATTGGGAGTTCTACTGACCCTAAGCTCATGAACATTGGAAAATGTTGCACAACAGATGAGAGGAAGAAAGCAATTGATCTTTTAAAGAGGTATAAGGATGTTCTTGCTTACTCTTATGAGGATTTAAAAGCTTTCCAACCAAAAGATATGCAGCATTTTATTCCTCTCAAACCTGGAATTAAGCCTTTTAAGCAGAAACAGAGGCAATACAATCCCAAAATAGCTGACACCATTTTTCAAGAAATACAGAAGTTGTTGAAAGCTAAAATCATTTTTCCTATCCACCATTCAACATGGATTGCCAATATTGTACCTGTTAGAAAGAAAAATGGTGAGATTCGTATCTATGTTGATTTCAGGAATCTGAATCAAGCTTCCTTGAAAGATAATTATCCTTTACCTATGATGGATCAAGTCTTACAAGCGATATGAACAGATCTGAAATGTTGTCTATGCTTGATGGGTTCTCGGGATATAATCAGGTAGAAGTTAATACTGCAGATCAACACAAAACAGCTTTCACTACTCCTTGGGGTACCTTTGCTTACAGAGATGCCTTTTGGGCTCATTAATGTTGGTGCCACTTTTCAGAGAGCTATGGACTTGGCCTTGAAAGTTTGAAAGGGAAGTGTATTGTTGTATACCTTGATGACTTGATTGTGTATTCTAAAACAAGGGCGGATCATTTTCAGCACCTGGAGACAGTTCTGCTAAGATGTAGAGAACATGGGATCTCTCTGAATCCTAAAAAATCTATCTTTTGTGTCACAAGAGGGAAATTATTAGGGCACATCATCTCCAAAGATGGTATTAAGATTGATCCTGAGCGAGTTCAAGCTATCCAACAAATTCCTCTCCCAACCAACAAAAAGGGTGTGCACTCTTTCTTTGGTAAGATCAATTTTTGAGAAGGTTCATCCCTGATTTTGCAGAGTTAACTCTGAATATTTCCCAAATGATGAAAGGAAAACAAACGTTTGGTTGGTCTCCTGAAGGGAAAGAAGCCTTTGAAGGCATTAAAAGAGCCATTGCTAAAACTCTTGTTTTAGCATGTCCAGATTTTAGCAAAGATTTTATTATCTATTGCTACGCCACAGATAACACCTTGGCTGTTGTTTTGACTCAGGAAGATTCTAATGAGCACGAACTCCCAATTGCATTCATGAGCTATATTCTGAAAGATCATGAGTTAAAATACACCATGATGGAAAAACATGCTTTTGCAGTGGTTAAAGCTGTCAAGCAGTTTCATTTTTACATTCTCAACTCTCATTCCATGGTGTTGGTTCCAGATACAACTGTTAAGTCAATTCTCACACAACAGGAATTTGGATCCAAGAGAGGGAACTGGGTGGCCAAGGTCCAAGAATATGATATTGACATCAAACCGACCAAGCTTATCCGTGGCAAAGGCCTGTGTGAACTCATCGTTGAAGGAGCTAGACATGAGTTACTGGAGGATAAAGTTGGCCTTCCTACCATTCTGTTTCTTAGCTCAGTTGATGAATGGTATGCTGATATCACTCATTTTCTCACCTATGGAGAATGCCCCTCTCATTTGACCACCAAAGAAAAGAGGACTATTAAACTAAGGTCAGTGCAATATGTGTTGTGGGAAAACACCTTGTTCAAACGTGGGTTAGATGGAAGGTTTTTGAAATGTGTGGACAAGGAACAGCAGAAAAAGTTACTCTCAGCTTTTCATGATCAGGCATGTGGAGGGCACTATTCATCAATGGTCACTGCTCATAAGATACTTTGTGGAGGATATTACTGGCCTACCTTGTTCAGAGATGCATCCAAGTGGGTTGATAAATGTGAGGCTTGTCAGACTTTCATGGGTAGACCCAAATTGGCCTCTTTGCCTCTTAAGCCAGTTGTAATTGAAGAACCTTTTCAACAAGGTGGGGTTCGACTTCATTAGAACACTTAATCCCTCTTCTAGTGCTGGTCATACTCATGTATTAATCACTACATTATTTCATCAAATGGGTAGAAGCCATTCTAGTAAAGAGTACTACTTCTGAAGTGGTGTGCAGCTTCATCAAAGAAAACATCTTGGTAAGGTATGGTGTACCTAACAAGATTGTGATAGATAATGCTTCAAATTTTTCTTCAACCGAGATAATGGATTTTTGCTATGGGTATGGCATCTCTTTGGCTCACTCCTCAGATTACTATCCTCAGGGAAATGGACAAGCAGAATCCACTAATAAAAATTTGGTGACTATTATAAGGAAATTAGTCAATGAGTCTCAACGAAACTGGCACAAGAAGCTCTATGATGCTCTTTGGGCAGACAAGATCACACCTAAGAGAGCCATTGGAAAGTCTCCTTTTCGTGGTATATGGAGTAGAAGCTCAATTGCCGAAGAACATTGGAGTCATCGGCACCTTGCATCTAATGAAGGCCATTGAAGATACCAGTTTCAGTGATGCTTTGGATAAGAGAATTATGTACCTTCACAAATTGAATGAGGACAGATTGGAAGTTGCTGATAAGATATCTGCTCACCAGCAGAAAGTAAAGGTCCTGTTTGATAAGAAAGCCAGGTTCAGATATTTCCAAGTTGGAGACACTATTTTGTTATGGGATAAAAGGCATGAACCTCGTGGCAGCCATGGCAAGTTTGATTCCCTTTGGCTCGGACCTTTTAAGATTAGACACTTTGCTGGTAAGAATTCTTTTTACCTTGATTATATGGATGGTTCTTCTCTCCCACTTCCTTATAGTGGGCAGTACCTGAAATTGTTCAAGTCATAGGTGATTAGGGAGTCCTTTGTATACTCTGTATAGCATTTTGTTTTTCTTTCCTTTTTGTTTTGGTGTGTTGTCCTCTATATTGGTTTGCTTTTTGACTCCGTGGCCCAATGGATAAGGTACTGGTCTGCTTCCCCGAGTTTGTCTAAGTTCTTACCTTGTCTCATTCCTTGAATTTATGCCAAGTCATCCCCAGAAGGAGCCAGCTGTTGTCCACTCAAAATTCCCCTGCTCTTAAGAAAGTGAAAATTTAAAATTTTGAGTTTAAGTGTCTTCTCTGTTGTACTGATAATGTTAAAAGTCGAGAAATTGAGAAAATCTACATTTTTGGGTCATTTTGTGTGTTTTTCGGGCCTGTCGGACATTTTTGTCCCGCGTGTCCCAAGTTCAATTGGGCCCTCTGTTCCCCGATTGGCCGGTTTCCCCGAAGTTTTTCTTTTTCGGGCCCGTCGGAACTTTTTGTCCCAAATGTCCCAAGTTCACCTGGACAAGTTGTTCCATTTTCAGCCGATTCACCCGAACCATGTACCTCGTGCTTTTGCATCCCAAATGTCCCAAGTTCACCCAAACCCATTGTCGCCTTTTCGTCCAATCCGACGAAGTCGCGTACTTTGCGCACTTTTGTCCCGCATGTCCCAAAAAGCATTTGTGCATCTTTTCCCCGCTTCACCCGAATCGGCCGAGCCGCGTGCTTCACGCTTTTGCGTCCCACATGTCCCAAATGAACCAAGTGCCATTTGTGCTAATTTTTCCCACTCTACCCGAATATCTTGCTTATTCAAATTGGTAGGTATGTATTAAATGTGCATTCATTACCTTTCTCTCTCCTAAACGGCTATATAACGAGTGAACCCCCTATGTGTTTTTCACACTGCTTCCATGCTATCTATTGCTCGAACCCTTGCAATCTAAATTTCTACATGCGTATCCATTTCCCTCTGTAATTCCTTCCCGAGTCTAGCTTGCAGCTCTGCCCTCCGAATTACTATCAACATGAAGATCAAATTTCAGGGACAGGAACAAATCTCACCACTAGAGTCTGCCGTTCCCAATATCGGGGACAGTGAAGCTCGCCATCTTGACTTTGGTGATTTTTGGTCGAGGATGATAGATGCAAACCCTACACCAATGGCACAGATGATTCATGACAGTGGTCTAGCTTTCGCTGGAGGTTTCCCAATCTCGGTGCAATGTGCTAGATACAGTGCTTTCATGCGGAGCTCATTTCGACCCTGATTCGAGCGAATTGACCAACATACACGGGGAACTCATCGCCAAACTTGATGCTACCGCCATTGCACTGCACTGAGGATTCCAGAAATGGATAATGCCATAGTTGTTTCCCAGAATCAAGCACAGACCCTGTTCAGTCAAGACAGTGACAACTACAAGGCGCGGGTGGCGAAGTCTTGGCTTAAAAACCCTAAGAAGGGAGCATCTCGTCTATCCAAGACTCTTTTCCGGGCTGATTTCAATGAAGAATTGTCAGATTTTATAATCCTACTGGCTCGGGTTATGGGCTTACCCTCTACTAACGAGTTCCATTTCTGGATGTGCCCGCTCATCAACATGGTGTGTGAGGGAACTCAAAATATCAACTGGGCAGAAATCATCAGCATGAACTTAGTAGAGTAGCTGTCCAATGTACAACAAACAAATAATTACATGACTTCGTGCACTGATGTATGCTCAGCGGCATCAAGGCAATGGTTTGGTTTTTCTTACATTGATGCCCACAAGGATGATCCTGTATATGCCTACTGCCCGCAGTTCACCCTAGAGACTAGCAATCACAATTTCGAAGGGTAAATGATGCTTTCACCATGTACGTGGTCAGGCTTCTCGAGGGTGACACTACTAGAAGATTTTCTGACGAAGCCATGAACCTGATATCACACTACGGTGCCTATTTTATCCAATTCAGAAAATTCTCCTATATCAGGCTTGCTGGCTATGAGAGCACCCCTCTGAGGCTTCCCATGTTCTGTAGTGATAAGATGGCTTTGATAGAAGTATGCAGGAAATTAGACAAATTACACAGAACCTGCAGAGACAAGAAGATTACTGGTTTGCACTTTCCCATCTCTTTGGGAAACTACACTTGTAAAACAGCCCTGGACGCACAGAATATAGAAAGAGCCCTGGCTCCCATCACTGTCCATTTCTTCAAGCCAAGAACTTGCTTCGACTTGAAGAAGTTCATTGAGCAGAACATCAAGATAATCTATCATCATAGGGCAGATACAGAAGACTATTGGGCTGACTGTGCCGATGATTTTGAGGCTAGAAGGAGGCATTATGGCAGGTTCTCTCTACAATTGATCCAAGAACTTGGCTTGTACCAAGTTCCTGAAGGACTCCAGGATGACAACTCTGATCTATACTCATATGAGTATGACAATGTGGTTAAGCACACTCCCTTGGAGGACTTGGATTGGTTCAAGAAAGAGAAAGATGATCTGGCTGAGATCCTGGCTCCAGTCTTAGTCAGGACTAAGATCTGGTTTGATAAGAAAGTTCGAGAGCTTAGGAGGCACTCAGGAGAATCCTCCTCTAAGGATGTTTCAACACCAAGGAGGGAAGCATCGACTCCAATATCAGACACACCTGTGCAAACCCCTCCTACCTCATCAACGCAAGGACCTGTAGTTTCTACTCCTTCTTCATCCACCCAAGTATACCAGAAGAAATTCAAAGAGGTTAAGAAGGAGCCTGTGGAAAAAGATCCTCAGAGAAAGCAGGTAGAATTACCTTTGGGATCAGAGAACATTATTGTTCTCAGTGAAAGTGAAGAGAGTGAAGTGCCAGCTCCTCTAAGTGCTCCTGAAGCTCCAACGGATAAAGATAAGGAGGTCCAGAGCACTGAACTTCCAAGTGTTATTGTCTCCTCTACACCAGTTGTCTCAAGCGCCCCACTCATGTCTCAACTTGAGACAACAGCTGTGCAAACTTTGAGTGCCATGAGCTCTCTGTCTCTTGGTCCTCTTGCCCCTCCTGCTGCTTCCTCTTCCTCTTTTGCATGGGTGCAACCTTTTGTCGATAGTAGGAAGAGGAAATCTTCCTCTTGGAGCTCAGGGCCAAATTTTGATGTTGTGGCAGCCTTGTTAGGCACTACTCCTCCTTCTCGCACCAAAAAAGCTAGAATCACCTCCAGGATAGTGTCGATGCTCGGGGGGTCAGCAATTCCTGGAGATTGCTAAGCCTACAATAGATAAATCAGAGCAGGACTTACAGGCATCTGACCTAGAATTCTCAAGGATTCCTATGGGAGAGTCTACCCCTGAAGGTGAGATCCACAACCTCCAGGAAACGGTCACAAGAGTCATTGGGAGGGTAGAAAAGGGCAGCAAACTATTGAACAGTTGGAGGAACAAGCCCAGATTCTCACAAGTTTTATCAAATCTCTTTTGTCTAAGGACAAAGTTTTGGACCCTACCCCACTGACTACCCTTCTGCCACCTGTAATTTTGATCCAAGATGAAGTACAGAGTATCAAAGACATGCACAATTATTCCATCTATGGCAGAGCTATGGAGGCCATGGTGGAAGATATGCTTGTTGCAGGATTGAACTTCATCGATGAAGCTTTCAAACTCCACGGAAAGGTGAACAACTTGCAACAGAAGCTCTCCTCCACTATCGGGATCATAGATAAAGAGCTCAAACTTTGGAGCAGTTGCATAGTAGACCTTCGCCTCATGGGACAGACAGATGAGAACATTTTATTGTCGAGTAAGGTTTTTGATGATGCAAAGGATAATCTGTCAAAGTCCTGGGTTTACAGCGTGGAGTGGAAGATCAAAGTCTTGGAGGAGGCTTTGGGAGAACTGAAGAATAGCTGGCAGAAGGGTGAGGCTTTCAAGACACTGGTTGTATCTACTTTCAAAGATATACATTTTCATCTTCAGGATGAAACTTCTGGTGTGCCTTTTTCCTTGCAAGAAATCAAAGCTCAATTCAGAGCTTTTGTCAAAGATAATCTATTCAAGGAAAGCTCCATTTCCAAAGAGAAAATGAAGGAGATTTGCTCTCTTCAATCTGCCATTGAAGAAGCAAATAAAGACTATCATACTCATGTTGAGTTTGATAAGGAAATGGAGAAGTACCTCGGATTTTGGACCCAGTCTACAGCCAACACGTCAGTCCCCCGTGACGTAGAGACATAGCCGAGGCATTGAAGAGATTCAGGCAACAGATTTTGAAGTCAGTGGGTCCTTCCCAGTCATAACCACCTGTCTTCTTCTCCTTATTCTTCTCTTCTCTTCCAATTATTTTTCTTGGATTCATTGTAATAAGTTGAGGTATTGCGATTGGCAATCCTTAACTAATCTTTAGTTAAAAGAAGTGGTTACCAAGAGTAATTGATTTGTAAGCTATATAATGGCCTCTCCACGCCATTTTGCAATCGAGAGGAAGAACTTGGCTTATTTTAAAAGTGTAAATAGATCATAAAGAAATCAATACAGAAGGACTTTTCATTCTTTGTCTATCTGATCTCTTTTATTCCCAAGATTTTCATTTAATTTTGTGAAGATCATTTGTCTGTGTTATGTCAAGAAACTTTGTGTTCTTGTAGATGTTATTTACAGAACTTTGTGTCTTTTAAATTCCATCTTACTTATATGATACAAATGATCCTGTTTCAATTCATTTGTAACTTTGCATACATAAAGAATTATTCGCCATCTATAATTACAATGTTGCCCTTTGCTCATTCTCGTATTCTCATTCCTCGGTCCTTTTGTAATTGATGATCTTTATAGAAAACACTTTCGTAATATGCAAGATCAACCAGAAAATCATGTTTTGTATATTTGTAAATAGGTTCGTTTGAATAAGGAACCTCTCCCATTAAAGAGGAGGGACTTCTTGTCCCGATCAGTTATTACTCTTCGTAAAGTCCTATTTGACGACCAACAGTGCCTAGGCACCAAAGGCCCTATCTCGGTTCCAGAGTGTGCGTAGAAGCTCAAAATCTAGTTTTTGTAGGGTCGGTAGATGTTCGTTGTCCTTCGGTGCTTATCATTTAGTATGTCACACTATGCTTGTAGATGTCTCATGTAACTTGTAATGAAAGAGTTTACTTGCAAACCCCAAAGAAAATAAATTCCTAAAAATAAAAAGATGCAAATGGGGAGTCAGAATGACCCCGACGGTCACTCGACTGAGTGAACCTACAATCTGGGTGTTGCACTACCTTTCACACTCCATGTAGTTATGCATGTGTGTGTGTAGAATCATACCCTAGGTAGCTCTTGTGCACAATGCCCTTGATATCGAGCAATAGCCGATGTAGAATATGTAAATACATGTGTGCATGGAAAAATTAACTTCCCTCCAATGCAAGTATGTAAAATAACTAGTCTCGTGTCCCTTAAATGAGATACTAGATGGATTCTTTAATACTCCTTAGATGCCTTTGGATGTAACCTTAGGTGATTGTAATAGATGTTTAGAGCTTGGTCCCTTATTATGATCACATATCATTGTATTTATATGATTCCCTTGTTTGATTTTCATAATTAACCACTAAAAGGATGAGAACCAAGAAATAAATATGTCCAACAACTAGAAAGGACCCAAAATAAGTGAGTAGGAAACAAAGAGCTTGGGGGACCTAGAGGGTACATGGTGCTTAGGCACTAGCATCCTAGATGGGCATTGATGTCTAGAGCTAGAAAAGATAAGGTAACAAAGGTTAGATTGGGAAGTGGGGTGAGTAAGACCAATAAGGAAACCAAAAAGAAAACAAAAAAGGCCAAAGGCAATGGTCAATTAGTACTTTTCTCTCTTAGGAATCATATGAATGTATGTATTTGATTATGACCTTGAAATGCACCCAAAGTGCATGATTTAGTGTCTATAGGCACAATGTATTTTTCAGATTCAATATATTTACTTAATGATGTGATAGAGGAGGAAAACAATTATTTCTCTGTCACCATAGTGAAAAGTTGGAAATTATATTTGGTTTGTTGAACACGCCCCCTGGAACAACTATTGGAGTTGTTAAGAGCCTTCGGGTATGTGATGATTTTCCACACTGCAACAAAATTTATCTCCAATATTGTTGCAAATTGATAACTATGAAAATAATCCTTTATGTGACACGTTCTCATACACCCATTCCTAATGCATATAACTAGGCAATATTGCTCGTGGTAAGAATGTTTGCTCACCAAAATCTATTTCTACGGTGCAAGGATTTGTACATGTAAGATAAAATTTCATCTTGCACATATGCTTTGAGAAGAGTTGCACTTGTGTGGTATAGTGTGCACTTGTGTGATCCATCTTATATCTTGATAGATCAATTTTTGTTACAATTTGATGACACCCTATTAAGGTCACCACCTCACCACATGTATGATTTTTATTTTTGCAATTAGCTAGACCTTCATGCCCAGCTAAATCCTTGCATTCTTCCACTAAGGCTAATCTGCACTTTTTGTGCATAAGTGATTACCTATGCAAGAATGAGAGGAGGAGTGGCCCTTCCCTTGTATACATCTCTTAAAATAGCTTAAACACTTACATCCACAAAATGAAATCCCTAGCTTCAATTATGCAAGTGGTGTCATAGCCTCTAGATGTAATTTCTTAACTTGATCATCATCGGAAAATCATATGTATTGGTTCTTAAGAATTTTTGAACCCTTTCTTTACAACTAGGAAGTACTTGAAACAAAATATGCAATTGTTCACCATTATTCCCTTTTGTGGGAAAAAATGTCTAGTTTTGAACTAATAAGGATCATAATGTATCCAAAAGTATCTATATCTTTCAATTCTACTTTGTGAGATCCTCAACAGTACATGTAGATATTGAATTTCTTCAATGATATCAAAATTGGCAAGCAACTTACTTCCATTTGCATCAAAGAGGCATCATTTATTGATTACAGGCACCATTTTTGTATTATGTCAAATTTTAGAGCCACACATGTTTTTTTCAATGAGTGACATACATGCACTCATTGCTTTGTATCATAGTCATCCACACACCATCAGTACACTTGCTACATCAAGAAGAAAACTAGAGATATGATTTAATAAATAAATTTCCATTATTATGATTTATTATGAATGATATAAACTTGACCTTACCCTCCCAGTTCTTAAGAAAAACACAATAGAAACCAAAGTTCATTAACTTGGCTAGTGATGTGAGGAGGGATCCAAGTCCGTATCTCGAGATCTATTTAAATGGGAACAAGGAAAACTAGTTTTTGTGTTCATATTTCTATTGGAAAATTTGTTTGTACTTCCAAAAACTAGATTAATCGAATATTACATCCGACTATAAAATTAATCATTTCCTTTAATTATATTTAGCCTTTGAAGAACATTAATCAAATATTGCATGCAACTATAAAATTTCTTGCGATTGACAATATTCTTAGCCAAAGTAGTACTCAAGACATTAGAAAAAATGAAATCGGAAGTAGTTATGTGATCGAAAACAAGACGACTCTAGACTAAGCTCATCCAAACCTCTAACAGACACATTTAGGAAAATGTTGTTAAGATAAGACATAGAATTTTCCAATACATACACTTCCAACATAACATGAGAGCATCCATAACCATAAAATATCATTGACATCCACAGATCATCTCAATCTCAATCTAGGCTACTTGATCACATTCTGCTTACTACTAACAATGCCCCTGAAGACTACTCTACATATCTTCAATTATTGCAAACCTGTATTCTCAAGAACATGGTTTCACAAGGAAATAAAGTCCATTCTTTCATCTCTCACAGGTGATTAAATGACATTTTCTACACACAACTTTTCATAATAAACTCATTTACATGTATGTCAATTGTGAAAGTTTGGTAGATTCCCATAAAGTATTTGACCAAATGAAAGAACAAGACAGATTCTCATCGAATATGATTATTGCAGCATACAAAAGGTCACATTCTAGCATACAGAAGACGTGGGTATCCTTACAAGGTAATCAAACTGTTGCACCTATGCAACAAATAGGTCTCCAACCCGATCAATTTGCATTTTCCAGCATACTCCCAACTTGTGCCAAATTGGGAGCTTTGGAACAGGGTATGTACATCCATAAAACAATACAAATTCCACAACAGCTTTCTAGTGTCCTCCATTTCGTGATAAAATGCAAGCTTTAGAACAAGGTGTGGACATATAATACTGAGCACCAATGAGATTATCAACCTACTCAATGCACTAAGAAGGTTAATCACCACAAACCATGTTATTGATCTGCATGAGGATCATCAATTATTTCCCAAAATTACTCAAACATGCAAAAAAATTGTCTTTTAAGCATTATCTTGCCTCGACCATCAATATTCCTTGCTTCATACACATCAAGGGATAAAAAAAATCAAAACCCACCTCCATTCAATATCATCGATCAGATGAAGAAGACCACTGTCAACATTTACATGTGGCAATCATTGGCAATTCTAGGGTAGTGAGATTTATTGCAAGTAACCATGAAAAATTAGTCCCCTTCTAATCAGCCATGAAAAATTTAGGAGAGGGTTCTTAGTAACACTATCCAACAAGGAGAAGTTCATTTAGGTAATAATGTGAAGCCTCCACCATTTTATGTCTCATTGATTGTTCGGGATAAATTAGTGCATAATTACATGATCGACTCGGGGACAACAACTTAGTAATGTTGAAGCAAATTGCAGATAAATTGGGCTTAAAATATGAACCAATATTGAAGGAGGTAGTTAAATTAGATGGGACAATAGTAGGCATAGTTAAAGTGATCAAGGAAATGATCCTTATGCTCCATGTTTACCCAAATGTCACAATTTTACAAGATGTATCAGTGATTGACTTTCCACCACTATTTTCTTTGTGCCTTTCAAGGGACTTTATGGCCAAGATCGGTAGGTACTTATCAATGGATTGGTCACACATGTTGTTTAGGACAAGATATGGAGCTAAGGTCACTATTAGGTCAGATCTAATCACACACTTTCACATTGAGCCCCATGTGCCAAGCCCAATAAATGCTAATTGTGTAGTATTTGAATGGGAGGATTGTTTAGATGCCTATGAACCAGACACCAAGGTTGGGACTATTCCTGATCTGAAACTTGATGAGTGGGCTCATAAAAGGCATGACTATGACCCATATAGGGAGATGGAATAAGTTGAGTTAGGTTTTTATTTTCTACATGAGGAGAACATATCTACCCCTAGCCTCACCAAGCCAGAAAATGAGGATGTTAATGAATTTTGGTAGTTGTTCTTTAACGGCTCGAGGAGTATGCAAGGTGATGGAGGAGGTGTAATGTTTTTATCACCACAAGGTGTGAATTACTACTCATCTTTCCATTTTCAGTTTTCTTTTTCAAACAATACAATTGAGTATGAAGATTTGATACATGGATTGCATTGGTAAAGAAAGAGGGTATCAAAAACTTGCAAGTGTTTGGGGATAGTGAGTTAATTTTCAACTAGGTTAGAGGACAACATGCTGCTAATAATGATCTTGCTTAAAGCCTACAAGCATCAGGTATGGGATCAAATTGAAGACCTTGAAGCATTCAATATTCAAGCCATACCGAGGAAGAAGAATGAGGTTGCATATAGTCTTGTGGTAATTAGAGTGACATTTGATGTGGTGGAAAGTATCAAAAGAGACAAAAAACAACCACATATTCATGTAATTGTGATGTCAGATGTACCAGACAATAACACAAGCTAGCAGGTGTTTGAGAATGATCAACATATCATTAGTTTTTTATAGGAGGAAGGCTGAGTTCTTAAACATTAGGAGAAATTTGAGTAGCAATACATGGATCAAGTGATGTAACTGTGAACAAATAAATTTCCAAAGGGTTTAGTGACTCTAGAGTAAATATTCAACCCAAATGATCAATTCTAAAAAGATAAGGCCAATATTCAGTCAAAGGGGAAGATTCAAAGCCCATTTTGGTTGGAGAGGGTAAAATTCTCCAAATTGGTAAGGTGAGCATGGATCAAGAAAAATCAAAATTCATATAGCTTTGTCAAGAGTTCTTAGATATCTTCACTTGGAGCTATGAGGATTTGAATGGATTTAATCTTAAGTTGGCACAACACATGATTGAGATGGATCTGGGAGATAAACGCATCGGACAAAATAAAAGGTCAGTCAATCCTCATATAGATCCTCTCATGAAGGAATTGAACAAGCTCATTGAGGCGAGCATCATTTTCCCGATCAAGCACTCAAGTTGGGTAGAAAATATGGTGTTCATCAGGGAAAAATAATGGGGAAATCAAGATGTGTATAGAATTTTGGGATTTAAATAGGGCCTCCCTCAAAGACCACTACCCACTTCCTTCCATGGAGCAGATATTATAGGTAGTGACCGGTTCAAAAAGATTCTCCCTCTTGGATAGATATTTGGGCTACAATCAGGTCATGGTGAAAAAGGAAGATCAATTTAAGATAGCCTTCACCACAAAATGGGGCACTTATGCCTATAGGGATATTCCATTTGGGTTATCAAATTCTAGAGCAACATTTCAGAGGGCTATGGATATGGACTTCAAAGGTATTTTAAAATAAAATAGTGTTTTTCTATCTTGATGACATCACTGTGTTTTCCAAGAATGAAGAAAGCCACCTCTTGCATCTTAGGAAAGTGTTCCAAAGGTGTAGGATATTTGGGGTATCTTTGAATCCCAATAATTTCATATTCTTGGCACATGAAGGCAAGATCCTAGGCCACATCATGTCAAAATAAGGATTGACGATTGATCTGGAAAGAGTAGAAACTATTCGAGCATTACTGTTGCCTAGTCATAAGAAGGCTCTCCAAAGTTTCTTAAGGAAAATCAATTTTGTTAGGATATTTGTTCATAACTTTGCTAAGATGGTCAAGCCACTAACATTGATGTTGAAGAAAAACATGGCTTTCAAATGGACTGCTGAAGGAAAGGAAAGTTTTGAAGCTATAAATCAAGCCATTGCAAAAGCTCCAACCCTCATAAATCCAAATTTCTCAAAGGATTTCACTCTCTATGCTTTTGGTGGCACGGATGCAATATCTGCAATATTGGTACAACTAAATCAAAAAGGAATGGAGTAGCCTATTGCATTCTTTAGCCATGGCCTTGAAGATTATGAGGTAAGGTATTCATTCATTGAGAAACATGTCCTTGTTGTAATTAGAAGTTTAAATAAATTTAGGCATCTAGTGTCAAATAACAAATTCATCTACTAGTTTCACATGTGGATGTGAAATATTTTATTTTGAATAAGGACCTCAATGAGAAAAGGGCTAGTTGGATAACCAAGGTCATGGAATATGACATTGATATCAAGGTGACCAAACTGGTTAGGGGCAAAGGGTTTTGTGAATAGCTAGTTTCAGTCACATGTAGGTGAAGAGGGGGTTGTTTTTGTGTTACAATATAATCAAGAACAAGCAATTGTTGATGTTCCCAACCCATGTTGGACTCAAGATTGGCTCATTATCTTCAAACAGCTCTATGCCTTTGAAGAATCATTAAGGAAAAGAGAATAGATTTCAGATTATAGTCCATTCTATACACTCTCATTGCTGGAATCTTATTCAAAAGAGACGTGAATGGAGTTCTCCTAAGGTGTGTCCCAACAAATCAGATAAAGAAGGTACTACAAGAGTTCCATGATGGAGAAGCTAGAGGCCATTTTTCTCCATGAGTAACAACTCTCAAGATCATGAAATTTGGTTACTATTGTCCCGCGTTGTTCAGTGATTGTTATAACTAGATTAAAAGGTGAAAAAAGTGTGTGTTCTTCATGGGGTAGGAAAAACTAGCAGCACTTCCATTACATCCCATCTCATTGGACCAGCCATTTATGCATAGTGGGGATTGGACTTCATTGGAGTCATCAATCTCAACTCAATCCAAGGCCATAAATGGATCCTTACAACCACAAATTATTTCACTAAGTGGATGGAGGCGGTTGCACTCAAGGAGGAAAATGGGACCAACATCTTGGATTTTTATGAAGGGATTGTCACAAGATTTATAGTCCCAACCACAATCATATCAGATAATTATCTATCATTCCTAGGTGTCAAGATCATAGAGTGGGTAGTCAAAAATGGGATATACTTGAGCACCTCGTCAAATTAATACCCACAGGGTAATGGGAAGGCCGAGTAAACCAACAAAAAGCTTATAAAAATCATAAGGAGAACTCTAGACGAGAACTAGAGGACTTGGCACAACAATTTGAAATCATCCTTTTGGGCTAATAGGATTACTCCCAAGAAGTCAAAAGGAAACTCCCCTTACAGGTTGGTTTATTATAGGGAAGCAAGGCTTCAAATATCACTAGAATTTCTAGCTTTGGAGCTTATCAAGCAACTGGAATTTTTTAAGTTTAATTTCATGGAAGTTAGGTATGTAGAGCTTATGGAGTTGGAGGAGTTGAGGGATAAAGCAAGTAAAATCATGGAGAAGGATCAAGATTTGGTCAAGAAATGATTTGATAAAAGGAAAGAAATAAAAACTTCTAAGAGGGAGAGTTGGTCCTGAAATGAGATGCAGAGAGAGCAAACATGGAAGACACTCTAAGTTTGATGCAATATGGAGTGGAACTTACATGATTTTAGGATTCAAGAGTAACAATGCTTTCCAACTATCCAAGTTGGATGGAGAAGAATTACAAATTCCAGTTAATGGAATCTACCTAAGGAATTGTTACTAAAGTAAAGTATCTTCCTTGTACATATTAGTTTAGAGATTTGTAATTCCTCTAAGTGCTTATAGCACATTGCATTGTTATAGTTGAGGGTTTATTTTGTAATAAGTGTTGGTGCACTCTCTGTATGTTCCATTTGGGATGTGTATGATTTTTTGTTTAAATATAGTTGTGTGTGGTTGTTGTTGCACTTTCTAGTTTTTGGTAGGGTCTCGAGATGGAACAATGCCCTAGCGAAAGTGTTACAGATATTTAAGGGTGAATTCTCAAATTCCAAACCAGTTTCAGTAATCAAAGTGACTCCATGCCCAATGGATACTCCAAGGTCACTAGTCTTTTGGATCTAGCAGAAGATCACCCCACAAGTCACCAATTGTTATCCATTTTTGAACCCCTGTAAAATGGAAAACTTAATAGGTTGGAGTGTTAGCGATTGGAGGTTGAAGAGATACTTTGCAATCTTCAAGGCATGTCATGTTTTGGATCACGAATTACTCTCATTTCATGGAAATCGGCAAGTAACGGTGAAGGTTTGACCCGATCGAGATGGAAAAATGAGGTGGTAAAGAGCCACCAGTAGCATTATAAGTGCTTTACTGGATGGTAGAATTTTATATGTTACCAAATCATGGTAGGTACATATGCTATCAGCTGGTATAAGGGTCGATAGGTCACAAAGGGAAAATGACGTAGAGGCATTAGTAGTATCTTTAGGATGGTACCATGTAGAAAATTCAAGGATAGTTCTAGCGAATGTTTCAAAATGCTACCGATTAGTAGCATTTTTTTGGTCTTCTGATTGGTTGCACAAACGAGACGATGAAGAATAGTCAAGCGACAATAGGGTCACCGTAGTATCCATATGGATTCTATTGACCGATAGTAGGTTTAAGCTACCACCCAAAAGTGGAGAAAGCATGTTACCGAATGGATGCATTTGTGTAACCGGTCAACACTATAAATGGAATACTTACATGGGAGGAAAATTTACATGCTACCAACTAGATGCGGAAAAAAATAGGTAGCATTAATGGAAGTGGTACATAGTTGGTTCAACTACCTTTTTAATAAGGTATGGCGCCCATGGCCACTGTGTGAATAAATTACCAAATTTTTATGGCCTCCCATACCTCTTTACTAAAAATATCAGTTGGTGAGGAATTTTGAGCATCTTCTTCTATATATTGTAAAATTTGCCTCATTTTGAAGGGAGAATTTCTATAATGCAAAGGAACTCTGTCAAAAAAATTCCAAAGCTATTGTGAGCTAAAGGCCTCAAATTTTGGCATTTTGTAAAGAATTCTTTCCTTGTGCCTATATTGTAATGGATTGTGCATGTTTTTAGCAATAAAATTCATGTTTTGTGGCTATTTTCACCTAGCTTGTATGACATTGCATCTTTTGCCTTCCATTATATTTGTAGGTATATTGTGCATATATTTATCTCTTTGCAAGATCTATAATTTGTTGTGCTTTATGAATATAGGGAATTGAATATTGTTTTGGATTGTGGCGCCTCCACCTTCCCTCTCTTACCTTGTTTACTCCCTATTTTTCACTCACTTAGATTGTCTCACCCTTTCTTAGTGCATCACCTTCCCTTAGAGTAGATTTACTTTTATGCATTCTTCTATCCCTATCTCCTTGGAAAGCATTAGGGTAGGATTAGATTAGTTTGCCATTCTCTGCACTTTGGAGAAGTTGGCACTAGGTTAGGAGAAGAAGTCATCTTTCTCCGGAGGATTATTCTACTTCCGAGGTCCCACACTGCAAAGTAATCCCATGTTATTACACTAATTTCCTCACACACAAATCCAAATAAATCAAGGGTTTTGTAATTTTGCACTAATACTTTCTTAATATAAATTTCTCCAAACTTTACTAATCAGGTTCCTAATTAGGCTTATGAGTGTCACAGTTTCTCTCCAAGAAAACTTTCATGCATAACATGCAAATAATGACTTCTTATCACTAAAATCCTTCTTAATCTGTGTGTACATCACTTCAAGATAATAGCTTCCAATTTTCAATACTTCATTCATTGTTTTGAGGCTTTAAACACAAATTTGCTCCAAACCCTAGCTGTAACCTGTCTCAGCCTGAGAGGGTTAAAATCTTATAAAATGCTAAACACTTCTTTCCAAAACGTAATATTTGGCTTCAATGTCTGTATTAACTTTCTCCTTAGTGGATTGTCATTAACAACTAAACTTCGAAAACCACCTGCAGCTTGTTATCACAAACTGGTAGGATCAGGATTTATCATGCTAATATACAGTTATACCCAAAAAAGACAAAATGACATGCATAATTATATTTTTTAACCTCCAAATAGAGTTGAAATACCACTGAACATAATCTTCTCCTCAACTCTTGATGAATTCTAATAACACACACTTAACTTTCAAAGGAAATCAAGCACTGTCATTCAACTTCTTAATGGTTTCAAGCATGCAATGAAGGTAATAGAGGATTCAACCTCACATCCTTGAAATATCTCATCAACAACTTCCTATGACAATATTAATATTGGAAGAAACTCGTCATGAGGATCACAAAACTAATATATCAAAGATTCCTTACAAAACACAGTCTCACTGTTATGAACTGTCCTATGATTAGCTTTCTTATCAGAGAACAAGACATTTACAACTCAAACCTTCATCAATCCTCCTGGAAGAGACTCCGAGTAAACTCATCAAAATGTTCATAAGGAAAAATCACTAGTTCTTATACCACAGGTGCCAAAACTCAGAATCCTTCATGAAGAAGACAATATCTCTATACAAAACAAAGTTTCCATTCTTTAAATTGTATTATCTTACAAAATTTCCTTCTTCTCCTTATTTATCTTCCTGAGAATCCTTGAAGAATGATCACTCTAACTCCTCATTCGAATTCTATCCATTTACATCTTATTATCAAACCATAACTAACTTTACATGACTCTAGATGCCATACACCACAAAAGAGGCATCATACAACTATATCATTTATTGACTCAACTTAACCCCTGGGACCTATTATAACATGTTTAGACTCCTTACACATTCTTCAATTCATAAAGTCCCTTCTTTCTAGGTCTTAACAAGTCATACTTCCACTTTTACATGCCTTACAAATTTTAATTTCCATTTGGTTGGAAAATAGAAAACAAGGGTAATTTCAAATTTGAACCACTTCTAAAGTCTATTAACCATTCCATCTGATCCCTCCTAACCTTCCAAGCATCCCCCTAATGAAAATTTGTGAAATTTACACACTCTAGGTGATGCTCATGCATCAACATTCATCAAAACATAATGGAAAGAGGAATTTTGTTAGATGTTGTAGTTGTAATTTCCCTTATAGACATGTATGAAAAATGTGGGAGCATAGGCGAGGCACGTGAATTGTTTGATAAATTTCTGAAACAAATGTGATCTCATAGAATGTCGTGAATGCAAGATATGCACGATATGAATTTGTTGAAAAGGCACATGAAATGTTTCATAGAATGCCTCAAAAAGATGTGGTCTCATACAACATCATGATAACATGATGTGCACAAAATGGAATTTTTAAAAATGCACGTGAACTATTTGATAGAGCACCTAAAAGAAATGTGGTTTGATGGAATTCCATGATTGTATGATATGCAAAATTTGGATTTTTGAAATTTATTTAGAAACTTTCAAGAAAATTCAATTGGCAGGTGTAAATCTAGATTCTACAACCTTTTCCAACATCATCCACTTTGTGGAAAAATGGGAACTTTGGAACAGGGTATGGACATCCATCAATGCACAAAGGATGAAGAAAATTTGTCAAATTTAGTTTTAACTCCCGGTATAAATAAATACAAAATGTGGAAGCGTAGACAAGGCACGTGCACTGTTTGACAAGATGCCTCAAGAAAATGTGGTCTCGTGGAATGCAATGATTGTAGGATATGCACAAAATGGATTTGTTGACTTTAGAAACTTTCAAGCAAATGCAATTGGCAAATTCAAGGTCTAAAGCCAAATTCAACAACCTTTTCTTGTATTCTATGTGCATGCAGCCATGCAGATTTAGTGGATGAGGGTTGTACATACTTCAATCACATGAGTAACCCTTATTGCATTACACCTGCAATTGAACATTATGTGTGCATGGTTGACCTTATTTTCCATGCTGGATATCTTAAGGACACCCTAAACTTTATCATTAAGATGCCAGTTAAACCTGTGGTGGCTGTGCGGATGTGTTGTTTTGGTGTCTGTAGATCACATATGAATATAAGCTTAGAAGTATTTACAGTGACAATTATTTTTTATTTGGATCCTAAAAATGCCGCAACTTATATTCTTCTCTCAAACATCTATGCAGAAGTTGGCAGGTGGGATGAAGTTCAAATGGTAAGGAGATTGATGAAAGATAGAGGAATTAAAAAGATCCCTGGATGTAGTTGGATTGAAGGCCAAAAAAAGATACATGTTTTTTGTGTAGGAGACAGATCACATACACAGATACAGAAGATCCATGCAAAGTTGGAGAAATTGACTTGGGACATGAAGGAAGCTGGGTATTTTTCAAGTTCAAGACATTTACTTAATTATGTGGTGAATGTAGGCTTAGAAGTATTTACAGTGACAATTCTTTTTGATTTGGATCCTAAAAATGTTGCAACTTATGTTCTTCTCTCAAACATATATGTAGAAGTGGGTAGGTGGGATGAGGTTCAAATGGTAAGGATATTGATGAAAGATAGAGGAATTAAAAATATCCCTAGATGTAGTTGGATTGAAGGCCACCAAATGATACATATTTTTGTGTAGGAGATATATCACATCCACAGACATAGAAGATCCATGCAAAGTTGGAGAAATTGGCTTGGGACATGAAGGCAGCAGGGTATTTTCAGATTCAAGACATTTACTTAATGATGCGGTGAATATAGGCTTAGAAGTATTTAAAGCGACAATGCTTTTTGTTTGGATCCTAAAAATGCTGCAATTTATGTTATTCTCTCAAACATCTATGCAAAAATTGGTAGGTGGGATGAGGTTCAAATGGCAAGGAGATTGATGAAAGATAGAGGAATCAAAAAGATCCTTGTAGTTGGATTGAAGGCCAAAATGGATACATGTTTTTTGTGTAGGGAAAAGATCACATCCACAGGCACAGCATATCTATGCAAAGTTGGATAAATTATCTTGGTAAATAAAGGAATAAGGGTGGTTTTCAGATTTAAGACATTTACTTAATGATGTGGTAGAGGAAAAGAATTATTTCTACACGACCATATAAAAAATTTAGCGATCACATTTGGTTTGTTGAGCACACCCCTTGGAGAAACTATTACATTTGTTAAGAGCCTTTGGGTATGTGATGATTGCCACACTACAATGAAATGTATCTCTAATATTGTTGGAAATTGACAACAAGCATCGCGTTATTATCTTTCCACTGCTGGGAGCCCATGTAGTCTTTCTCCTATCTTTACATCTGCTAGGAGGAAAAGGAGTGTTTCCCCCATTATGATAAATAGGTAGGGGTTGATATGATCCCATGTTTTATTCATTCATCTATTGAAAATTTTTATATGGAATTCGTAATGCTATTGTAAGTAGAATTAAATGAAACTGTGTATGTGGAATTCCTAAAGCATTTGTGACTCCATTCATTAAAACCATGTACATTGGAGTCCTAATGAAGTTGTTTATCGAATTGACTACCTGAGTATTGAAATCAAAAGCCTCTAGTGTTAGTGAAATTAGATTCCAAATGCACTTGTCAAAGGCTTGGAAATATCCAATTTTAAGATAATTCCAACTTGTTTAAGGTACACAGAGAACACATTGTTTCTTATAATGCCTAGATATTATCCATTATCTACCTATGTGAGATTATGATGTGGGGAGAGTTAGGCTTCAACATATGCATTATTTTATTAGAATATATTTTCTGAGTAATGGCATAGACTAGGTCTTCTGACATCACTAAGGGTCTTCTTTCTCTTTTTGTAATATTTAAAATTATAGGTTCCCAACTCTGCAAGTTTGTATGGATGATATCATTTTAGATCGATGCATTTTCCTTGGTTTCCTTGCCTCTCCAAGCTGACTTGAAAGAATCGGTAATGGAAATAGATCTTATGGCCTCCTGGACCTTTTCTTGTTGTTTCCCTTTGCTCATTTTTGGCCTTTGTTGTTGTACTTTTACACCTTTTCTGGTTTCAAGTGTAGGTTCCACAAATTCAATTCATATATGTCCTGGAGTTCTAGTGCTTGAAAAGGATTGTCAAGCTTATTCATTTTGCAGGTTGAGCTGAAGATTTATCTTTCCTTATAGTCCAATCTTAAATACTATTCAATTCTCTTGAATTTTAATACTGATAATCTAAGTTTTAACCTATTACATTATGTTTACATGGACTAGAACACACATATTCAATTTCCATCAGCTTTCCTACCTCCCTAAAACTCTCTCGTACTTCGTAAATATAAAATGGCCTGTTCATATGGAAATCAATTGTCTCATTGAAAACAAAAATGTCTTAAGGTTTCTGAACAATTTTAGACAGCCCTAAAAAAATCAATCCCCAAATCATAAATTTGCATAATGAAATACAAAGAAATTATATTTATATGGTCACAATCTAATGCTACTTGGGCACGTCAATCATAATAAATCTCTATATAAATTGGTCATTAAACATACACATTGTCCTTACCTATGTTTTGGGGCACAATAGAGAAAGATTTAGTCTTCCAAAATCTAAGAGTAGTCAAATCTTACATTGCTTAACATTAAGAGAAAAAGACAGGTCAGTGGTGCTGTTTAGAATCTGGATTAAGTTCAACAATTGCAGCTAAACCTTTCCTGAATAACAGATCCCACACTTGGTTATTAAATGGCCTAAAACTAATGACCTAATCATACCACTAACAAAAAATACATAAAAAATAGCAAAGGGGCAGGATTTTGGATGATTATCATTATCCAATCTGAGCACTTAGAACACTGGTCCCATGTTGATATACCACAATGATGGCATAACTATATCAGAAAAATAATGATGACATGCACTACAAAGAAAGATGACAGGAAAATTGCAATTGAAAACTAATTTAAAAAGCCTGCAGCATTGTGGATGTCAAGTTCTAATACCACTCATTTCCTTCTCAAGTTTAATAAAGATGGTGGCAAGCATTGCAATCCCCAAATATCAGATATTGTGCCACATTCCAACCTATCATAATAACTAATCATATTTTAAGATATGGTTGATGTAAATCTCAAAAAAGAAGCATGTGTGTTTTACAACATTGCAAGAACAATATCATTATGTTAATAACAAGTGTTATTTGTTTTTATGTTGGTGTTATCAATTCCACAGTTTCAGTAATCTAAATCAAGAAAATAGGGAAGACAAAGAATTCGTATAAAATCTTATTCATATACCCAACAATTTTTTTCCCAAAATTATGGGGAAAATAATTCTATACATTAAATGTTTGTTCTCATTGGTATCCAGTTTGAATTTATCTCATAAAGACTAACCAATGCTCAACACACAAAAAATGTCTACTCATTGATAGTAGTGTCAAACATAGACATAAACTACTCACATATCCTATGAAGTAGTAATGTTGAAAATTTCTTGTTCAGTGCACTCTCTTCCCTCCATGTGGATAGCAGCTTCACCTTCCTACCCAATCCGCTTTGGTTGAGTTGCTCCATGAAAAGACTTTTATTCTCTTCTTGAATGTGCATGGTAAACAACATCTTCAACAACTCTGTACGGAGAATGCTTGTGGGGAATGACCTGCTGTCATCCAGCCAGTTCTTTAAGAGAGTAAGAACACCTCTCTTCAGCAATTGTTGTTGTAACAATTTTCTTTGCAGGAGTCTGACCAGTATTGGGAACAATAAGAGCTTATAGAAACAATTTGCTTTGCAGGTTTCAATTTGTTTTGCTTTGAGCTTATTGAAACCTGGTTCATCTTGTGTCATTAACTCACCATCTATAATTGCTCCCAGTTCAAGTCCTGCCATGAATTTCTCAATTTGCAGCGCAATCTCCACCTCTTCCCACTTGCATATATTCACTCCAAACCCTAGGCCAGAAACCAATTCCCACATCATTTGTTGGCGGGCAGGTGAAGGGCACTTCCTTTTCTTTGAATTTTCTGGTATTTTCTTTCTTTGCTTTGGGCTTTTCTTTGGACGCTAATGAAATATTTTTATTGGATCTGTAATCTTTTGCTGTAATCTTTTGACTGGCTCTGTAATCTTTTGAGGTAGAGGCAGAGGCTGTTGGAGTACTCTTTCCCTAACCTCATCATCCAAAGGCTTTATGACTATGTATATGTCACCTGAGGATTCTGTGTGGATTATTCTTATTTTGATTTTCCTTATGGCCATTGCCTTCTCCTCAACATTGTCATTTTCCTTATCCTCATAGATGACATCTCTTCATCTTTGTCTATGGTTACCCTTATGTGCTATTGTTGTTGCATTTGCATTTGTGGTCATGGGCATTGGGTTACCATGTTGCACTATTGTTGCTGCATTTGCATTGGAATTTGCGGTCTCCATCTTCTTTCTTAGATTTTCTCTCTATGATTCATCTGGAGCAACCATCATGGGCATTGGGTTACCCTGCTGCGATGTTGCATTTGCATTTGAATTTGTGGTCTCCATCTTCTTTCTCGGACCTCTCTCTGTTTCAAACATCATGGGCATTGGGGTTACAACAACGCTTCTTGCTTTCAGAATGTATAGATATCCTCTTTCATCTTTATCCAAAAATAACAAAGTAGTTCATGTCTTAAAATAGAAAATTTGACCATAGTTGTGTCTTAAAATAGAAATTGGTACGTTGGTGGTTTGCTTAGGTATTTGACAAGAAAACTAATTTAGTTGTGCTTCTTTTTATTTTATTTTTAAAACACTTATTATTAATTATGATGTTATCATCTTTTTTGCATCACACTATTTTGTAATTCATATTTATTTGTTATTTGGGCCCTAGTAGGCACTAGTAATTAATTGTATCTACTAAAAAATCAACATTTTTAATGGGGAAGACCCAATTTAAATTTAAAATTATTAATCACATGCGGGGTTGTGCAATAGAAATGCCAAAAGGGGAAGATACAGAGGATAAGATTATGTGGAAAGGACACCGATGTTGGGGGCATAGAATGGCAGAACCTTGCCTCGTGTCTAGAATGGTAGGTGATGTTGATCCGTTATAAAGCAATAAGGCATTCTTCTTCTTTTTGAATTTGGCATTCGGTCTGATGAACAATTTAGAGTATAGTTGGAATGGCAAATGGCAAAGGCACAAACTGCATCTAAAATGAATGGCATATGATATTAGGCAATGCCCTTGAGATCAATGGTTCATACCCTATACACCATCATTCTTCCTTCTAATAACAAATGACAAATTTGGATTCATTATTATTGTGCATATATGTGATACCAACAACCATTCAATATGGGATTTGAAAGCCCATCGAGCTATTTTTGATATTTTAAGGATTTGTCATTCCGTTGCAAGGCCTTTAATCATACAAAAGTTTTTAGACTAATATTGTCTCCTTAAAATTTGGATGCTAAGAATTTTTTGTCAGTTTCTTTCATTACATGAGATCACAAGAGTGTCTGGGACCCATCTTCCACCTCACATTATTTTATTGAATCCTCCAAAGAAAGAAGCTAAACCTTATCAAAGCATTCACAGGCATGAGTTGAAAATTTTGCCAGCAAATGCCCTGAGAATTTGTGCCTCGGCTTATATTTCTAACGAAACCTCTCACATATGGCACAAGTTGTATACAACACAAGTGGATTCATAGGTGACCCAACAAGTTAAGCCATAAAAGACAAATCAAGCAATTAATAGCCCCTAATATCTAAAACCCCCATCCACCATCTCTCAAAGACCATATCGTATGTGATGAATGGAAATGCCTTGCTTTAACATCAATCTCAAGTTTCATCTCTCTTGATGACATGTGCATTATGCCACTTTTCTCATTCCAATGCTACTCAAAAATGCCCTAGGTCCATATGTCAAAATAGGAAAAAATGCATAGTAATATGAAAAAGAGAAATGCATAACAACAACAATCTTGTGCAGGGGTAGTGAAACAACTTGTAGAAGTGGTTGTTTATGTGGCCATTAGGTAGCCTAAAGAAACAATCATTTGTTTCCAATCTTAGACTCACAACATATAAAGAAGACCACATATTGAAGTTGGTGAATAATGTTTCTCTAGAGGAGATGAAGGCCCTTCGGTAAATAACAAGACAAAATAATATATTTAAACAACTGTATAAATAAGAGAAAGCTTCTATTATGAAGTTCACAATAGAAGGTGATTGGAGAGTCAAACAGATTCTAGAAACATAGTCCAGATCGAAGGAGAGTATTACATAGACTAACCATTATAAAGTCTAATTAAATGGCTTAATATGCACCATCCACAAAGCACCACATAGGCTAAAAGACTAGTATAATAGGAAGAGGTGTGGATGGCCTAGAATAAGCCATGAAAAACTCACATTCAATTAGCCAAATGTTAAATAAAAATTATATAGTTGTTAGGCTTGTTCTATGGAACTCCATCGAATCCATGTTTTTGTGTTAAAAGATTTGTGGTTTGAGTCCCACTCTCCATGCATTTGATTGTCGCTCATTTATGAATTGAATGAGATGTTCCATTCCAAGTGGATAAATATGTTGGAGAGAAAGGTTGTAGACACTCAAATTTGGTAATTCTACTCTTTGACACTATTAGTCTTGACATTGCTCTCTTGCTCAAACAAGTGTACTTTACCCACTCTCATCTAGTACATCTCTAGGTATTTTTTCTAGCTTGTTTGATCATACACACTCATCTATCGATAATTTATAAGAATTGAATGCATAAAATCCATTTAGAAACTCCACTTATTAGCTTCTAAAATTCACACTTCAGATTGCCTCTCTAGGGTCAAAAACATACAACAAGGGCAAGAACGGCCATACGGTCTTGACCCTAGTGTAGAGTTTGCACTTGCTCACTTTGGTCCCGAAATTTTAGTTACATATTATTCTTTGGGTCATTTACTCTTTCTCAATTATACTTTGTAACTTAAATCACATTTTGAAGCATATAGAAGCGAGTGAAACTCACCTCATTTAGAACATAGCACTCTTATGGACTCCCATTACAAAATCTATCAAAAAAGGCACCCAAATCTCTCTACACTCTACAAATACCTTTGCACATTCATTAGGGCAGCACCATCTACAAGTCTAAAGCTTCCCACTAGGTTTAGTGGATTACTTCCCACATTTGCAAACACTCAAATTCACTTACTCAAATAGATTGGTAAGAGAGAAACTCAAGTCAAACTTTGTTAAAGGAAGGATGTCAAATCTAATTACACTACAACTAGATATGACATGTTAGGTGGAGAACGACGTGCGGTTGAGGCCTCTTTGAAGTAGTGCTAACATTGGTGGTGCATAGGGGTTCCCACAACCAAACTAATGTTTGTTTTGTAGGACTTCTCATCCATGATTAGGGTTTGAAATATTTAATAGAGCATTCAAAGGCCTCATAGTATGACCTACAATAATCAACAAGTGAGACAAAGATATTTAGACAAACAAAAAACCTAGAAACTTTTAGGTCCCATTTCTGCACAGCGAGTTCAAGACCATACATATGTTTCTACCCCTACTATATAGTCCTTCCTAGGATGATCTTCAGGTCATAGTTCCAATTTAAAATCACTTCCAGGTCAATATGCCCATATTTCATCATTTAAATCACTCATATTTTCCCAAAATCATATGTAATAAACTAAGTGAACTCAATCCTATGTATTTGTGAACTTGTATTGTATCATGTACATTTGTTGGAAGTATTGATGCATTATTCTGTAGCTTATATTTCATTCCTTTTTGGTTATGTATAAATAATAATCAAATCTAAAAAGGGTGAAAACATTTTGTGAAACCTCTTTTTGAATTAAACATTATGTAATTGTTTCCCTAGGGTGGCCTTTGTTACCCTAGGTTTTATCCTTTTTTAGAAGTATATGCAACTATTAATTCTTAATATTTTCATTTTATTTCAGTTTTAATATGTTTCCCTCCCATGCCCTTGCAGTAGTGTACTACTTAGTTGAAAAATCAACCTATTAATAATATTGATCTTTCCTCCTACTGTAAGCATCATTACATAATGGACTCATCTTCTATGCATGTTAATGTCAATCCATTTGTCCTCCATAATTATCATGAGGTACCACTACATGACAATGAAATTCATAGTGACCATTCTTATGATAATAATGGCAATTTTGTGGACCAAGACCAAATTACACTTCTATCAAAATTTCTTGTTAAACTTCATGATAATCTTCAACACATTAAGCCTATTATCGAAATTATTCTTGCTACCAAGATTTCTAATGATCAACCATCTAATGAAGCTTATTTCTTGGGAAGGTATCGACCTTCTCTCATCACAAATAAATCTACTATCCCCACATCTATGGTATCCATATTCTCTAGAGCACATAACATCCTAATGCACAATGTATCTATGCCTATTCATGTAGCCACTATTGTTACTACACCTACCATATCTACTGGTTCACATGATTCTTCATATCTCACATAAGTTCTTGATGACCTTGTTCATATGTTACAAGCTCAAATATTTCAATTGAAAAAATGTGTGTCTAATTCTCCTCATGTTATGGACTCTATTTAATTACTTTATAATCCATTGACTCGTGAATTTTCCTCTTATCCTTTGCTTCTTATCTTTATTGTACCTAAAATTCATATCTATGATGGAAAATGTGATCCCATGGAACATCTTAAGTCATTTCATGTGGCTTGCATCAATTATGCCTCTTATGACATATTGCTTACCAAGTTGTTCCCTAGGAGTCTTAAGGAATTTGCATTGCAATGGTTTTATGATCTCCCCACACATTTTGTGTGTTCTTTCACTACATTGGAAAATTAATTTTTGGCACAATTTTCTATCAACATTGGGGATAAGGTTTCTTATGCACAAATGTATAAGTTATGCCAAGCCTCTGATGAACATATCAATGATTGTGGTTGGCTTTATTGGACCATGCTTACCAAGATGAATCATATCCTCATTGATATTTGTAAGACCTTTTTAACAAAAATATTACTTCCTCCTTTGCAAGAATCAGTCATGTTTGACAAATTTATATCATTTTACCATCTATGTCATACAAAAAAAGTGCACAAAGCTAAGTTGTTACATATGAATAAGATCAAGTATGTTGTTAGTGCCCTTAATACATCTAATGCAAAATTTTGAAGAAAAATACATCTAAGGGTAATACTAATGATGTTAAGGCTTCCTCTCAAGACACTATTAATGTTATTAATCAACCTACTACACTAAAATTTCACCCGCATGAAGATAGTTTACACAAGTTTACCATTTGCTAATAATATTTTCCTAAAGCAATAACTTGAGTGCAATCTTGTGTCTCTCCCTCCACCATTTGAGGTTGATGCAAACAAGCCTCAAAGTAAGAGTTTTGATGCCAAATCCTATTACAACTATTATTGATGTATTGGTCATTCTACGAAAAATGCATAAATCTTCATCATATTATTCAAGATCTTATTAACTCTAATGCCATTGAATGGGATGAACCCACTAAATCTTCTAAGAAAATAAATGACAATTCTAAATTGAAAATATTCAATGATCCACTCCCTAAGCATACAAGTGATACAACTACTTTTGAAGTGCATAATTTTTATCATGTGGTACCACCACCATCCTCTTATGATCATCCCTTAGATGCTATGATCAGTACTATTACTCATATACCACCTTCTACACCATGCATTACTTTCAATGAATCTGATATAGATGACACACTTATTTTTGATACATTTTCTATTATTGTCTCTATTCATCAAGTACCTATACATAATGTGTTGTTTTATCCACACAAAAAAGATAATGTGTGTTCTTGTTCATTATTCAATCTATCGATACCCCTACTCGGAAGCTTACATATGATTGTGATCCTTGTTATCGCCACATCATGTTAATTATCACTATTGGTATTTTACCACACAAGTTTCATTTTAGTTGTTATTTCCCTTAGCTCTAGTACCTTAGCATTAGTATCCCTTGCTTAATGTAGACACAAAATTATGCACTTATTACTATTACATTACACCTCTAGTATGTTGTTATATACATGATTTCTAAGTGTGAATATTAGACATTGGTGACACCTTTTCTTATTCCTTCTATTGTCATTGATTGACTTTGATTGTGACATTGTCTTATACTTCTTGGATTTACATCTTTTGGTCGAGTCACAAGGATCCATATCCTTGTTCTTGGTCATGTTTCATTTTCTTTCCTTTTGAGATGATACCTTCCAAGAAGGAAACTACCGCTCAAGAGCTAGTGTCTATAGTCTTTTATTTTACAAAGAATAGCTAAAGGCGTGCTATCACATCACTCGGATAGACCCGAGAACTCACCCGAAGTGTGTAAGGGTACTAAGTACCTCTTTTATGTCAGATTTGTCAAGGAGTAAGATTGAAAAGACATATAATCCAGATCTATAACAACCATGAAAATATAAACCACAACTAGATCTAGATCTCAACCATAGAGCATAAATAATCAAACAAGAACTAGTATCATGTTTACTACATAAGATCCATCAACAACAACATCAATAATAAGAATCCATCAACAACAATCCACCGTATTAACCCATAGAAAAACCAATAGATGAATACATCATAATAGTCATTACTAAGTCAAGTGTGTAGGTTTACCAACAAGAGGGATTTTTTTAGTGGTGAATATTCATAATATGGCAAATATTCCATTTTAGAAAAAATTGAAAAGGTGAATTTTCTGGCGTGGGTCATTGACATGTTCACCTAAAAATTAAAGTTTAATTTTTTAGGGGTTAGGCTTCACCTACCTCTTTAAAATATCCCCTATATAATCCTATATTATTCGCTAGGTAGAACACTACTTGCTAACTCATACCACCTAGGGGCATATCTATTATCAAGTACATAAAACTTGCAAAGCAACAGATTCTAGTACACAAAAGTACAATTTTTTAGACAAAAATGCTCAACTGACGTGTGACAAGAAGAATCTGTTGACAGGTGACAAGAAGGCTCTATGGATGGGCGACAAGAAGATTCTTTCGACGGGAAAAAAGAAGGCTCTGTGGACAGGCAACAAGAAGGTTCTGTGGATGGGTTACAAGAAGGATCTGTTCACGGGTGACAAGGAGGATCTATTGATGGGATACAAGAAGGCTTGGTTGATGGGAAAAAGAAGGTTTTCTTGATGGGAAACAAGAATAACCTTCTTACGTGTGACAGTCTTGTTGTTGATGTTTGGCAAGTTTTGTTTATTGATGCACGATAAGGTGTGCTTGTTGACAAATGACTTTGAGCTTATCTGACTCGAATTTATCATGCTGAGAACAATGGAAGTTGTTAGTGCTCAGAACACCCAAAAAGTTATAAAAACTCAAAAGTCTCTGTTCAAGTATTTTGGAAACTCTTCTGATTCAGATACCACAACCGTCACCCATATAGATCCCACTAAAATCAATTAGAGCACAGACTGTGTGGAAGGTGTTATTGAAGTGGACATGCATTCTACTCAAAAGTATCAACCAAATGATGCCTATAATGATACCATTTCAAGGATTGAAGATATTCCAGTAGTGCAAGTAGATATTGAATATATTCCTATTGATGTGTAACCAGGAGTGCAAAATGCAACACAAAAATCAAATGCAAATATTGGTTCACAGAAAAGGAAGCCCGATGATTGTGATATTCCTAAAAGCTCGCACGTAAAAGTAAAGTAGTGAATGTGTGCATGATTTGCTAAAATAAGTTAATGAAAATAAAGACTAACACCTATTAGTCTTAATTAACAAAATTAAAGCAAAATACAAAGCACCATCAAGATAAGAATTAAACAAGGTTAGACACTAACATTTATCATATTAAAACTTTTAAACTAACATGTTGGTTGTCTAAAAAACTCTATTCTTTTTTATTAACAACAAATAAGTGAATGAACCTATGTAGGCTCCATGGAAAATCAAAGGGGTTGTTCTTGATATTCCAAGAACCTAGGAATGGGGGCTTATCAAAGCTATAATACAAGACCCTTTTGACACCTCCCATATGACCTAAGTACTTTTGGCTAGAAAAGAGGCTTAACTCTTCAAGTGGTGAATTCTCAAGAAAACAAAGGAAAGCTTTTAGTCTATTTTTTTATATGCTTTGCTTTTTTCTTCTCAAGAAGTTTAGGTGTAGGTATAAAGGTAGAAGGAGGGCTCCTTATATAGCCCAATGGATAAAGGAAACACTTCATCCCTTTGCATGTGGGATAAAAGGTAAAACAAGATTAGGAATGGATAAGGTTGCTTTATAAAAGGTAACCTTACTTTAGAAGGGTTTAATTTATACTTAACAAGTCATGGGAGTTGGGGGTGTTTTAATTAATCAAAGGTGATTAATTAATAGGTAGATGTAAGCTTATAGAAGCTAATTAGAGGAATATTAGTATGATTTAGGCTATAGAAGGGGATTAAATCAATTAAATATTGATTTATTGGTTAAATGAAAGGGAAAGCTAATTAATTGATAATAATTAATTAGTCTAGATAGAAGGGGTGATTAATTAACGAAGGTCGTTAATTAGGGTGTTTGTTGGATAGGTGACTTAATTAATTAGCGTATTGTAATTAATTAATGATGATAAGAGAGAATATGAGCACCTTTGACGATATGTCACCAATTTGCAAGAAGGGAGATAATTAGCACAATTTAAGTATTTAAATTGCTCGGTGTAATTATGGGTGTCTACATTTACACCTTTTTGTGGTGGCGTAAGTGACACCACTTCAAAGATAGTAGACAGATGGAATTTTGAATGGATAGAAGAAAAATTAGTAGGAGGGAGATTCCCCCTCGAGTGTCAATGGGGTGATGAAGGAATACGATTGACAATCGAAAAGGTGAGAAATAGATAGAAGAATGGACAGGGAAGAATGCCTGGTGAGATGGAAGATTAGGGGTGCGAGAAATGTGATGTAGAAGAAATATAGAGAAGGGGAGAGAAGATCTTAGCCTCTAGCCATTGTATTGGAAAAATGTCATTGTCGTCATATTGCCAAGAGATCTACGTCATTAGTCCTTATTAAAAATATAAGCATACGACAAAAGTAGAATGACATGAAAAGCATTACTATGAACAATTGTCCATTTCTCAAAACACAAACCCCATGCAACATAAATAATGCAATGCAATATGAGAAAGTGAAAGATGCCTAACTCCATGCAATATACAAAATGAAATGTAATATGAGAAAGTAAACAAGCTAAACTAACAGAGAAACATAATGTAATGTTTTTATTATCGAGCTTCAATTACAACCTGTGTGAATTAATGACAAGGGTTGATGATGGTGCCCCAAGCAAGGATACATTCGAGGGGAATAACGGAGGACACTTGGGTCCAATGGAAAAGAAATGTGCACTATAAAATAGTACCAGGAAAATTGTTGTGCCCCAGAGTACACGATGAAGTAAAAGCCTAGCTTTTTTTTGATGGAGGTAGATCAAGATGATCTGCGAGTCACACAAAAGCTCAAAGTAGAACCAAAGAGAGATGTTTTATAGGATGATTTTCAAATTTTGGAATTTTTTTGAAACATATTTGAATGTTGTGGATTATTTTTAAATTTTTATGAAACTATGTACAAGAAGATGAGGAAGTGTGGATGCCCCTAGCGATCGATGGGATATACAAGGGCATAAGGTCACATGCATACCAAAAAGGTGAAGATACAAAAATGCCCCAACGATTAGGTGGGAGTATTCAAAGACAAACTCTTCACATGTAGAAGTGGGACCCAAGGCCATTATGGATAGGTTCAACATGATAATGAATGTAAACAAATGAAGTGCTAGGAAGAAGCAAGGATGTCCCCAGGCGTAAGTTGGCCTAAAAGCACATGGTAGAAAGGAAGGAGAAGATTTTTTTGTGAAAAGGGACAAAGGTGTCTCGAAAACATGACAAAAGGAAATACCATACACATGGATGTTCGAATGAATAGAAGAATGATGTGAATGATATGAATGTAACTTATAAGCCTTGCATAAAAAATTGATTAGCCAAAGGTAACAATCATGAGACGAGATAAGGACTAAAGTAAGAGTCTGAATAGGGTCCAAGAAAAGACACCAGTAACATACTAATCCTATTTACTCATAGAGATCTAGTGTGTGCACGTGGAATTTAATTACCTCTTGAAGGGAAGGTTTAATAGACAACAAGTGAAGACACTCTAGCCAATGTGTAGGAATGATACAGTTTGATATGCTATTTTTTGAATGGATGTTGGAAGGATAGCCTTACATTGCTCTGCTTCTAGCCAAGCATCCATAGCCCCGACAAAGATGCATTTGATTCTAATCACAACATTTCTCTATTGCCAGTCAGGCACCTATAGCCTCGATAGATATTATTGGAAATACCCCAAGAGAGAGTTATATATCAATTTTCTTTTTCTTTTAGCTTTTAATTTTTTGATTGATTTTGATTCTTTTTGCTTTCTCGAAAACTTGTTTCAGCTCTCTTGTTTGACAAGGGGTTAAGAACCACGAGATGGCTTGATGGAAGGATATGAAAGTGATTGTGATAATGACATTGGCTAGTGTTAACAAATATGTCCAAAATTTCTTCACAACAAGTTTATTAGATATTGAATGTGATAGGATATCCACGACGTCATTCGTTCTTTAATTTACCAAGGTGATAAAAGACCGAGGTCAAACAGATACTATAGAGATAAGTGTCACAAAATTTGTGTGAAAAGGCTAATCAAAATATTTCCGAAGGGATGAAAATGGAAGGAAGACTTGCAGAAGAATAGCAATGAAGGGAACTAATAACATCCATGTGTACGCAGTACTAATTACAATGTTTGATCTTTGTACCTTTGATTTTTGTTGTGTTTTCTCATGTTTTTGTATTTTTGAATTGTTTTTAATTTTTAGATTTTTGATAGTTTTAAGAGGTTGGGACTATCAAAGTCACTCTGTGTGGTAAGATCCAACAACAATGTTTACAACTTCCTTGATAAGGGACACTAATCGTGTTTTTTTATCAAGAGTCATGTTTTCCTCTATCTTAATGATCAAGGTGAGCTCATACTCAACAAATGACTATGATTTATCCTAAACATGGATTTCGTATGTGGGAGCTTGAGTTCCCTATCTAGAGGTTTATGCACTTTGCGCCATACTTGATGGTTACATTGATGTGCATTCTTGAATTGTGGTTGATTTATAATTCGAGATTGTTCAATTTGTTATGAGCTTTGGGGCTCTCGGAATTTTTGACTGAAATGGATTGAGAAACTGTTTGGGTTTCTTATAAGCTAATGTGTGACTTGTCTAATCCTAAGAAGGAGAAGAAAGAGAACGTTGACATTTAGAACTGATGTGAGAAATGACCGCGGGCTTGCCACAACCATTGATAGAAGAAATATGTGATGGATGAAAAGGATACGGTCCAATAATTAAAGAGGATGGGCTACGAGGAGGTGAGCCACTAATAGAAGATGACGAAGGGCTACTAGGATATGACCCTAAGATGGAAGAAGTTGGTATATGAGGACATGGCCCAAGAATAGAAGAAGAAGGGCTACTTAGACGTGACCCATAGATAGAAGATGATGGACTACCCGGGGGTGATCCATACCTAGAAGACAAGGGGCTAGTTAGACATGCCCCAAGAATAGAAGATGATGGAATACATGGGGGTGATCCATATCTAGAAGACAAGGGGCTAGTTGGGCATGCCCTAAGAATAGAAGATAGTGGACTACTCAAAAATGTCCCACAAATAGTAGAAGGAGGGCTACTAGAAGGTGACCCACACCTAGATGAAGATGAAGGGCTACTTGGTGTTGACCCCATAAGAGATTGTGATTGAGAAATTATGATAGACAAAGAGTTATTGGGTGACGAGAAGATAGGCAATGGATTAATGCAAGACTAAGGAGTTTCATCACATAATGAATAATGTGAAGATGGAATAATAAGAGGAGGATCAAGTTGCATGATCTGAGGCTCTTCCTCCATTTCTTGATAAAAGGAATCAAACTTTTCCTCATAATACGTAGACACATCAAAGTCTAAAGAGAATCCTTGCTCATAATCTGCTAAAGGAATGTCTTCATATGCCCCTATAAATGCCCCGATTATTTCTTCATTCTAGAAGAGATCAATCGGTATGAGTTTTTGATCGACCACAGGGGTTTATTGAAAGAAAGAGGTTCACTTGGTGTGGAAGACTTAGAAGATGTTTGATAATGATTGATAGAATAAGATGACGTGGGGGAGAAAGAAGATGTGTAGCTAGATGTCTCAAGAGTAGAAGAAGGTGGTGTGGACCTAACTATATGATGGTATATCATCTATAAACTAGTAGGATTAAGTCCAAAGTTTATAGATTGTGACGCATGGGTCGATTTAGACACTTGACTCAAAGAATTTGAGTCACACGAATATTCAAGGGAGGAATACTTATTGGGGGTGATTGATGAAGAATTTCATGTGAAGAAGGGGAGGACCGTGATTCAAGAATAGTAGTTTGGATCCGAATAGTAGTTTGATCTGACTCATCGAAGATTTAGAGGAAATATTTGGATTGGAATCCTCGGAAGAGGAAATGTTTGGATTAGAATCAAAAGAATGTTGGGGGAACTCAAATAATAATTTGGATCAAAAACATCCAAATCATACCACTAACTATGAGAGGAAGGTGGGGAATGAGTTACCCGTATGGGATCTCTAGCACGAAGAATCAAACGAGGTTTATTTGTAATACAAATATTTTGATTTGAATTGCTAAACCTAGATTCTATATTTTTGTAAGTATGGGGAACCACACGATAGTCAGTCATTTTTGGTGTTGTTTTAAGCACAAATTTCTAGATTTAGATAGTGTGATGGAACTCCTTCAAAGGGAAGGAAGTGACATGTCGATTTGGGTAGCATAAGGACAACCAACTAGACATTTTGTAAGTATTGATATGCGTGCATGATTTTCTGAAGAAGATCTAAGGAAAATAGACATCATGATGATGCAATATTGATGAGATAAGAAGGGATTGTCCTTGAAAATAAGTTTTTGAATGAATAATCACAAGGAACAATCATGCAAGTGTGAAACACAAAGCCAATCAACAAGGAAATACACCATATGAAAATGCATGTGCAAAGTGATAGTTTGATGCAAAGGTGATCAACACAATGTCAATATTTACGTCAAGCTTGAAATGAACAAGGCGTAAATATTAACAAAGGGTAGATGTGACTCCCAATCACAGATACCCCAATAAGTTCAAAAACCAACAAGGCCTAAATTTTGAAGGGTGAGGTTTACAAATGTAAGCCATATAGCCACACCAATTGGACATGTCTATCAAGCTTCGTGGAGAAGTGAGATATTAGTGTCAAAGTGGTATCAAAATGATGCAAACAAAGTAAGTGAAACCTTTCAAGATTTGGGACAATGTTTGAAATCAAACTAAGTCAAAGTATACTAAGGATGTGTTAAAACGTGGGCATTTAACACCACAATGCGAGATAGTTAGATCATGTTTATGAGAAACATGACATAAGTATCTTAATTATGTCAAGACAATGCAAATGAGGTAACATGTCAAAGGGAGATAAAATGATGAATCAATCCTAACTATGATGACGATCCTGACGTGGGTATCAAGATCACAAAGGATACCAATGATATAAATACGTCTCCACACACTTTAGATGTTTAACTAACCCATCCGCAAACATGGATGGGCATAAACGGACAAAAAAGTGGTGAAACAATCAATTGATAACACAAAGGTAGTCACTCCTCTTCTGATCAACAAAGTGTCAAAAGAAAGTGAAGGAAGTAGATCAAATGGGGTAAAAAAATGTTGGCCTCACTTTGGCAGAGTTTTGCCTTACCTTAGGGTAAGTGAAAAACTAAGCGAAAGTAACGTGTCACACGTTTCATGGTGAATAATGGCTCACAACATCAACACTATTTTTTCCCAAGTGGTTCTCTGTCCCCAGGTGTTACAAAGTTGTCTTAAGCGAGCTCGATTTAGCAAAAATTCACACTAACTAGTTTAGGAGTATCTCGGATTTACTTTACCCCATTCAAGCACAATAGGAAACTATTACATCTACGTGTACCATCACTGGGGTTGCCATATAGACAACCGGTAACACTAACTCACAAGGAATTAATAGTCAAGTAGGTTATGCAGAGCACTTCCCGTTTCGTCCACAAGGTTCCCTCTTACGTGGACTACTTTGGGGTTCCTGGTACCACCCCCATTGTTGTAGCTTAAGGCATTATGCCAAAGGGGTTATGTTCCAGTTGAGTGGAGAGGGACGTACCCTTTTCTGAAACCTGTAATATAGTGTTTTGAATATGGTGTGTTTTTTTATCTTTTTAACTTAAATGTGGTTTTAAGTGGCACACCATTTGGCAACCTGCAAGAAACATGTGTATTAGAGGGTTTTTTGTTTTGTTTTTGATGTCTCCTTTCTTTGACAAGTGATTTTGGTCCTACATACCAAGGTTAGTAATTTTCCAAAATGTCATATAAAGGAGATAAGATGTTGTTTTTTATTTCCCAGATCATCCTAAGACACAAGGAAAGAGCATACGCAACAAGGTATCTCACTCAAATTTGTAATAAATGGAAAATTACTAAGTACAACATGAAAATAAATTCCTTTTAACCAAATTTGAAAGTTAATTAAACTATTTTACAAGTATGAAGAAAGTGGTGAAACATTTTTGATTCTCAAGATCACCTAGAAAGGTACGAGGGAAGAGCATACACATTTCAAACCTTCAAAAATAAATATGTAAATGTTTTTGATTAAGTTAGTATAAAAAAACCTAATGCAAAAGAAACCTGTAAACCATCAAGTTAGAACCCCGCAAGAGTTATAAAACAAAGAAAATCAAAAAATTCTAGAAATCCAATTTTGCACCTTTTTAATAGTTTTTAGTAATTTGCATTTTTGGAGGTCTCCAGGGAATTTTGGGAGTTTTGTGATAGAATTTAATATACCAAAGGTATCTAACTTTTGGAATTTCCCTCACAAAGTACACTTCGTTATCTTTCCGACGCCTATTCAAACTCCAAAAATGGGTTAATGAGTCAAAAGTTATGATCAAAACAAGGAGCACTAAAAATTTGTAACCAAAACTAGATTAAACAGATATACATGCACCCCCTTTTATGCATGTGCACCCCCTATAGAGACACCTGCACCACTAGAAAGGCATGTGCACCAGGATTAGGGCGGATGCACCACTCTATGTTTTTCTAACTCACAATGCACTGGCCACTAGAGAGGTTCATGCGCCACTTTGTAAGTGTGTGTGCGCCAAGGAAGTATACAACAACGTTGGGATCGACGAGTGCTGCACTACCAGAGGCACCTATGCCACCATAAGTGTGTGTACGCCACTTCCGATTGAAAATAATTTCTGTTATCTAATAGAATTCCTACGCTACCAGAGAGAGGCACCTATGCCACCAAAGAGATGCATGCGTCTGGTTTAGTGCATATGCATCGGTCGACAAGTTTTCACGTTACGGTGAAGGTATAGTACGAAATGTCATCTACACCCAGATTAGTGTGTCTACACTGGTTAAGGTATGTGCACCGGGGTAGTGCATGTACGTCAACGTTAATAAACAGAGAATCGGCTCTAACAAGACACTGCGCCACCATAAATGTACATGTGCTCCTTTTAGTGCACTGTGCCACTCCCGCAACCAAAACACAACAAAAAAGACAAAAACTCACAATACTTCAAATTTTTAGCAAGTTAGTTTAAAAATGGCAACAACCCATTAAAATTATGGCTATGAACAAGAACCTACACATATAATATTAGCAAAAATTCTAAGAAAATGGACATTAATTACTACATGTGCATATCAAAAGTTAGCCAAAATAATAGAATTTAAACTAAAATGCCAAGGGACTAGGTCCCACCAGGCGTGCCAAATGTGTGCATGATTTGCTAAACTAAGTTAATGAAAATAAAGACTAACACCTAGTAGTCTTAATTAACAAAATTAAAGCAAAATACAAAGCACCATCAAGATAAGAATTAAACAAGGTTAGACACTAACATTTATCATATTAAAACTTTTAAACTAACATGTTAGTTGTCTAAAAACTCTATTCTTTTTATTAACAACAAATAAGTGAATGAACCTATGTAGGCTCCATGGCAAATCAAAGTGGTTGTTCTTGATATTCCAAGAACCTAGGAATGGGGGCTTATCAAAGTTGGGCTACAAGACCCTTTTGACACCTCCCATATGACCTAAGCACTTTTGGCTAGAAAAGAGGCTTAACTCTCCAAGTGGTGAATTCTCAAGAAAACAAAGGAAAGCTTTTAGTCTATTTTGCTATATGCTTTGCTTTTGTCTTCTCAAGAAGTTTAGGTGTAGGTATAAAGGTAGAAGGAGGGATCCTTATATAGCCCAATGGATAAAGGAAACACTTCATCCCTTTGCATGTGGGATAAAAGGTAAAAAAAGATTAGGAATGGATAAGGTTGCTTTATAAAAGGTAACCTTCCTTTAGAAGGGTTTAATTTATACTTAGCAAGTCATCGGAGTTGGGGGTGTTTTAATTAATCAAAGGTGATTAACTAATAGATAGATGTAAGCTTATAAAAGCTAATTAGAGGAATATTAGTACGATTTAAGATATAGAAGGGGATTAAATAAATTAAATATTGATTTATTGGTTAAATGAAAGGGAAAGCTAATTAATTGATAATAATTAATTAGTCTAGATAGAAGGGGTGATTAATTAACTAAGGTCGTTAATTAGGGTGTTTGTTGGATAGGCGACTTAATTAATTAGCATATTGTAATTAATTAACGACGATAAGAGATAATATGCATGCCTTTGATGATATGTTTCCAATTTGTAAGAAGGGTGATAATTAACGCAATTTAAGTATTTAAATTGCTCGGGTGTAATTATGGGTGTCTATAGTGAATACGAACAAGAATATGTGGACACTTGGGAGGACATACAAGTTTGACTGGGCTACAAAATTTCCATTTATTGAACCTGTACAACCAGCTAATTCTGAAGAAATTTCATCAGAATGTACATGTACAATATGTACGTGGAAATTAGGAAGGCAACAAAAAATGCAACTGAAGTTGAACACAATTGAAAAATACTGTGGAAAACAATATTTCACTGTAATTGGGGAAGATGGCCAGAAAATAAAAACACATAGATGGAAAACTGAAAAATAATGCATGCATGTGAAATATGTGGTAGAATATGAGGTTGATCAGAAAAGATGTAGACTTCTCATAGAAAATGGCAGAACGATCACATCGCAAATTGGTAAGATGAATCAATCAAATTTACGTGCTAAACTCATACAATTTTCTACTTTATTCCACATCCTTAAGAAAGGAATACTAATTTCAAATTTCATTGATTTCAAACCTTTGTATCAATATAATGGAATGCAGAATGTTCCCCTGTCTCATTGGTCAGACAACAATGCATGGGAAATGGCTAAATTTCTTGCTATGATTGAGAAGGAAGATTTGAAAGAGTGTGTAAAAAATGTAAATTTTATCTCTTTGTCAATTTATGAAGTGATGTTGTTGAAAACACCGCATGGGTATGTATCCATCTTTACACTTTAGAAAATCATATGAGGACTCCGCATGTGTTGGGTGTTCAAAAAATGGTTGAAAATTGCAATGCAGAAAACCTATATAAACTAGTTATTTCTCTTTTGAAAGAAATTGTTGGCATGATCATGGATCAAATTTGAAATTACTACGAATTTGGATTTCATGGGATAATATGGTGCATCATTCATGCAAGGTCATAGAACTCGGGATGTCTGTTTGATTGCAAAATCATTCACCCCTTATATGCTAGCAATTTAGTGTATGGCTCACATAATGAATTTAGCATATAAAATTGTTAGCAAATACGAAAATGTTGCAAAAGTAGAAGAAAATTTAAGAGAACTACATGCATATATGGCAAGTAGCCCAAAGTGATTTTGTGAGTTTCAGAAATTTTCCATAGGAATTATAGATGGTAAAAAACTTCTAAAGGATGTTGAGACAAGGTGGATTTCGTTGTATGAGCTTGAATGCGAGTGTGTGAGGAGTATCCTTCGTTGGTTGGTTTCATGCACAAATATCGTCATGAAATTGATAGGGCCAGGGAATTTTTGTTCTTTCTAACTGATTTGGAGACATTTCTTACATTGGTAGGCATTCTTCCAATGTTGCAGGAGATCAATACATTAATGAAGCATGCACAAGGGAGATTAACCTATATTGTTGATTTTATATGGATGAGAAAAATGGTATGTATGATTCTTGATGCCTTGTACACTTCCCCAGATAGTTTTGATACACCTGTATTTGATAACTGGAAATTTTTATTGGATATTAACCATCCCAATAAATTTTTGAGATTTAATATCCATGATCACCTCTATATCCATGTTAGCGGGAAAGAGATACCACTACACATTCTACAAAAAATTAAAAACGTTACATCAATGGACAAAGAAGAAGTTCCTATGACATGAAATTTGTTTGATTCTGTATTAGTTTAAACAAGAATAAAAATTAGAAAAATTACAGAATCCTTAGCATTAGAAATTAGAGAACTTTTCAACCAAGACAAAATTCTTGAAGCCATGGGTGTGATGAATCCAAATTTTTGGAAATCAAAGGTTGAGGGTATTGAAATAAAAGGTATATTGAATGTTGATTTAATAAAGACTCAATCAACTAATTTTGTAATGACAATGAGGTCACAGTATAAACTCTTAGATGAACCTTCAGAGAGTGGTGCTATTACAAGGCTCTGGCGAAAAATCTACCAAAGTAGTGTGTTACAGGAAGACATTAGTGAATATTTTCGGTTGTATGAGTTGTGCCAAACAATGATTTTGGGATCCATGGAGGATGAAAGAGTTTTCAGTGCTTTATATTTTATTAAATCAAAACTGAGAAACAAGTTGGATAAAAATCTTGAAAGTTACATAAGGTGTTATGTTTCTTGCTACTCTTTGGAAACCTTTCCTTTTGACAGAGCTATTGCACATTAGAATTCCCTTTCCAAAAGAAGAGGTGTAAATAATACTACTACAAGTCCAAGTAATCTCAACAATGAGACTGGAAGTGGTGCATCTTCAAACTCTACAGATGCAAATATTGAATACGAAGAAGCTATTGAAAATGGATTGTTTCAGCTTTAAATAGGTATCACCTTGACATTACACTTTAACTGTTCTTATTTATTCAATTTCATATTAAGAGATTCTAATTTAATTGTTTATAGTTTTACATAAATACCATTGTAATTCTGTAGATGCAAATATTGACAGTGAGGAGGCTATTTTTGATCTGTAGTTATCATCGAAGATTTTACAGGTATGTATATCTACATTTATTCAAATATTATTATTTATTAAAATCAGATTTATTTCATTGGTATTTTTAATTTTCAAACCACTTTGATATTGTATTTTTCAAGGTCTTCAAAGCTCAAATCTAGATTTTACATATTCTTGCCACGCTTTTAAAGTCCGGTACAATTGTCATCCACTCTGCAATGCATTCTTGATATTTGTGTCACCTTCGATACAAACAGGTTCTGGTTTGCTTTAATTTTCTTAGGTTAGATCTAGATTCTACATTTTAATTTCTCTTCATTTCATTGGTTTATGAAAAACGTGAGTTGACATGCATCCAAGGAAGCTCTCGCTTCTTGGGACTAAGATTATCGTAGCTCACCCATTTTTATTCTAATCCTTATCCATTTTTTGTGTTGAATGCTTGAGAATAAAAGGTCATATAGTTTTCTCAAGAAGATAAGATGTACCTTAAACCCTATCTTAGTTAGGTTAGCCATAGTTTTAAATGTGAAGAAGATTTTACAATATTAATATATTTGTGTCATACCACATTCTTTTTTTTTTCATTTTGAGCTTTGTCGTTTCAATTCAATATAAAGGTTTGAAAATAAATTTGTAGAAACGATATACATATTAAAGAGTTTGAAATTTAAAATTGAGAGAAGAAGCTTTTAGTGTATTAAGATGTATCTGTCACACCACAATGCACTTTTTTAATTTCTTAAAACAATTATCCATTATCATCATCTAGTCACATACAATTCATCATCATCCATATCTACTCTAATTTCATTATCCACATAACACCACATTCTAAATGAATAAATGGATGATCCATTGTAATGTATATTCTAATGTCATCAAACATATTAGATGTCATCACCCACATGTAATGAAAAATGTAATCATGACCATCATTGCATGCAGAGATAATATTGCATAAAGTTTAAATCCATGAATCATGATTATCCATCAAACATACACACCATATACAATATAGAAATTCTATATAAAAATATAACAACATACAATTCATCTAGTCACGTATAATTCATCATCATCCATATCTACTCTAATTTCATTATCCAAACATCCACACCTAATGTCCACATAGAACCACATTCTAAATGAATAAATTAATAATAACTATAACCACATCTACTCTAATTTCATTATCCATAAATCCACATCTAATGATAAATGTAACTATCACCATCATTGCAAGAAGAGATAATATTGCATAAAATTTAAATCCAAACTTCAAATTAAACAAATATTCAAGTATCAACTTTCATTCTTCTATATATAAAATATTTAAAGTTTCAATTTTGAGGTTCCCCAATCCTCAAGCCTCAATCATTAACATTTTCACCAGACCCTATTGTATTCCTTTCCTCAATTATCCTGAACTAATTAGATCCTCAAAGAGTCATGTCTAGGTTCTTGACGATTACTTCTTCTTCCTTTGTAGCATCTCCATGGGATGTCAAAGAAGGATTTGCCACTACCTTTGCTTTAAATAAAATCTCAGGGTCATAGCCATTCTCTTTAATTATCCACTTAAGTGTATTGTTTTGTTTGTTAACCAAAACAATATTTTCTTTCATCTTAATTGTTGTGGATAAACTATTCTTTGTTGTTTCCAAGTGAACTTGGAAGACCTTGGCTTGACTCTTTAAATTTTCATATTTCAGCTGCAACAAAAAGAGTGAAGTCAATTAAACATATTAAAAACAATTTTTATTGAAATTAATAAAAATATTTTTTCAAACTGATTATACTTACGACAACTCTATCTCGTTCGGCATTTGCAATCACGACCATTTCCTTGTCCTTAGACCATTTATTGAAATAGGCTTGGGCCTCAACACTGATATTCTCCAATCTATTTAATACTTTATCTAAAATATTGTCGTTATAGGTCTTGTTATATGCGATGTACCCCACTTTTATCTCTCGCTCAATAATAATGCATCCTTCTTTGCAGGTTGATTTTTTACTTTTGCAAATAAGCTCTCTCTTTGCCAATGGTTATCATAATGAATTACTATCTCAAATATTAATAATTTTTCCCTTCGCTCCCATTGAATGAGCTCACTAATTTGAGGTGTGATAAATTCATTCATGTGGGATTGACAATCATAGCCAATCAAGTTCTCCAAAGGAAATGTTGGCAAGTCATCACTATCTGTATCAGAAGAGGATGATTTTGAAGGAGAAGTATGACAGCTTTCACTTGAGCAACGTCTGTGCATATTTTTACTTTTGGGAGCGCTGATCCTAATAGCAATAATAGAAATTAATATTAAAATTGAAATTTAAATGTTGAAAATTTAAATAAATTTAAAAGTACATTGAGATGGAAATATACCTACTGGCCCTGAATCATATCATATGTGTTGAAAAAACCAGTTGGGTCACTGCTATCAATGCCCAAATAATCTTCATCTAAATTTATTTGATTCAAAATTGATTGCCCTATTGCAGTGGGATAGCCAGTGAGAGAGAGGTTCGAATAACGAATGATAAGGGAATGTTTAGTGTCCCACTAGGGGCTAGAATCATAGGCATGCATTTACCAATGGTATTTTTCTTGAACCTCTGGTCAACATTTTGAATCGTAATTGTGGGGTTGATTGAGTAGCTGGGGTTTGCAGATTTTGAGTAGAAGACAAAGGATTGCTATCAACTTTGAACAACAAGATGCCAAGAAAAAAATCATTAGTAATTACTAAATAATATGTAAAAGTATTAAATAAATCACAAAATAAATGAAGTCATACCTGGTTGAGCGGGATTTTGTTGTGGTACGAATTGATTGTGTAAACTAGGGGGTTGTGACAGACTTTGAATTGTTTTGGTTGGAGCTGATGGTGGTAATTGTTGTTGAGATTCGACAATTGCACGAGATTGTACCGAGTGGGTTGGCGATGCTTTCTTTGAAGCATGTGAGTAGTCCAAAGTCCCTGCAAGTGCAGGAAATACATGTCAATTCAATATGGTAAATCATTAAATGGTAAAATCAAAATGTAAACAACCCTACTTTGAATGTTAAGGGTATTACATCTCTTTCATTTCATCAATGCAAATACTTGGGGATCAGCTGATGAGCGAACTTTGATTTTAGATTGTGATTCTCCCAAGGCCTCAGCATGTTGTTGGCCTCTTCCTCTTGATGCATATTTTTCATGGAAGAGACTCTGAAATATTTTCTGCATACAAAAAAGATTCAATCAAAATTACATTATATTAGTGCACAAAGATTCGATCAGAATGAGAAAAACATAAAAAAAAAAAAATTTACTTACTTCTCTTCAAGTGGAATTGACAAATTTTTCATTGTCTTGTTTGTGCAAGTTGGAGTTGGTTCATATTTTAAATTATAATAAGCCTCATAATAAAGAGCTAGGATATAGTTTGTTGAATGAATAACTGGTTTTTCTGAAATTGATGCATTGGTAATGTCAGCCTTTATCTTGTTAGATAGAAATGTGCACCAGTCAAATTTTTTATTTCCAATTGTTGCAAGAATGTATACAACAACCCAATTTGGAATGTTAGTTTTTCAACCTTGCATAATAATTCTAGCTTGAAACAAAGAAATAAAGGAAGAAAGAAAGTGGTGTGCAACATCTTGTCTATCCAATCATCTGGATTTGCTGACATGAGCTGTAAAAGCCATCGGAATTAATATAAAAAACATTCAAATGAGAGAAAATTACACTTACAATCAACATTGAAACCATAACTAGATTCGAGGAAAATCTTATCATTTTCAGTGAGTGTTGCCTTGGTTGTTACTATCAGCACATTTTTAAAAGGGAGGCCTATCAATCAATGGATATCAACAAGTTCGATACCGAAGGAGAATGTATGGTGATTTTCCAATGTAACAGTAAAAGTATTGTTTTCTATATTATAGGACGAAAGGAGGTAGTTAAGAATCTGATGTTCAACCTCAAACTGGGGCATGCTAACAAGCCCTTAGAATTTAGATGCAACTATTGAATCCCTATATTCTACATTCATTTCCATGACTACATTTATGTGGGGGCACATAGCGCTTCTGTATTGAATCTTGGCCTTGGAAGCTCCAGGTGTTGGATCCTGAGCTTCACCTCGAGCAAAAGAAGCCATGATGTTGACGTATACTACCTATAGTAAGAAGTTCTCGGAGAAGGAGAAAATCATATCTAGAAAATGAGAACGTGAAAATGAGGGGTTGTGTTGGTATTTATAGGGAAAATTAGGTTTTCTTGTTGTTAACGCATGACAACAAGTATTTTTTGTCATGCAACAACAACAAGGGTCTGCTGATGCACGCCAAAAACACTTTCCGCACGCGATAGCAAAATGGTGTCGACGCCACCAAAGCAATATTTTGTTTTCACGTAATAGCAAGATGTTGTTTATTCCCATAAACAAAAAAATTTTGTCGCATGACAACAAGGTCCTGTTGACATGCATCAAAAAAATTTTGTTGTCATGCGATAGTAAGGCACTCGTTGATGGGTGTCAACAACACATCACTATTGCGCTGACGAAAAAATGTTTGTTGAAGGACGTCCGACAAGATTTTTGTATCACACGATAGCAAGGTGTTTTTGATGCCCATTAATAGTGCCTTGCTATCACACGATAACAAAATTTTGTTGACACACATCGACAGGACCTTGCTTATCACGTAAAAGTAAAATGTTGTTGATGGGCGTCAATAACATTTTACCGTCATGTGATAGTGAGGTGTTGTTGATGCCTATCAATAGTGCATTGCATTGTCCGATTAAAAAAAATTGTCACATGATAATAAGGTGTTGTTAATACACTGTCACTCTCTTAAAACTTTCAGAAAATATTCCATGCGAAACCTACGAAAAGTCTCCTTTGTGGCAAATGCACCAAAGCAATATTCTCCAGGGATTTTCCACCTCCTTTTTCTAGAGGCTTCTTAAAGTGAACCCGACTAGCAAAGATAACTATAACATAACTTGATTAAGATCCCCTAAACTGTAAATAAATACATATATATATATATATATGGGTGAGGAATTTCCTTCACCACCTACGAATCCTCAAAATAGTTTGCATGCTAAGAATAGTCATCCACCACTTAGAAAGACAACAAGAGAGTATGCAAGCTCCTCTAATAATAGATCTCCTATAGTTAACCCCTAGTTCATATCCTATTATTAGCTCAAAACACTGCATGTTGTTTGATCTTCCAATTGTCTCAAAATATCTTGGCGTGTCTTCTAGGTCTTCCAACAAGACATGCTCGCACTCAATTCATTCTTATCCCATCCATGTAAAATGGCTAAGTACTTGAATATTGACTTTCCTTGGCACTCCCTCCTTCTCTTGGACTTCTACAAACACCTACGCACTCCTTATCTACATGCCATGATCTTATGTGCCTTTCATACTTAGGCATAAAATATATCCAACCAACATTACCCCACACTAGCTTCATTTCCGCCCTCGAAAATGGGTAATCATGCCTTATCTCTCCAAAAATAAATAATAAGGAATAAAATAATGTTTTTTACATAATGAATGAATAAATACCAAAAATTATTTGGGCATCCTACCTTTCTCAAGGCACAATTAACTCAGGATACTTACTTTTGATCTTTTCCTCTAACTCATTCCAATAATCGAGTGCATTATTCACATTGTTAGGGATATCTACAAGTACTCCTTCCATCTCATCCATAGTCATGTTTTCACCCTCCTTCTACAACACTATAAGGATATATACTAGACTCGAGATCATCCCATCCATGCGTTGTGCTATGAGCTTCCCAATCTCCTTTATTTTATCTTTATGAGGGTCCTGGGCTCTTAAACGCATCATACTTTTTTTCTAGTAACGTCATCCTCTCCTCATGCCCAAGTGTTTTATAGTTCTTTACTGCAAGGAATCCATTCTCTTCCACTAGATTCCTTGTCTTAATTATTGTCTCAAGATCTACACACATATTCAATGCCAAATCTTCCTTTTTCATCTCATCTTTCAAGGTCTGGAGAAAAGACTCATAACCTGTGATTTGACATGCTATCATTTCTTTAGTTCTTTCTACCTCGTGGTATAACATCCTTTAGTTTTTATATCCACATTACACCTTCATCCAACACCATGTGAACCAATGTGCACAAATAATGCATAAAATATGGGAATATTTGAGCCACCTTTTCCTCATATTGTGGCCTTACCTCCAATATTTCATCAACGATATTCTCTCGCCATATAAAGTATTGTACACACCTTCACCTCAGCTCTCTCTTTTTCCTCTGTCAGCAGCAGGTTGATCTCTACTTCTCTATACTTTCAATCCTCTAACAAATTCTGAATATTTTCTACCCAATATATATTTTTACGTGCAACCTCTACAAATCCTTTCACCAATGCATTACTTACTTTTTCATATTGAAAATGAGTCACTTGATTGTTACATGGCGGGAATATGTGGATTTCTTCATCCTCCAAGAGACACATAATTCTTCACACACATAGAAATTAGGCTCATCCATGTGAGTCTCAATATTCCATGATAACTTCTTACAAAAAGTGTGGTTGCCATCTCAAGATCCATCATATCCCACCCATATAATTTTTCCCGTATGAAATAAAATCAACACGTGACCTTCTTCACACCCAACTTCCCAAGGTCATTCCGAGACAACCGGTGTAGAACAGAAATAGATGTGTATGTGTGGTGATTTTGGGTAATCTAATGAGGAAACCTTATATCTTTGACCAGGATTTATGATTCTAAGGCAAAGAATTCTCTCCTAACCTGAAGTGGTGTGATGGATCGATATGATATGATAGTTTCTCAAAGGCTCCAGTCAATATCAAGCTCTACCGAGATTCTATTCACTGGTTGTTGAACACGTGGAAAGTGACTTGCAAGTGCCTCGTATATATTTCTAGAAAAGGTCATGGAAGTAAGAATGAGAGGCATGATGAAGCCACAAGGACTATGGAAAATTTTCTGGTCTAGTCCAGAAAGTCTTAGCCTGATCGACTATTATGTTCAATAATGAAATTTGTGCAAATATATCAGGTGGAAGTGGTGATGATCTAACTATTGATGCATGTAAACCAATGTCAATATCTAATTGATATGTGAATATAAATATAAAAAAATAACCTAATTTAATCAAAACCCTTCAAACCCTACCTCAGAGGAGAAGAACAAATCATAACCCTAAAAGAACTCTTGTTCCCCAAAACTTCCCTGGTAATGTCAAAGAGAAAAATTTCTAATGATTTGATCTACTTGTAATTGCCTAATCAATTGAAATGAACAATTTTACTACTCTATTTGATATGTAATTGAAACTAATGATTCAAAATTGATAATTTGGAAAATGAAGCAAACAAACAAGTAATTCCAACCTGGATAAGCAAGAGCTTTGGCAAATCCGGTTGTATCTATGTCTGCCCCCTTAGTTTGTTCCTTTCTTTCTTTGTGTGTTCATATGAGTCCAAGGGATTGGGAATGCAAGAAAAAAAAGCAGAAGAAGATGCTTGAGCAATGGTAGCTTGAAGGCAGTCTAGTTACAATGTAAGTAGAAGAGAGATAACACAAGATATTTGAGCTTGGCTATACAATTCCTAGCAGGATTGTGGCAACAATACTATGAAAGATACACAAAAATTATCATGGCCTTTTTCTTGAACACAAGTATGGAATTTATAAGAATTGGAGTTGGGATGTTCCTTCATGCACAAGTCAAGAAGAGGCAGTTCTAACTAACTAAAGCATGTGTAAAAATAGAAGAGGAAGGAGAACCAAACAATCAAAACTATTTTTAGACCAATCGGTTCACAAACACATCCTAAAAGTGAATTTAAGTGAAGTGTCGCATGTTAAAAACACGCATGATGGAATATGGAAAATCACTCAGACCACCACCCAAGCGGCGGCGGTCCCACACTAAAGGCCAAAACATGCATAGAATGAAACGGGAAACTGAAAAAGCATGGAAAATATATGTAAGGATGTCTAGGCTACAAATATACATTGTAGATGGGTTTAGGAGCTCGAACATATTTTGAAAGGACATGAATCATCATTGGGGAATTTTGTAACCATTTTTTGACAATGTAGCACATGCAATTTTGGGTACATACATATTTCCCCCTCAAAGAAGTGTCTTAGCCATGAAGAGGCGTAAAACATAGAGTCTAAGTATGGCATTCCCAAAATGGGGAGTTAGAAGCTATACCTGACACGCCCATGTGTTGAAATGTTTTCGTCCAAACTCCCACTACCTATAAAAGGGAGAGAAGACTCAAGTGTAGATAGATAAAATATTGAAAAATAAACACTAAATCAAAATGACAAGAGGACTTACCATTTTTGTGGGGATATAGAGATATACCGCACCAATGCTCTAGCCCTGTGAAAACATACACTCAAAATGAGGTCAAAACAACATATATATATATATATATATATATATATATATATATATAGAACAAATTTCATTTTCCAATTCATTTGCGCTTATTCAATTTGGTGATTTTGGAGCTTTGGACCCATGGTGACCATTTTCAATGAGAGTACAACCAAAACAACCATTACGAGATCATGATCATGCCTCCACGAGCGGGAGATCGACTGCACGGTCTAAGGTTGGTTTTTTTCACTTTTGTGTTTTCAAACCTAAAATGTAAAAATGTTGAAAAGTTTACTTAGGGGGGGTCATTTTCAAATTTTCTTGTCTTAAATGAGTCTCTAGGGGGGTGCCCATAGGGAAATATTTTATTTCGTTCGAAATGGTATTTTTGTGCTTTTGAGCATTTTTAGGGTTAAAAACATGTTTGGAAAATTGGTCTAGGAGTGCCGCCTAAACATGGCGGTCATCACGGGACCGCTGCCTGCTAGGCGGTAGTCATCATGGGATCGCTGCCTGCTAGGGCAGCGGTTTTGAAAAGAATGACCAAAATACATGCTTACTTGATTTTATTTTTTTTTTTTTTGATGTTTTGTCATGTTTTTGGTGAGCTTATCCTTTGATATATGTTACTAACTTGATATTTTTCTTTGTTTTGGTGAATGCAAAAGAAGGAGGAATACATCCATTGGAGTCATGAGAGGGAGTGTGATTGGCTCCCGATGATTTTAGACCAGCTAACTCAGGATGAGATAGACATTCTCCAAAGGGTAGGGATTTGGAGGATTGCACGGGTGCCCCATGTCACTCCTACTAGTCACATACTATGTGACTTGTTTTCTTACTAGGATGCGACCAAAAAAAATTTTGGTTGCTAAGTGTCAAGGGTGAGTGGACTATCACCCTAGAGAATGTATACCATATTCTTGGGATCCCGATACTTGAGAGGAGATTGAACCTAAAGACAACATCATCTAGATCTAAGATCACTCAATGGGCCACATACATGGGGGATGTCATGGTTTCATTCGGTTCAAAGAAGGGGATAAAAGTCTGGTCCATTGCCACTACTCCTATTCCCATCATCTGTAGATCCATCATGGGCATCTTGTCCTCGCGATTGATCAGGGACAAGGTAGGTGATACTCTCCTTTAATTTTGGGCTCTCATTATGGCATGGTCGTATATACTCTTGAGGAGTAGATATCCTAGGGACTACCTATCATGACCTGTACAAGGTAGTCAGGCTATAGGGATAATCGCTAAGTCATCCCATGTTGGTTATGAGATGGCTATATGAGCGCATTACCCCTTATGGAAGGAGAATACTAGTGTTAGATCTAGAGGCTATACGAGAAGCATTGTGGACAATGTTGTGTCAGTTCTACAGATGTCACATCATCCAGTGGCCTCTTTGACTATAGTAAACATTGTTGCCACACCCTACCAGAATTTGGAAGGGTTATGGGGGTAGGAGGTGAATACATTGGTAGCTTTCTCTACCATAGGGTAGTTATTTTATAGGTTGGGGAGAGTTGAGACTAGCCCATTTGACCAAGTTCCTCAACAGTTTGGCCTCCCTTATGTAGTTATGCTTCCTCAAGTGGTACCAGTATACAAGACCATTCAAGAGGCCTAGAAGGGCCCTAGAGGGGATCCCTGGTTGGAATGTGGTTACTCCAAGTGTTCCTATTATAGTTAGGTGTGTGGTCCATGCCCAACAAGAAGCTGGTGCCCCCAGTGCGTTTACTTTGGATTGCATCTTGCTCCCACTCATAGTGGAGAGGAGGATGAGCCCATTGATGTAGACTCCGAATCTGAGGAGTACATAGGAGATGAGATTGAGGAGGATTTGGTTGGAGAGGATATTGGGGATGAGGGATTAGGTGGTGAGACTAATGAGGTAGCCCATAAGGAGGAGGAGGAGAGTGAACCTAAGTGGCATGACACTCAGGATATGCTAAGAGTGGCATGGGAGGAGTGAGTGTGAAGAGAGAGAGACCTTGGTCTCGGAGGGACCACTTCCTTGAGATGAGAGGGAGATGATGAGTTTGTGATGGGACAACATCTCATCTTTGGCTTTGGGGAGGCCCCACAACCACCACTAGCAACCGCAATAACCACTGACCCTACTTGGATGCCTAGAGATCCAAGTATGTTGATACTCTTCCCTTGACTTTGTTAGTTGGAAATGTTAGTTGGTATTTCTTTTTTTTTTTTGTAATTTTATAACTCATCATTTCTTCTTATTTTCTTTCTTGCAGTGACTATGTAGGAGTGGTGATAGCTTATTTGATGGGTGTGTGCGGACATCCCTTGATCCCCCCCTCAAGTAAGACCCGACCGAGCCGACGAGGATTCAAGCTAGCCTCTAGCATCCGATAGACATACTGATGTGTTTGCACCTGTCTGGAGAGTAGCAGAGGTGATGACCTCTCTTCATACTCAGGTGGATGGGTATGAGGCATCCGAGAGATTTATGAGGTAGAGTCACTCTCGTAGCAAGACCATGGCCAATGGCCACCACCATGAGCACTCATACCATTCAATCTATTCTCATCATTGTAGCCACAACAGGAGTCTTGGACGTGGCCGTGCACCATCCGAGAGATCCCAGAGGAATTGACAAACCACTAGGCCTTTTATTGCTTCATTATGATTTTGTCGGGTGTTATATGATTTTTTTGTATATTTCGGGCTCATTGAGAGCGTTTTGACCATGCCTAGCGTGTGATGGCATTGTACAAAAAAACTCAATTTATTATGATATATACATACTCTTATTTTGGTTCGGTAATTCTTTATATCCGAGTTGACTTCCTCTTAGCTAACTTTTGCATGTGTACTCTATATGTTTAGAACTTCCTTTTTATATGATTTTTAGAATGTATGCAGTGGATATGAATGCTAACAAAATGATTTCTTTTTATATTTTATAATGTTGATATATGATAATGCAAACACATTGTAATGTTGAACTTTAGTTTCTTTTAGAATTTTTGGTACTTCGTATTGTTTTGGAAAAACATGGTGATACAGTGATATGATAAGTGAATGAACTTTCCCCACTCCTAACTCTCCACGTAACTAGTAAGAAACAACGGCTCAACACCAGAGCCAAAAGGGCACAAGTTATGGAAATTTGGTGAATGGTAATGATGAGAGAAAGAAAAGGATTTGATAAAACCAAATTGAGACACTACAACCTCACTCTACTCAAGCTTTCTTCATAGTTTAGAATGTGAATTTCTTTCCAGTTTATCTAGACTTAGATCCGTAGATGGCCACTTGGTTGACAAAATTTGGTTTTGATGTTTTAATATCTCTTGGAATTTTGGACATCTAATTCACTTTGTTTTGATTTATGATTTCACAATATTTGAATGAACTATTTCTAACTTTCAATTTTGTCAAAGAGACCCCCTACACCTTGCCCCATGCTACCAGTAGGAATTATGGGCTTATCACCATGGAAAAGGAAAAGGTGAGTAAGGGCATTTCTCTCCTTTCCCAACCCTACATCACTAGTAAGATATGCAAGCTCAACACCGAAGGTTGGTAGGGCAGAGAAATGTGTAAAATAATTTTTTTTTTGGACTTGCATTTGACTTATTTATCTAGGAAAAATGTTTAGAAATTTATTATTTCCAAAGAGATCTGTATGGGATATATGTGACAACTTGAATCTTTTAGAATAGACTATAGGCAAAGACACCTAATCTAGAAAGAGACTATAAGTAGAACCAAGTATGCAGGCCTTGGTATGGTTACTGTAAAAACTTTGTCTTATCTTGTTTGGATCGATGAAATGATTCGAAACACTTGATGATACCGTGAAGATTTGTAGAGGCATGATTTAAATGTTTTTCAAATGTTTTCAAATTTTAGGAATTTCTATAAGAATAAGTCCCTTGATCACAAATTTTATAGAATGAACTGGCAGATGAAAATACAATGCAGATGCAGTAATGTACATATGAAAATGCTAATGGATCATGCATAATACCTCTTCAGGTGAAGAGAGTTCACATATTCACTAAACTCCTCACCCTCTAGTGTACACAGGTGAAATGCCCCATTTTTAGTCTTCTATTACTTGATATGGACCCAACCACTTGGGTTTAAATTTCCTTCCTTCACCGGTCTTTTTGTCTATTCGGATGTCAAGTCTCAAAACCAAATCTCCCTCATATATTTCACACTCATAGACTTTATTGTTGTATTTTCGAGCCATCCGGTCAACATAAATGCTATGCCATTGTTCAACATTGAGTCTAGCCTCATCAAGAATTTCTAGTTGAGAGATTCACGCCTCTCGATAGCCTTCTTCTCCCATAATTCCTTGCAATGAGATACAAAGACTAGGTATTTCAACTTCGAGTGGTAAAACCACTTCTGCACCAAATACCAAAGAAAAGGGGGTTTCCCATTGGAATTCTTATTGATGTCTAATAGGCCCACAAGGCCGGAAAAATATTTAAATGCCAATCTCATTTGTTCTCCTTAATGGTCTTAAGGAGGATGGATTTCAATGTCTTGTTTGTAGCCTCAACCTATCTATTGGCTTGAGGGTAATAGAGAGAAGTTGTGTGTGACTTATTTTGAATTTTTCACACAGATCACATACCTCATCATTTTTGAAAGATGTGCCATTATCCAAGATAATGACTTGTGGGACCCCGTACCTAAAAATGATTTGGTTCAGAATGAACTTTGCGATTACCGATCCAGGTATGGTGGTAAGAGGTATGGCTTCTACCCACTTAGTAAATTACTTGTGGCCATGATTATGAAGTTATGACCATCTATTTATGAGGGAGAGAATTTCCTATCAAATTCCAAACCCCATGTGGAAAAGGTCCATGGTGCTGCAATTGGTTATAGATCCTGTGTCGGTATGTGGATATCATGGGAGAAATATTGACATTTATGACATTTGCACACAAAATCTACCGTGTCATGTTCTAGTGTGGGTCATAAATAGCCCATCCAATGTATATTCTGAGCATTTGTGTGGCCGCTAAAGTGACCTCCACATACTCTGTTATGTGATTCATAAAGAATCTTTTCAGATTATTCTTTTCAACACATCTTAACAAAATTCCATCAAAGGCTCTACTATAATAGAATCACTTGTTCCAATATGAAATACTTGGCAGGTTATAATACGCAACCTTATTCTTTGTTGCGAGGTTTCCCCTTCTGGATATGTATGGTCCACTATGAAGTTAATGATGTCATTGTACCATGGACATGCAGAAATGGGAGGCTTAGTTTCAACAAAATACACACACTCGTCGGGAAATCTAGATTTACTAGATCACCTCCATCCAACGGGTTATTAGCCAACCAATCCATAATGATTTTTCCTTTGATGATTTCGATTAACAAATGTTAACTCAAACTCACCCATCAGAGTTATGAAGCATCCAACTTTATTAGATAAGGACCCTTGCATGAGAAATGTCCATAGGTGATTTGATTTAACATGTAATATAATGTCAAGCACTTTGTCACAAAGACTATAGCAAGGCATTCCTTCTCTACTTGTGTATAATGTGTCTCATAATCAAGAAATGTCTGACTAATGAAATAGACCACACGTTCTCATTTATCATCATCCTCTTGAGCTAACATATAGGCTAATGAGACATCTGTAGCTCACAAATACATGATCACGGGTGATCTGACCTAGGCGGCATGAGTGTTGGAGGAGACAACAAGAACCATTTAACCAACTCAAATGCCTCATTGCATTATTTCATCTAATCAATGCAGAATATTTTTTTCAAAAAATTGTTGATTGGGTGAATAGAAAAGGTCAAATCAAGGATAAACCTTCAATTGTGCTGATTTTCCCAAGGAAAGATCTGATGCCAAACTCATCTGATGGTGGAGTCATTTCCAGTACAACTCGATTTTGGATGGGTCTACATCAATCCTTCATGAATATATGATGTATCCCAAAATCTTACCTCCCATTACACCAAACACACATTTTTCTAGATTCAACGTGATTTTGTATTCGATTAAGCAAGAAAGGATGATATGAAGCACCTCTAGGTGATCACAACATTTTCTAGCCTTAGCCAAAAGGTCATCCATGTAGGATTCCACAATATTATGTATAAGATCATGAAATATATAAGTCATCTCCCATTAGTGCGTGACATCCAAATTCTTAAGCCCAACTACATGATAACATAACATTAGGTTCCCAAGGAGTTATGAATGTAGTTTTTCTTGATCCTCCTCGAGATTCTGATTTGATTGAACCCAGAAAACCCATCCATGAGAGACAACTACTCAAAACCAGCTATTGCGTCGATAATAACATCAATTTATGGTAATGGGAAATCATCTTTGGGACAAGCCTTATTGATATCCCAAAAATTCTATGTAAATGCGATCTTTCCATTCTTCTTGAGAACAGGGATGATATTAGACACCCATTATGAGTAGTCAACTGGCTTGATGAACCCTACTTGTAGGAGTTTCATCACTTCTTCCTTCACCATGAGGGCCACCTTTGGCTTCATGGGCCTTGACTTTTTCTTAATTGGCTTAGCATTTGGCTTGGTGATGAGGTTGTGAACTACAATGTGTGGTGTAATTCCCATCATTTCCTTATAGCTAAATGCGAAAGATTTTTGATGCTCCTTAAGGATACGGGTATGTATTTCAACCTCCTCAGGAGTTAGAGAGGATCCCAGTTTCAAGATTTTTGGTTCCTCCTTTGTCCCGATGTTTATATCAATTGTTCCCTCAATTAAGGAGGCATTTCCTTCCTCAAACTCAGGTGGGGCTAGAGGTAACTCTAAATCCCCCTCTTCTCCTACCTCATAAATTTTGAGTTCCTTCCAAGGGGAAGATTCTATCATGGCATTTCCAAAATAGGAAAAGAATGTGGATTAGGGAAAGATCAACCTCATAATGAGTGAGATGCAATTATGCAAAAGTGTTTAGATATCCTAGAGTTTCTTTATCATTGTCAACGTGATATGAGATGATGGAATTTCTCTCGATTTTTGTGTATGTCAACATTGGGGTTATCGGTATTTTACGAACCAAAATTTTAGTATGAACTGAGACCATGAATTTTGTATCTTCCAACTCACTCCTTAGAGTGAAGTGGGAAGTAGAAGGTGTTATAGAGTCTACGAAGAGGTTTTGTTCTCATGGAATTGCTTTAATCGATATGAAGTCAAACCCCTTGTTAGGTTTAGCATTGTTGTTTTGTAGAGTTGTAGATACTCATCTCTAGTTTCATATACCTCAGATACCTTATTTTTTACCAATTGTGAATCTCCTAGCACCCTAATATGAAAATCACCCATTATTTTGGCCACAATGAGACCAAGTAGAGGGCTTCGTATTCAGCCCCATTATTTGTACATTCAAAATTTAACTTGAAGGAAAAAGGAAGAATCCTTCCCTTAGGAGAGGTAAGAATTACACCTTCCCTAACACTAAAAACAACACTTGTCTCCATCAAAATGGAGAGTCCAACAGTTACTTGGAAAATGGATGTTGGATCATCCTTTGTATCTTCTTCCTTTACCTTAGTTACTTCAACCATACAAACTTCATCTACTAGAAGAGAACCGAGTCCTAGGGTATGTCCCATACCCATAGAATCGAATGGAAGGAGAATAGGTAAATCCTTCTCCAATAGCTTGACAATATTTGTTGTGGTTCCTAATGACACTATCTCTATGATGATGGTTTCATCTTTGACTTCGAATGCCTTTGATCAAGCCCATGACTTCTAACTCCATTGTAGGAACCAAATTTTCCTTTGGTATTGAGCTTGTAGGTTTATTTAACTAATTTTTAGGAAGCTCAAACTCAGAGTGGACCCTAGCCTCTTTTTCAAGTTATCTATATGTATATCGAAGGGTTTGGAAGACCTTTCCTAAATGTAGGAACCTGAATTCTTGAAACAAAGTGGAGGGAATCACCTTCATGAGATTAATCCAAGGATGGACAAGGATCATATTATAGTTGGTTTCCTGATCTATAATATAAAACTCGGTTAGAACCATCTTAGGTCCGAGAGTGACCAAACACTATAGTCCCGATTGATGTCGTCATAGACCTAGTGCTTCTAATAGAGGAGAATTGACTATAAATTTTTGAAGTAAGAGAAGGGATATCTTTATCATCAATCATCACATTTTACATAGAAGGAAATGTGAGAGAAGATCACCTTGGTTATTTCAATGTCCTGTGGGCATCTTGTTGATGATCAAATACAATCCAACATCTCTTTCAGACCCTAGAGGATAGACATCAAATTCATGTGTTTATCTCTGCACTTTGAGGAGGGGTGATGTCAATCAAATGGCCAAGACCTATAGAGTTTTAGTAAATCCAAGAAGGAAATGTGAGAGAAGGTCTTGGTTAGATCAAGAATCAAGTCATAAGCTCCTACTTGCCTAATCATGAATTTCATCCGATATAATGGTAGATCAGATTGGTTGAAGAATAATCTTTGTTCCAAATTAATGAGGTTCAATGTCCAACTCCCAATCCCACAATTTTTGTTTGTTGGCGGTCGTCCAAAGGAGGTTCCACCTATGGTTTCATGAATTCGAGGCTTCACAATCATGTTGGTTCCTATTACAATACCCTTGTTTAGAGTCGTTGGGATCTATTCTATCATATTTTTGGTGCATGGGGAGAGGATCATTAAAAATTCCAAGTGGTATGTTCTATGGGGATATCGGTCCCATGTAGGTGTTTTGAGTTGACACATTGGGTTTGCCAAAAAATATCAAAAAATAATTATCTTTGATCCTTTGGAAAATGCTAAAGAAACTTGTTGTAATCATGGCATGTTCTTGCGCCATGCCCTATGGAAACCACAATACAAATTGGGATCATAATCTTGAGGCCTTTGGTTTACACCTTGTTGTGGTCCAAAATTACGATTATTGTTCAACTGCTGATTGTTATAATTAAAATTTTGGAACCCCTGCCCTTGGTTTTGGAATTGGTTTGGATACCCACCTGGGTATTGGTTAGGGCCTTGGGTCTACATTTTTCTTGATTGTTGAGGTTGTTTCTATTGTTTTTGCTGAGGATGATTAAAATCTACAATGTTGACTAAGGGCGAGAAGTTATTGTTTCTCTGATTATTGCCATTTTTTTTTGTTGTAGTTATCTATATTGGAGGACTAATAACATTAGGTTTCTTGGGCTGGTTAGTAACACCATCCATCATCATGACCCCATGGTTCTTATTAAGGACCTTCTGGCCCTTGATTATTTCTTGTGTTATTGGAGTAACTGGGTTATTTTGGTTAGGAGTGACTAACCTTCCATTTTCTCCATAAGTCTTACAACCACTGTCAATGGTTGCTTGGTCAATTCAAGAGCACCTTCTAAGCACCTCTTCATAGCTCCTTAGTGGGAATTTTTGAACTTCTTCCTTTGTCTCCCTATTGAGGGAGTGGAGGAAAAAATCACAAATCTCTCTGATCCATATTTAGAGCGCTTGTAGAGGAGTAGAGAACCTTTCGCCACCTTTGAATGAAGTGGGTTGTGGACTCATTATGCTCTTGTTTGATATGAAGGAATTCTCTAATTCCTATTCTTAAAAAAATTTTTCATATCAAAATCCTTAATAAATTATTATACAAGTTTCTTGAAGGAGTGTATTGAAGCCTCTAGTATCCTATAGTACCAATCGAGAGCAATACCTTCTAGCATCTTAGGGAAAATATTCACAACAACTGTGTCCCATGGGAGCAGCTCTCAATGGATGTTGTGTAAACTTGATTTGATCATTAGGATTGCCCTCCCTTTGAACTTCAAAAGATTAGGAAAGGGTCTTGGGAGCATGACTGTTTTGGATGGAGAAGTCTAGAGACTCCTTAAGATATTCATAATAGGTCCCCATTGCGTATGTTTCAACCATTGAAGATCCATGTTGGGGAGGTGGAGGTTGCATTAGTTACTGAAATGGCACAACATAAACATTTTTGGGGCATATGGCATCCCATGTGGCTATCCATACGAGACTTGGGTAAGTGTACATATCCCATCTGGGTGATTTAGAGTACATGTGTATGTAGGGGGATGACTACTTTAATATGGAGTCGAAGGCACAAAGCCAAGGAACATTGTATTTCTAGCTAGTATGGTGTTTGAGAATGCACTTCCAGCTGGTGCCTTGTTGTAGATATCCATATGTGGCATGAGGGGGCATACCCAAGGTTCCCATCCCAGTCAAAAAATATCCAATATTTGGAGCACCCGTATAAACTGGAGGATTCTGTGCAAAGTGTAGTATTTGTCCATAATTGTGCGAGATAGGAGAAGTTCTTCCTTGCCTGCGTATGAACTTTAGAATTTTTGGAAAGTTCTAACTCTTTGAATTTGTCTACTAATGATGAGATGATGTCACCCGTTGATGGGATGGTGTTTTTTTAGGTGTTTATTGTTGAAATCTTGAGGTTGTTGAGGAGTGTGGTATCCTACTATGAATTGTTCACTATGCTGCCACCCCTCGTTGGTAATGTTTTCCATTGTTAGAGGGGTAGTGTTATTGTTTTGAAGCGGGACATCACCATGTCCTTACAACCTATCAAAATCTTGGTTCATATTCTAGAAGTGTTATTCACTCCTAACATATCGTGATAAGTACTCCTCATCTAGATGTGGGAGCTGGTCCGATTGCATGTTAATGGGTTGTCAAAATAATACCCGAGGAGATGAACTTGCTTCCCTAGTGAAAGTCATGTTGTTTGAACTTGATTTTTCATGAGGATATGTCTATGTGATTTGGTCAAGTTCCTCAATATGCATAGAGGAACCAACATTGGTTCCCTGAAGAAGAGGATTTTGAGTAGTTGAGTGGTTATCTACCCATGTTGAGAGTGAAGGTGATTGTTTTGGTATACTTATTTGATAGTTGTACATTTCAAAACCTGGATGGGTCGACCATACTCATTATATCTTGACATATTCTAGGGGTATAACAATACCACAGAATAAAGTATGGATGTATAAAGTGAAAATTCTTAGAGACTATCTCTTCACGTCGGGTTCACCAATTTGTATGAAAGAAAATCAACACGTGACCTTCTTCACACTTGACTTCCCGAGGTCATGTGCCGAAGATAGCCAGTGTAGAATAGAAATGGATGTGTATGTGTGGTGATTTTGGTAAGCTAATGAGGCAACCTATATCTTTGACACGTAATATCGGGATCTCTATTTCTAAGGAGAATAATTCTCTCATAACTTGAAGTGTTGTGATGGATCAATCTGATATGATAGTTGCTCGAGACTCCAAATAATATCAATCTCTTCGATATTCTATTCACTAATTTTTGAACACATGGAAAGTGACCATGGGCACCTTGTATAGATTTCTAGACAAGGTCATGGAAGTAATAACGAGAGGCGTAATGAAGCCACAGGGACTATGGATGATTTTCTAGTCTAGTCCAAAAAGTCTTAGCATGATTAGTTGTTATGTTCAATAATGAAAGCTATGCAATGATATCAGGTGGAAGTGGTGATGATCTAAATACTGATGCATGCAAACCACGTTTCGATATCTAATTGATTAACATGCATGTTGGGTTTCAGGACTTGAGGATCACAACCAAAACTTGTGGAGGTTGTGGTCCTGTTATGGTCATGCGCATAATCAAACCCTATTGTTAGGAGCAGTCCAATAATCATAGGCTTGATTAGCTGCAATTTTTAGTGTTTTTATTTTTTCTATTTTCTCAGAGAACGTAGCAGTGTGTACGTAAGACTATCAAATGTAAACTTGTATCAATGTCTATTATCAACTCCGACCCATTGGGTTGTGGGACCAAAGGATCACAACCATACATATTTTCTTGTTGTGGGTCATTGATGGTCATGCAAAATGAATTGAAATGATCTTGGTAAAACAAAATAATTATCAAAGGAAATATAATCTATGTTTTTGGTGTTTTTATAGTATATTAAAGCAAAATAATGAAAGTAAACTAATCTAACAAAACTAAATGTTTTTGATCTTTTCTAGTTTTTCAAGCAATGCATTCTAATCTAATAAACAAACTAAATATAAGTAATCAACCAGATGTAGCTAATTACTTGTGTGAATATGTGAATCTAAATCTAAAACAAATAACCTAATTTAATCAAAACCCTTCAAACCCTACCTCAGAGGTGAAGAACAAATCATAACCCTAAAAGAGTTATTGTTCCCCACAACTTCCCCGGTAATGTCAAAGAGAAAACTTTCTAATGATTTTATCTACTTGTAATTTCCTAATCAATTGAAATGAACAATTTTACTACTCTATTTGATATGCAATTAAAACTAATGATTCAAAATTGACAATTTGGCAAATGAAGCAAACAAACAAGTAATTCCAACTTGGATAAGAAAGAGATTTGGAAAATTTGGTTGTATCTATGTCTATCCCCTCAATTTGTTCCTTTCTTTCTTTATGTGTTCATATGAGTCCAAGGGATTAGGAATGTAAGAACAACAACAGAAGAAGATGCTTGAGAAATGGTAGCTTGAAGGCATTCTAGTTGCAATGCAAGTAGAAGAGAGATAACACAAGAGATTTGAGCTTGGCTATGCAATTCCTAATTGAATTGTGGCAGCAATAATATGCAAGATACACAAAAATTCTCAGGATTTTTCTTGAACACAAGTATGGAATATATAAGAATTGGGGCTAGGATGTACCTTCATACACAAGTAAAGAAGAAAATTCCAACTAACTAAAGCACATGAAAAATGAAGAGGGAAGGAGAACCAAACAATAAAAACTATTTTTAGACCAATCGGTTCACAAACGCATCCTAAAATTGAAGTTAAGTGAAGTGTTGCATGTTAAAAACATGCATGACAGAATCTAGAAAAATTCTTAGAATGACCGCCCGCTTGGGCGGTGGTTTTAAGCACGCCTAGGCAAGGCGGCGATCTTCTTAAAGGCCAAAACATGCCTAGAATGAAAAGCAAAGGCCAGCAAATATGGTAATGTGGCCTAAAATCGAAGTGCTAAAAAGGTGGAAAAGTAAGGATGTCTAGGCTACAAATATGCACCTTTGTAGATGGGTTTAGGAGCTCAAACATACTTTAAAAGGATAGGAATCATCATTGGGGACTTTTGTAACTATTTTCCATCTATGTTGCACATGTAATTTTTGGTGCATACGGTTCCTTTGAAACAATGCTCTGACTCACGGCGCTAATTATCTTCGTCATGTCATAAATATAGCCAAGGTTATGAGTCTGCATCATATCCTCTTCCTTGGGCTCACTTGTGCGCTCACCTACTTTCTCCTATGTTCCAACACCCACTTTTTGTTTTACTTCCTCTTATCCCTCGGGCTCATTGTTCATGTGCACAACATTTTCTACTATCTCTGTGTCTCCACCAAAGACATTTTTCCCCTTCGGTCCCTACATGCTTGCACTAGGGACATCCTCATCAAATAAAGGTTTCTTGTTAGCTATCTCCTCATCCTCTTTCACCTCTAGACTAGGTGTGTCAACATCTTCATGTGCATTTCTTCGTGAAGACTTCTCATCATCACTATCCTTAATTGGAATATATCTACGCCGTTTCTTTCTTTCTTCCTTAGCCTTCTTCACCGACGTTAAGCGTGTTGAGCTCATTAGTGGTTGTGAGGGGATAAAGCACCAATATTTGCACTGTATGCCTTCTAGTGTAATTGTCTCCTCTCATAATTAAGTGTAATATTGTCATCTTGTTCCTCTTCCTACTTCAGGACATTTTGCAAGACTTCATGTCCTTGTTATTTTTGCCTTGGGGTGTCTGTTCTCACCAACATCCTTGTTCCCATAGTTTTTTTTCCCTTTGAAGAATCTAGTAAATACAAGTCCTCTCCTGAAACAACCTTTCCATCCTTGAACCGCAGCCTCAAGTACATATAAATGCACTCGTGGCTCAGGTCTTTCCCATAGCCATGACTTTTAGAGTTATGTCAATATTGTTTATTTCCATTGTCTCCACATACTCCTCGTTATTGGGTCATACATATGTCTTACATAGAATATGAATGTTTGCATCTACTTTGTCAGCATCAAACTATATCTTTCGTGCATTGTGTAACCTATTTACCAAATCCTTGAAATAATGTGCAGTGAAAGCGAAAGGTAACTTACACCAAGGATCTTATCTCCCGTCTTCATGAAAAAAATTCCCAGGACAAAAATGTTGGTATGTTGTGAACTCTATTTTTCCATTCAATACACTAGGTAGTTCATGTAGTATGCACCACTCTCCTTCAAATTCCTAGCGTAACCTCCTAAACCACTTCTCCTGGCACTCCTTATAAGTGCCATGACATGTGTACTTTAAGAACTTATTTGCAAGTGATTTATTCTCCATGGATATTCCCAAACTTTCTCCTTCGGTCCATTAGGGAACGTCTATTTCACTAAACACAATCAATAGTAAAATAGCGCCCCAGGTTATCTTGTCACCCTTATCAGCCTGGGTGCATACCTCTGTCACTAGGCTCTTTGCAATGTAACCTGATATATTATAACAGGTCTTGTTTTCCATTTTGTGTGCTACATGGAGCCAGTGCTTATTAACCTCTCGTCCACATTTATAACATGCCCAATTTGCATCCAACTAAACGCGTCGCTGCCCTTTTTACCAGTCATCTATATAAGTGATATTGAATTCTCATCCCCCCTTCTTATAGTGGTATGTAGTGTCCATCACCTCGACCCCCTCATCATCGATAATTCATCTATAATCTTTGAACCTGAGGCATGCAAACCTATGAATTTTCCAAAAAAATCGTTTTGATCCTCATCCTTCTACCTATGAAGTAGAAGAAATATTCATGCACACGAGACATCAACCAATGGTATAAGTGGTAGGGCTTGCCAAAGAATAGAATCTCATAAATTTTCATGACACTTGCGCTTTCTAATAACCTATATACTGATTTGTTTAGAACCTTATTCCCATATTTTATCCTCCTGTTCGTCTTCCAGACGGTCTCTACATTGATATTTGTTGGCGAGAAAAATTTTCGGGTACAAATTTATGGGTTTCTTGCCAACACTCTGGGATTCTAAGTCCCTCTACTTGACCAGACATCTATCGTATATGCATGGGTGAGTGAAAGTGAGTTTTATTTGGGTTGCCTTACGGTCAGGGATCCAACAGGGGCACTCCACTGACCCTACGGTAAAAAGCTAGCAATCTCTTACTAGGGAAGACTTTTTCTAAAGAGTGGGAAAGGGGAGTGAGAAAAGAGGTAGGAGAACTAATGTTACAGGTAGAAAATCATATTCCTGCACACACTAGTTGGAAGTTTCATCACATGCACTAAAATTAAGAGGAAACAACTCTACAAGTAGCAATAAGACCAAATAGAATTTAATGAGCACAAAGTATCAAGAAATCCCTTAGTCAAAGAAAGCTAGAAACTCCTTCTTGTATTGATTTCTCAAACAAAATTTGTACATAGTGGAGAAATGGAGAAAAATAGAGAATGAGGGAATGGAAGAATTAGGTTATCTGCATTTTTCTATAAATTCACTCTTGAGTTTACAAAATCAATCACCAACCCTTTGAAATGGGAATGGATTTACAATTTATAGGAAGAGAAATGACTCTTCACATACTCCCCAATGACTCTTTGTATGTCTCGACATGACTTAAGACTCTTTTCCTTCCTAGGAAATCATTAATTCCATTTCTATAACATAAAGGTGACTTATTACATTAGAAGCATTAAGACATGTGAAAAAGTGCAACCCCAACACAAGATTAGAATATTGAGGAGAGAGAAATTTGGGGGAAGAAGAGAGAGAGAGGAAAATAAAGGATGTTTCCCTTGATGAAGTTCATTGATTATTCTAAGGAGATGAAATTTTGAATCTCTGAATCCTTTGCCTCTGAAAAACTATTGGATGCTTGAACTTGACGTTGAATCGTTCTCCATGCCATGTTAATGAGAAGATCCCCACTCCTTAGAATTCCATGTTGTGAATCATTTACTCATATTGTAGAAAAGAAGCTACATTTTGACAATCTACAAACACCTTGAATTGAGTGTTTAGAAAAACTACTGAATATAACCTCTGGACGATGATGGTGGGCGTTGCTCCTGGAGATCCCTTCTGAAGATGCTAAAGCTTTGGGACAAATCTTGTCCTCGACTCCTTGCAACGCTGCCACACTAATTTGAACATGATCCTGATGAAACACATTATGAACAGTTTAATGGTGTTGACTGTGAGTTCCACCTCACACATGAGTGTCAAAATACACTGTTGAGATCCATGAAAGTGACCTCACTTGTACAGTTCTTGCCCCTGAATCTAAACTTCAATCTTCCTTGACACCTACTATATTTGGAAAAGGAAATTATTTTTAGCAAGTGTCAAGAATTTTCCCTCTTTGGGCTCCAACTAGTGATGTCAACTTGAATATTCAACTCCCAGCATGCTCTTTCTACAAAATTTGACCTTTGGAGTAATCATGTTATTTTTAGTAAGTGCCCACAGGACAACTTACTATTTTTGGCAAGTGTCAAAAATTTTCCCTCTCTGGGATCCAACTAGTAATGTCAACTTGAATATTCAACTCCTAGCATGCTCTTTCTGTGAAATCCAACCTTTGGAGTAATCATGCTATTTTTAGTAAGTGCCCATAAGACAACTTACTATTTTTGGCAAGTGCACAAATTATCTTTTCCAAACCTCAAATGATTATGGTAGCTCAGAATTACCCTTTCTCCCTATGTTCCCCTCACCTTCTGGATTGATTTACTATTTTTAGTAGGGGTCCATGAGATCACTTACTATTTTTAGTAAGTGTCAAATTTGGACCAAGATGCTCATTCTGATGAACTTCCAACTGCAGTGCATCCTCTGTGTTCAACGTCTCCTTCACAGGTTCTTTTGTTGATGAATTTCCCAAAATAGCAGTCCTCTATGTAGAAGACCTGCTATTTTTAGAAAGTAGGCTTACGGGGGTCGATTGACATGGTACGAAGTTTTCGATATGGTTTTTTTGCCGATATCGCCCTTTTTAAAAAATTTGCTTACCCGATCTATTAATAGTTAAGGATATTTTAAACTTTAATTTTTTTACCTAGTAGTGCTTCTAGACACAGTAGTCATTGATGGACCTTGAAAACTGTAGGTCTATTTTTATCCTTTGTTCACGATGAAATTTACATTTTTAATATGGGTTTTTTTCTTCTTATCTTACTGCTGAAATTTCTCTTCAATCCAGGTTGTTAGTTTGATGAGAAATTGAGGTTTTTCCTTTGTAGAGTCGGAAGTGAACTTTCTTCACTATGAGCATTTTGTGCTGCAAAACGGGAGGTTTGAAGGTGTGTTTCTAATGTTTTTTTAGAGTGGATAACTCATAAACATATGGTGGATCATTTCACGTATTGGTTTGAAATATTTCTTTGATTCTTTGTTCTATGGCAATGGAGTTTTCAGGCTTCTTCTTCTTTGTTCTTCATTCTTTCTTCTCGTTTCGATCAATTATTCCTCTGTGACCTGCATATTATCATGAAGTAGAGGTTTTACATGCTTTGTGAGAGATGTTTTGAGGTTCAAAAATGGTGGAGTAGATGTGAGAAGTTGCAGAACATGATATGCACGGAAAGGTTAGATGTTAGAAGCGGGAAGGGAGCAGGGTTTTTTTAAAATTTGAAATAAAGCATAGATGGGAGTGAGATGAAATTTCATGTCCTTTATGTCCCTTAATCATTAATGGACATGAGGGACATCAAATTTCATGTGGCACCTAGTTTTTACATGTGACATAGATCCAATGGTAGGGGATTTGAGCAAAACAAAACACCTTTAAAGAATTGGGGAAATGTGAGAAGTGGTCGCATGAGGGACCACGAGGCTTCTTAGAGGGGATAGGCACATTTTTCATTCCTTGATGTCCCTCATCACAAAGGAACATTAGGTACATAAAATTTCACGGTGCGCCTGGTTATGACGCATGGCATTTGATTTGACGGCATGGGATTTGGCCTCACTAGCTCCTAAGAGCTGAACTGGTGGTCCGAGAGGTCGCATGAGGATCCGTGAGGGTCTATAGGGGCTGGGAAATTTTTTTTAACCTTGATTTCAATTTTATTGAGGGATTTAAGGGACATAAAATTGTTCTAGGCTCTTGGAGATGACACGTGTCCTGTTCAAAATTTGACTAACTCCTGAACTCGCTCCTAGAGGACAACTTGAAACAGTGATAAATTGAGCTCTTGATGGACTTTTTGATGAAATTTTATATGATATTGACTGAAAAATGGCCTTATGAATCCAATGGTGTGGGTATAATGTCTTTATTCCTTCATTTTATCCCTAAAAAAGTGGAATTTTGATCTGGTACTCCACTTGTACATGAGAAACAATGCTTGCAGACCCATTGTGCCAAAGTGTTGTGAAAAACATAATTTCACCATATTTTATGGCTAGGAATTCTCTTTTAGATGATGTAATTTTTTTCTCCTAACTCCATCCTGTGCTCTCGAAATCACCTTTTGAAGCTCAGTAGTTGTTTTGGCCTGTGCACTACCTAGGCCTATGAACCCTAATTTTGGTGAAACTGCCCCAACTTCTCTGAATCCTTCTGAATCTTCCTAAATCACTTCCATGATGTTATAAGGCATTTTATTCACTTTTGTGTCTGGTTTGGATTCTTTTTCCACTCCATGGGGTTTCTCTAGTCTTAGGAAGGCCAGTGATAGCCCTTCCCACAACTGCTTAAAGTTTTCTTTTTAATGAACTCCTAAAATCACGTAGGGGTTTTGAATTGAATCTCCTAAATCACCTAGGGGAATGAGTTAACATCAATTAGGAGGTCATTGGACTAACTAGGTAGACCCGAGGTGTCTTGGAAGGGTAAAACTTGAAATTTTTGATACAGGGGTATTGTTGTCATGCTTAGAAATTGTCAATTTCCTTGTTACATGTTCACATAACAACCGGCTCTAGTTTGGTGACATGACATGGAGAATCCAGAATCTCAACTTTCGACCATATAATTCATTGACCAATTCCTTATCCATTGGGCCCTATATATTCATGTTCAATTTTCAAGAGAGAGAGATAGCGAAGTAAGTACACACACACACACACACACACACACACACACACACACACACACACACACACAAAAATTATGGAAATAAATACACAAAACACAACATGAAGGGAAACACACATGAATAAAAGGGAAACACACCTAACAATCACCTATGGTACAAGGTGGGGGACAACCCACTTTCACTGAAGTACTTTTCATTCCTCAAAAGTTACCCCTGAGTGGGCAACATTGAGTGATGTTGTTTTGTGAAGCCATTGACTGGTTCCAAAAAGTAGCCTCCTCTCCTTAATTATTTATGAAAGCTAGGTGCTTTCATGATTGTCTGTGTACTTGGTAGGAGTGATTCTACATGAGCTTCTTGATGCTTAGGCCTTCGCTTAGAAATTCCATTTCCTTCATGCTCTTTGAAATTAGTTTCATAGTGTTAGTTGCATTCCATGTTTATCCAAATAGTCTATTATTAATTGAGCATCTAATCACTACCCTAAATCTGATTTTTATTCAAATTTATTGAATATTATGAATTATTTTCTTTCCCATATCTATGCTCATTGACATCTTCTCCATGAGAAACCTTAGATTCATCCTTTATCTCTACTCCATTATGAGGTGCTTGAAGATTGAATGGAGGATCAGAAGTAACCTCATACTTGTCTTGTATAGCCATGGCATAAGTTAAGAGATCAAGAATCAGTTCGGGGTCTTCCGTAACTTCTATTGCATCCAATAGTTCTTGCACAAATATCTCCTTTGTTACTTCCTACAGCTCATCTTTGTACACCTTCGAAGAATCTTTATTTTGCAGCTCAAGGAAACTATCCGGAGGGATTACTTCATCATCTTGGGAATCACTACATTCTATCACTCCTTCATCAAGAGGAGCTTTAGCTTCAAAGGCCTCAAAACTCCTTGCTTCAATTTCTTCATCATGGAAAGAGTCTTCCTCCTCAAATGGGAAATAAAATACCTCAATTTCATCGGGCATCCATCAACCATTGGCTCAGGAGGGGAATCATATTTATCCTCTTTCTTTATTTCAACATGGTCGATCTTCACACTAGTTGAGGCTTCCAAATCAAATTCATGTTTGTCTTGTAGATTCATGGCTTGCATCAAGAGTTTGAGACTTAACTTAGGGTCTTATATTTCTTCTACGGATCTAAGTAGTTCTTGTATAGACAGTTCTTTTAAAAAAATTCGGGATCATCACAATTTGGTCTTGTACCTCCATGGATGGCATGGCTAAGATCATCTTCATCTCCAAATGGGAATGAGAACATTTAATCTTCATGGGTTATTGTATGAGATGTATTCTCCATTTGAGATTCTCCAAGAATCGTTTCCTCTTCTTCATGGTTTGCATCATTTGGCAATTTGGGGCTTCCCTCTTATAACTCAAATATCCTCAATGCTTCTTCAAGGTCCATACCTCTCCAGGAAGGCATGTTTAGACCTTTCAAGATGGGTATATCATCTTCTTATCCATTTTTATGAAAATATTCATCCTCCTTCTATCTTGATACACGATGTTGGTTCATGTACTTCGAACTTTCACACCATGTACCTTTCTCTTCTTCTATGGAAGAAATTTCTTCATTTCCCATTCACTGGTATGGTTGTGGAAGACCAATTCATATGAATTTTACCTCCTAACTACTAACGAAACCCTGGTTAGCAACATTCCAAATGAATCCGGAGTTTCTACTACCAAAATAATTATTAAAAAAAAATTGTCTTAAATGGGGAAAACCACCTATGCATCTTTGACCTTCCCTAGAAGTGGGACCTCTTTTGACTCTAGGGAGTAACAAGAGCCACCAGGTGGAGTCATGGTGAGTTTGAGAGCCTTGGCAACCTTTATAGGCATTACATTGTTGGAGGCACTAGAATCTATTATGCAGTTGTTCAATACATATTCTCCAACAAGAAGGGAGACATAGAAAGGTTCAACCTTATTAGTCTTGGATGCACTCAAAGAAATCATGTTATGTGAGGGAGGTGTAGGTGGGTTTGGTAGTATTCCTTTAGAACTAGGAGCTACATCATTGGGTGTTAAACTACCACTCCTGATGTATTGAACAAACCTCTCAAATTGTTCGGGGTGAGTCCACAGATATTTAGTTTCAATAATTTGCACCTTGGCTCTGTTTGCATATTCTACAAAGTCAAAGGGAGCATATGTGGACAAGGGAAACACAGGGAATGATTTTGGATTTTGGGTATGCTTGGAAGGAGGGTTTTATGCTTGGGGAATAGAGGGTATTTTGAATGGGACACTAGGAACTTTTGAAATGCTAGTTTTTACAGGCAAATTTAGATTTGGAAATAGAAGAGGCATCGGAAGACTTACATGGAATTGTGGGATCCTTCTTACTTGCTACAGGATCGGGATTTGATAATGTAGAATCCATGGAGGGTGGGAGTAGAGATACTCAATTGATTTTTTTGTGGAGTTACCACATGATGATCTCTAGTCTTCTTTTTCTTTGCAGTAGTGGAGGGAGATGCTCCTTTCTCGAGTTAGAAAATTTGGATCTGCACATGAGAAAATGGTTGCATCTTCTTCTCGTCATCCTTATCACCTCTAGAATAATCATAGAATATTATTTATGTATCATTATCAAGTTCATCAACTTCTATAAAATCACCACCTTCCCTTTCTTGTTAAATCTCTTACTCATTTTCTTGACTCCTAAAACTTGCATTGATAGGTGGGGTCTCCAAGGCAAGCCTTCGGGTGCTCTGTATAATTTGATTTGTGTTTCTTATTTGGGAAGATGCTCATTCAAAAAATTCCCTCTTTAACAATGCCATCTCATTCACCGCTTTTGCGGTGAAGGATTTGTTCTTTCATATATCTGGACATTGAGCTTTGCCCTTTGAGGGATTCTTGATCTTTCCAGATAGGATGAGATCATCATCCATTTCAATGGCTCATCTTTATGATTCTTCAACATCCCTAAGTTGAATTCTTCATAGGAAAAATCCCACCTCTAGTGATTGAGAATTGATGAAGGATAGCTTGACATTTTTTCAGACGGTGATTCTTCTTTCGGTATCATGTGAAGGAACCATTCGAAACGAGCCACGAAGTTTCTCATAGTTTAAATTTATTCTTTCTTCAATTGAGGCAACTACACCAAGAGGTCCTGATAGTCCTCAGTAAATTTGAATCTTCCTTTGAACTTGCTTTTGATGTCATTCCAACAAGTGATGGATCGGAAGGTAGGAGGTAGAACCATTCCGATGCTTTTTCTTAGAGGGACTCCATGAATAATCTCACAACAACATCTTCATGTTCAACACCAAGGATTCCACATGATGTCATGAAATTAGTGATGTGTTCTTCAAGAATCTGTGTGCCATCACCTTTGAACTTTGGAAATTTATGGCGGAAACTCTTGGTAGATCATGAAGAGGGGGTTCAAGAGCAAGCGGGCTTGTATTTCTTCCCCATGGAACAATGGGTTGGGGTATTTCTGCTTCATCTTCCATTATAATTTTTACTTCTACTTCAACTCTTTCTTCTACGAATTCTTCTTCCTCTGGGAACTCAATGTTCAAAGGCAATTGAAAAATGGGAGAATTTGAAGGGGGAGTATTAACAAAAGTTTGGATGGGATTGCCAGGTGAACTACTTAATGACCCAGATGGAGATGAGGCTTGAGAAAAGTAGTAGGGATTGTCTCTGACTCGTTTTGAATTATTTTGTAAAGCCTCAAAAGTGGGGTTGATAATTCCTCTCAATTTATTTAACTTGGTGTATCTCCTTTTAGCTAGCTTCTAGAAATTCTTGCAGTGGGAATACAAAAAGACATTGCGGATTATAAAAGGTCACATGTAGAAAATTGACAATGTATCTTTCAGCAATGGATTTTCATGCACACTTTTCTTGTTTTTGAATATTTGATTTTTTGAATTTTTGACCTTGCGGTTATATTTTGGGTATAAATGCTTTAAATCTGCCCCATGGTGAGCGCTAAAAACTATTGGTGAGAAAATTTGTCGGGGTACAAATTTGTGGGTTTCTTGCCAATGATCTAGGAGTCTAAGTCCATCTACTTAAACGGAGTTAACTATAGGACATCTATTATTAGAACAAGAAGTAGACTTGCATGTTGTGCATACTATTGTAAAGGTGCATGGATATTATCAACATGTGACCTATTTTTTGGAAGTGCATGGGTGGTGAAGGGAAAGTCCCCACCCCTATAAATATGTATTGACTTGCGTAGTTTAGTAGGTGGTGAATTATTGTAGAGTTGTGCTGTTAGTTTTGACGCGCACATGACTCATGGAGATACTTGATATAGTGTAAGAAGCTTCTGTGTTTTATAGTATTTAATGCAATGGAGTATATTGGTTGGATAATGGTATTAGACATAACTGAATCTGGTTCTTGTATGGTTAATCTTATCATAGTTATTGTTTAGTTCATTTATTATGATTCTCTAAGATATAAATCTGGATTATGCATTGTGGAATGCTTATGTCTAGTTATGAATCTGAATATGTTTAAACATCATCATGCTAACATCTTGTACAAGAAACTCTAAAGAGGGACCTGGTGCCTTTGCATGCTTTGGGTGAGTGCTCAGCTTAGGCTGAGTGATGTGCCAATGCATGCCTAGGTTATTCATAGTAAATTCTAGGTTGCATCATTGGTTCCATTTTCAGACCTCTTTTTCAGCTATTTTTTAGGATGTTTCATGATGAAGATGTACCAGTTGACCTTATCAAGTGTTGAGGAGTGGATAGTAGATCTAGAAGAAGAATACACTTGAAGATTCAACACTTGGATCTGAGTTTGACACATGCGCACGTGGGTGGAGAAACTTGTATGACTTTTTATATGAGAGTTTCTTTGTTATCTTTCTATAGAGTTGTATGAGTGGCTGGTTGCTTATGCATCTAAAAAGGAATTGGAGGTTTCACACACTTTTCTAGATGTAGGAAGAATTTTAGGCCCTCTATGATGTTGATCTATTTGGATGTGCATTGTGGACACTTGGTTTCATGGTGTTCTAAATAGCTATATTTTGGAGTACTCAATTTCCACTTATTCTTTCCCGAGGTAGCTGAGTTCCAGTTTTTACGTTATCCCAGGGAACCTATCTATAAGGCATTCCACTAGGTGATCAAAATCTTGATGGTAACCCTAATTTGGAAGAGAAGTCGATGGCTAGCTAAACCCCACCACGCGTGGGGGAAGGAGAGTAGGTTTGGTGAAGGATGGTGGACCTAGCGGCAGAGAGAGGAAAAGAGAAGAAAGGTGGCTTAAGTACAATGAGGCACGTGAGAGGGAGTTAGGGAAATAATGAGATTGTAGAATGGATGGCATTGAGGAGAGAGATGGCTCATGAAGGATTTGAGCTCACATAGAGGGCATGGAGCTAGAGCATTTGAACTCCCCATCTGGGAAAGCATGATAGGAACCCTCATCGGCCTCTTATGAGAGTGCACCAATAGAGACACATTGGGCCATGGGTGTGCATCTCTAATCTACCTGAAACCTAGCCCTTGCGCTTGGTTTTCTAGTTTCTAGTACAACCAGTAGTCAACAAGCTAGTTTGGGTAAAATAACATGAGTAAATCAAATAAAAGTACATCTATGGCGGGAAGATGTCTTCCTTGTTATTTGAGGTACCTTTTAGGTGCACGTTATCAGCGCAAAACTCAAGCACAAAATTTTGGACTCACCTCTGGGAGTAGTACCACCTCACAGAACTATAGGAGTTCAGTTTAGTACCACTATTGGGACACAGGGGTACATCCTCTAGTTCACTTCCTACTACAGGTGGAGGATCAGGGGGCATAGGTGGCTCTAGTTCTAGTGGTGGATCTAGTGGGTCTAGGAGGTAGAGGTAACACAGAGGTTCTAGATCTAATGGGCATGGTCCTCACCAACCCCATAATATTTACATGGAGATGTCACTTCATCTTCTAGAGTATAGGGAATAGAAGATGTTGTTGAGCATGTGCACATGTGTGAGATATTGTGGCATGTAAAAGGGATCATGACTTCTGAGTGTAAGGAAAGTCATTTTACAACTACATTGCAGGGATGCACACACAGTTGGTACAGAAGTTTGACCCTGATCAGACTTGCATAGATTATACAATGTTATGGATGCTTTCCTTAAGGAATTTTATATCCCTGAGTTCGAGCAGAAGAGTATAAGCACACTCAAGGATATTAAGCAGGGCACTACTGAGAGTGTTCGGGAATATGATGCCCATTTCAAAATGCTTTTGTCTAAACTTTCCTATGATATCCATGCAAGCCAACATGCATAGTGGTTCATCGAGAGGCTTGATCACACCTTTTAGGAGGGCGTTGTCACATAAGACATATATACGGATCCATGTGAAGTGCTTGAAGTAGCATTGTGCACATTTGAGGTAGTTGGAAGTATAGACACTAGAGTGAGCCCATTCCTGGAAGCTCATATAGCTATGGAAAAGTAGTTGGAGAAACTATCGGCCAATTCAGCACACGAGACACACATAGGGGATTTGGTGTACAAATTGTGAAGTTGAGGGGCACACTAAGGATAGTTGTCCCCATAGGTCAATGTACATTCATTGTTGCTAGACTATGAGAGATATGTCATTTAGACCATGATGTAAGTCATTGCCCATTATTACAACACATGATAAGGAAGAATGTATCTTGCTACTGTAAGATTTTTTGTCCATGACTCACAATACCAAAGATTTAGGTGATTGATCAGATCCATGATGCATTGATATTGGTGTATGATAGATAAGAGTATCAGATAACTCTAAAGGTAAAAGTGAGCACCATGATCATGATCACACTCAAGGGCACTACGATCAAAATGAAGGGCACTTTTTTGAAGGAGGTCATGGTAGAGGTCGAGGATACCATGGTGGATTCAGGGGATCGAGGCCATGGTGGTGGATGAGGTGAGTTTCCTCATGGAACATGTTATACATGTGGATCTCCTAACCACTACAGTGTGAAATGCCCTCATAATATTACTTGTTATTTTTGGGAAGAATCATAACTATGAGGAGTTCCCAGACTTATATGAGCATCTTAGAAAGCAACATAAATAAGAGAACAAGGGCATGGGATGGTTAGAATACAACGCACCATGGAAAACCAATGGATGCCAAAGTTGGCACCGAACCTGAGGTAGTACTTGTGAAAATTACTACACATGTTGAAGTTAGGTGTGCACGCTGAGAAGCATTGCAAAAAAAATCCTACCATTACTAGGGAAGAGGTCTTACATGCAAGATACCCAGATCCTACACATCGAAGGAGGTTTATCAGGAAACCATGGAGGTGCTCAAAAATCTTCAGGGTGAGATACAATGTTTAAAGGAACAATCACGGAAGTTGGAACAAAAGAAGGCAACAGAGATGGTCCAATCAGATGTTGATGATTTGAAAGAGGTATGCAAGATGTTGCACTAGAGAATATTATTCCATTACTAGGGAATTGGTTAAAGGAAACACTCATGTGTGTAGGTATTGAGAATGGATGATAGATCCTGCATGCTAATCTCCCCCTCATAGCTTGGATTATGACAAGGAGATCACTCTAAATGTTGTTGTGGATGGGTGGATTTTGAGCAATATATTGATTGACACAGCATGGAAGTTAATGTGCTTACTTTAGATGCATGGGTACAGATGGGAAGACCTCCATTACAACCATCCTCTAATGTATTGTTTATGGAAAATCAAACTAAGGCCACTCCAATAGGAGTTTTAAAGGATGCATCCATTACTATACAAGGGGCCAAGTTCACTGGGGACTTTGAGGTTTTAGCACTTGCAGAAGTAGACAAACTTCCCAACTCTACTTGGGTGCCCTTGGTGTTATGCAAATAATGTTGATCTATGGTTCAACAAGGGGTATATAAGCTTTGAGAACAAGGAAGAATGAGTTATTATCCCTTTGACAGATGGGAAATCTACACCTTATGTTGAACCTTTGAGTGAGGAAGACCTGAACAAAATTTATGTGCATGCATCATTCGAGATCCAGAAGTACTTGAGCCATCTAAGGAAGGAATCCTCCAGTGGGAAGATGCATAGTCTATTAGTGATACTACAAGTATTTCTTGTGATAATTGGGCACATGGAACTTATGAGATGGTTGGGTGAAGTAAGAAGTGCATCATCTACGCAGAGGAGGAAAACCTCACTGTATTAGGAGGATAAGTAACAACTTTGTACCCGTACACTGGAGAAGGAGACCCTATGTATTCCTACATGCACCATGGAGGAATAATGGAAGGATCAAGGATCAAGTGGAAAAAAGAAATATGTTAGTGTATACCCTACGGGACAACAACAATGCACATTGGTGGATGGTTCACAGGGATAATCTCATAGAATGGAATGAAGTGAGAATTTCTCTAACAACCCGGTTTCTCAGAGAAATGTGCCTACTCAAATCTACACATATCATGGTAATCATCTTGTTCAACACCATGTTCAAGTAGTGTGAGAGACTCTGATAGAGGGGCAGGAAGCTTTACCACCTTCACTATGGGTGCACAAAATTTATTTCACTTTTGTGAGGTTGCACACACACTTGGTATGTTTATGCGGAGCTACATAGGGAGACTAGAAATTGGAAGACTTGACTGCAGGAATGATCCAAACTTTTGACTACTTCTCCACTAAACCTCCGGTGAAAGAGGCATTACAAGTTATGGAGCGATTGACTATGGGAGATAGTGCAAAGGCTGAAGAACTCATTCAGAGTTATTTGGTGAGGAAGACCTAGGAGCACATTTTGATGAAGTAGATGAGACCGATGCCAAACTACTTGAGTGTGCTTTCCTTGAGAAGGAGAAAGGAAAGATGGTCTACATAGTGGATGATGAAGAAGTAGAAAATTTGGACATAGATCATTCAAAGGGTACATGAAGTCTTAGATAGTGTGTAGATAAGAAGGCACACACCTATCATGAACCTATGAAGACCAAGAAAGTGAACATTGGCATGGATGTTGAACCTAAGGAGGCCATAATTGGAGATTATTGGTCTGATTCTAAGTGGCTAAGATAATTGAGTTACTACGTGATTTCCAGGACTTATTTCCTAGGGGCTACCATGAGTTAAAGGGAGTGCATGAGTCTTTGGGTGAGATGAGGATTAAGCTAAAGGAAGGTGGTGCACACTCAATTAGGAAGAGACCTTATAGGATGAACCCTAACCTGCACGTAAAAGTTAAAGAAGAAATTGACAAGATGTTGAAATCTGGCATCATTAAGCCCCTAGAAGAATCAGAGTGGGTTAGCCCCATGGTAATCAATATAAAGAAATATGGTAGGATTAGGATTTGTGTGGACTACATGGAGTTGAATGTTGCATGTGTGATTGATCCTTTTCCTACACCTTTCACCGAGGAAATATTAGAAGGTGTTGCAGGGCACAAAATTTACTCTTTTACAGATGGATTCTCTAGATATCACCAGGTAAGAATTACAAAGGAGGATCAAGAGAAAACAACTTTCACCACTTGAATGGGGAAGTTTTGCATACACGGTGATGCCCTTTGGACTGAAGAATGCACACTATAATATTTTCATGCATTGTGGTTCAAGCATTCCAGATTTTATTCACAAATTCTTACAGGTTTACTTGGATGATTGACAATATATGGGCTTGTCAAGGATCATTGTGACAACTTGTGATTAATGTTTGAGAGGTGCAGAGATAGTTAAGCATCTCTTTAAACATCAAGAAGTGTGTATTTTACACCTTTTGGAACTCTGCTAGGGCATATCATCTGTAAGGAGGGTTTGTTAGTAGATCCAACCAAGGTTGTAGTTATCTTAGGCCTGAGGAACCTACCAGTCAGAGTGAGGTGCATGGATTCTTGGGCCACATAGGTATTACAAAAAATTTATCAAAGGATATGCTAAGATTTTCACACCCTTGGAGGAGTTACTAAAAGGAAAAGGGACATTCTATTGGGGAGAACCACAACAACACACATTTGAAGCGTTGAAGGAGAGGCTTACTACGGCACCTATTCTGTGCTTTCCCTCATGGAACCAACCTTTTCACGTACATGTGGATGCCTCTGGCATGGCCATTGGCGTAGTATTAGCTTAGCTCATCTGAGAAGGTATTATAGATCATCCTATCTGTTTTGCTAGTAGAAAATTTGACTCCTACATGTAGAACAAAATTATACAACTACAGAGCGTGAGGCCTTGTCAATGATCTATGTGTTGCATAAGTTTAGACAATACTTTCTAGCAACACCTTTTTGTTTTATATATATCACATGGAATTGAAATACTTGGTAAATAAGCCCATTTTACAGGGGTACATATGTCGATGGGTTCTCTTATTCCAAGAGTTTGATTTTATAGTCATGGTAAAACCAGAAAAAGTAATTTTGGCCCAAACCACTTATCAAGAATTCAATCAGAGAGAGACACATGCACAAAAAATTGAAGATACAATGCCAGATGCATAATTGTATAGGTTAAACCACACCCTCGGAATTGAGGATATTGTTGTCTTTTTATGCATAGGTATGGCACCAAAAGGAATGAAAGCCTTGGAAAAGAAACAACTTGCAATTTGTGCCACACCTTTCATGTTGATCAGTGGTGACCTATACAAACTAGGATGAGATGAAGTATTGCATCGGTGTGTACTGGAGCATGAGCGCATGAAAATCATGGAAGAGGCTCATGGCGGTATTGCAGGTGGACACTATGCAGTGATGCCACCACCACGCAAGATTCTACTCACTGGTTTATGGTGGGAAACCTTGTACAAGGATTACAAGGAGTATTGTAAGGCATGTGATCACTTGTCAAATGCCTTGGAAAACCTGGGAAAAGAGATGAAATGCCTTTAAGGCCTATTACTAGTGCAAAACCATTTGAAAAATGGGCAATAGACTTTGTGGGTCCTATTTCCCAGCCATGCACATAGAACTAGATCATGCTACATCATCACTTGTACATATTATCTTACAAGGTGGGTAAGAAGAAACACCTACAAAGGATTGTATAATGGCTATAAAAACAAGGTTCTTATGGGAAAATATTCTTACTAGGTATGGATGTCCATTGAGTTTGACAAGTGATAGGGCACACATTTCTTGAATGAGACAATCAGATATTATTGGATGAATTTATGGTCACACACCACAAGACCACACCCTATCACCCTCAAGAAAATGGGACTTTTGAGGCCTTCAACAAGATATTGAGCTAGACCTTGACAAAAATTTGTGATGTTGGAAGGAAAGATTGGGATGATAAAGTTTTTGTTGTACTTTGGGCATATAGAACAACCTATAAAAGGTTGAATAAGGCCACACCCTTTCAGTTGGTGTTTGGCACAGAAGTAATTCTTCCCATAGAATTTATGTTACCTTCTTTGTGTATTATGCATGCTGGAGGTCTAGCTGATGAGAAAGCATTGGAAGAAAGAATTGAAAAATTAATACAACTAGATGAGAGACAGCGCCATAACACGTTGGAGTCAAGTAAGAAAAAGGCCAGACATAAGGCATGACATGATAAACATATCAAGGACAAGAAGCTTGAGGTTGGGTAGATGGTGCTTCTTTATGATTCAAAGTTTTTGCGACCACCTAGGAAAGCTTAAGGTGCATTGGTTGGGACCGTATGTTATCACTCACATACTTGAATCAAGCACTTTCCAGTTAGAGGCACTTGATGGAACATGGTTACCTGGTTACTTCAATGGGAGTAGGTTGAAGCCCTACTATAAATAAGCCTTCTTGGTGTTTGTAATAAGGCAGTATTTCCATTTAGTATAGATTTCCCTTACTTGTATTTCCTTTAATGTGTTTCCTTCTTCATCATTATGCTTTGTCAATTTAGTTTAGTGTTTTGTGTAATAAGCACATTTGCACGCTAGAAGTTGATTCAATCTGAAGTGTTTTTATGCATAGAGGACTGCACATACCCTTGGTGTGGGGTGGTTGTCATTCAAAAATGGGTACACATAAGAAAATATTATTACATGTGATTTCTCTTGTTAAAAGTGTAGATAGTATGAAAAGGTGTTGCTAGAAAGAAAATTTCTCCTAAAGAAGACCATAGCTAGAAACAAATGAATGAACAATATAACATGAGGTAAGTTGTGGCCATAAAAACTACTAGAGGAAGGCATAATGGTGAGGTACTTTGGTGCATGGAAGCACATGAAGGAGGTCTGTAGCTAAAAGGTAGGAAGGTGCACTAGAAGGTTATAGTTGTGGCATGTAGGTAGGTGTATCACGTGGAAATTGGGAAAATGGTCAATTAATGAGAGGATCGATGGTAGGTAAAGGAGCAATAAATGCATTAAATTTTCACAACTCTATATAAAGATGTGATGCGGGTTCATTTCTACCTTTGCGATCACAAGTATTCGAGTGAGCTAGTTGCGACCAAACCGAGTGAAACATGTTTGAGGTGTAGAGAGCTATGAAACCAGGTGAGGAGAGAGATTTGTGCACATAAAATTGGCTTGTGTCCCCATTTGAGAAGGGTTTGAGCAAAGTAGAAGCATTGAGAAGGAGCTAGGGCATGTAGTTTTGAGCTAGGGCATGATTTTGAGCTAGGGCACACAGTTTTGAGCTAGGGCATGGGAGCTTGCTCAACAGAGGAAAAAGGTGCAACTTTTATCATGGCACCAAGGAAAGCACCTAGAGCAGAAAAAGGGGAAGAAGAAGGTGGAAACAGGTCGAGGATGCTCCCGAGAGAATTTTTTTGGAAATGTAGTATCCAAAAGAAGTAATTATCAGATGGGATTGGGATTCCCATATCCGTAGGTGCAAGGTGTGTGACTACAAACATCACACCACCAGAACAAGGAGGAATTGACACATTGTTGAATAGAAAGACCAACAAGTGAATGGTTGATGACATGCCAATGTATGATGATGCTGGAGAGAAGTTTTTAAAGAAGGTAGGGGTATACCAGCTGTACAAACTCCCATACTTTGGAAAACTAGAAAATCTATACTGGTGGCTGATGAGCAGAGTCCATGAGGACTTCTTCTACTTTTTTGGGTGGCGGGTAAGGATCACAACACCCTTAATTGCTACATTGACAGATTGAAGGGCACATGGACAAAGGTTAGTAGTGATCTAACTATAAGGTAGTTGTTATGGCCACCAGTAAAGGAGTTGGGATATATGAAGGGTCCATGTGGGATGGATATCTACAAGTTGAGGAAGTACCCTGTGATACAGTGGCCACACATTTACTCACCAAGCTGAATGATCAAGAAAGGTGGTCACAAGTGAACACCATGTGGCTACACATTTGCTAAGAATATTTCACAAGGAGAAGTTTACAACTTAGTTGGGTACATAGCAGATACAATTGTTGAGGAAGCAGCACATAGTGAGAAGAAGATAAGTTTTGGCACTATCTTGTTATCACTTGTGTTTGTAGAAATTGGAGTGCCCGATGGGCCAAACAATAAAATATGGGAATACCCCATGGAAAATAAGTCCCTCACAGAGAGGTTTGAAAAATATCTATGTGAAGGATCAATGAGTGGTCCATTCAAGAAAGGGTAGAGTTATGGTATGACCGACTTTGTGTGCCTTTGAGGAGGAATGGCACATTCCAAAGGAGTTACCCTCAGTGGTGGGAAGGCCATGTAATTCACGTATATATATCAACATTTTTGCATCATCATGGTTTGTAATGAAGGATGGGACATGGAGTCCCTGGTGCAAACTACCATACACCTTCACAACATGATTCTTCTAGGAAGCAAGTACATAGGTTTACATGCGTAAGTTAAGCTACAATGCGGACAAGGTAGATTGTGACTACCATACTTTAAGGAAAACTTATGTTTATCTAGTCGATATTTCCTACATTGAGAGGCTTATTTCTGATGTCATAAGTATGAAGCCGTAAGTTTTGGCTATTGGGGATAATGGGGCCACGCTTATCTATCTCCAGCTTAAGCCTAGGATGGAAAAGGGCCAAGTATGGAGAATGAGTTCATGCTCCCAGGGCTGCCTAAAGGCAAGCATACAGTTGAAAATGTGGCAGCTCCAAATCCTACCTTGACCTTAGAGGAAGATGAGGAAGAAGAACTCAATGAGGATAGTGGAGGCTTGGACCACATAGAGGCCGGAGGCAGCCCACTACAAAGTAGAAAGTGAGTGCGTAGATACTCCTCCATAACCATAAGGAGAAGAGGAAGACTTGACGAAACACATAGTCCATGAGGAATGCCAGTTCAAGAGGGTGTTTAGAAGAACCAGAACCCAAGGCACAGGAACATCTCAACCTTTACGAAGGTCACCTCAACTCTCCCCTAAAAAAAAACACCCAGAAAAAAAGAGAAGAAAGTTGAAGCTTAAAGAGGATGAGGAGGAGGAGTCAGGGGAGAGCGCACCAGAACCCTAGTTCAACCTGAAGATGTAGAAGGAGCCCTAGGATGAAGAGATGAGAGATGATGAGGAAGGGGTGAAAGAAGTAGAGGAAGTTATGGGTGAGCCACCCAACACACCCATTACTACTCAAGAAGGAAGGAGAAGGGCCAACTCCAACCTTGACACCCAGTTCCTAAGGGGCCAAGGACAAAAAGAGAGAGGAAAAGTGAAGAATATGTTGTCCCTAATATGGGCTATGTTGAGGACATGAGAAAAATCATCCATGCACCCATTTTTAGAGCACTTGTGGGCCTTAAAGAGTTATATGGGTGGGAGATGATGGATCCAGATATGGCTACTACATGCACAAGGAAGTAATTATCCTGGTCCATGCAGACTCATATGGATGAACCTGATTTTGACATGTGTGAAGAGTCATGTCTCACAGAGTGAAGAAGGCACCCCAGAGTAGGCACATGACAATAAAACCCACTCTAATGTCTGATGAGCAGGTCAACAATGCCTTGGTCAAGGTATCTACTGAGGTGGCATGGAGGAACATTGATAAGGCCACCACCATTTGAGCTGCTTCTTGAAGATAACAAGGATAAAACTATAGAGATAAAGTGCTTAAAAGAAGAGAAGGAACAAGAACAGGAAAAGAATGAGGCCTTAGCATGGTTGAGGAACTTGGTGATCACATTCTTAAAACAAGGCCTCATCTAGAATCTCATGTTCCTAAAAATTTCCTTCTACTATGCATTATGTGTGCACTTTGGTCAATTTGGTATTAGATGATGGGCCAATTCAATGCCCACACCAAAATATTCTACACAAGAAGCAAAAAGAGAAAGGGCCACTATTGTTAGAAAAGTTTCAACTTATGAGGCCTTGCTCCAAACCTTGAAAGATGAGCTAAAGAAATCCACCAAGCTCTCAATTTATGTGTGGTGCCAGAAGCAATAATAAGGATCAAAACTATAGTAGAGGACAATGAAGTTCTAAGGAAATGAAAGATGAAACACTTGGGCATATAGAAATATTAGCACTAGTAAAACAAAAGCATGAGGCCCTCACAAGACCAGATCCACAAGGATAGAATTGATGAGATTGGGAAACTCATAGCATAGAAGATGGATCTCATGGAAGGAATGTTGTCAGGTATGGCCAATGTTTCTAGGTGCTACAAAATGAGAAAGAGAAGATCACTCAAGATGAATTGGATGCAATAGCCACAGATATTCCGGAGAAAACAAGGAACTGCTAAGTGATTGGTAGACATTGGAGGCTGAAATCAAAATTGAATATCTAGAGTTAATCCTTCCAGTTGAAGAAGAGGGTGTTGCAGAGTAAAACTTCATTCTTTTTGTATAGTGTTTCATTCATTCTTTCATTACTTATTCTTTATTATTGGAACATCAGAAAGAATTCCCATTTCTGGGATGAAATGTACTTTAGTGTGGGGTAATGTTGAGTAGAAAAAATGTTTCTCTAAGGAGAAGACACACAAAGGATGCGCATGCATGGGAACAAGGCACATTTGAAGGCGTGGGAAGATAGGAAAGGAAACACGTGCCAGAACACTTTGGCTCAAGACTTAGCCATTTTTTTTATGGATAAGGGCTATTTTTGAGATAACATGTGGAGCACACATAGAGATGAAGACTTGCACTCCACGCAATGGTATTTTGGGAACAAGCGAAGATAAGTGCCATGCATAGTTTAAGCTAATAATAGGATTTCTACTTGGAGTTAACTATAGGACATCTATTGTTAGAACACTTGCATGTTGTGCATACTATTGTAAAGGTGCATGGCTATTATCAGCATGTGACCTATTTTGAGAAGTGCATGGGTGGTGAAGGGAAAGTCCCCACCCCTATAAATATGTATTGACTTGTGTAGTTTAGTGGTGAATTATTGTAGAGTTGTGTTGTTGGTTTTGACATGCACATGACTCATGGAGATACTTGATATAGTGTAAGAAGCTTCTATGTTTTATATATTAATGCAATGGAGTATATTGGTTGGATAATGGTATTATACATAATCAATTAGTTCTGTATGGTTAATCTTATCATATGTCTCAACATGACTTAAGACTCTTCGCCTTCCTAGGAAAACATTAAGTCCCTTTTTATAACATAAAGGTGACTTATTACATTAGAAGCATTAAGACATGTGAAAAATTGCAACCCCAACGCAAGATTAGAATATCAAGGAGAGAGAAATTTGGGGGAAGAAGAGAGAGAGGAAAAGAAAGGATGTTTCCCCTGATGAAGTCCATTGATTCTTCTAAGGAGATGAAATTTTGAATCTTTGAATCCTTTGCCTCTTGAAAACTCTTGGATGTTTGTACTCAATGTTGAATCATTCTCCATGCCATGTTGATGAGAAGATCCCCACTCCCTTGAATTCCTTGTTGTAAATCATTTACTCATGTTGCGGACAAGAAACTACCTTTTGATGACCTACGGACACCTCGAATTGAGTGTTTAGAAACACTACTAAATGTAACCTCTGGTAATGGTGGGCATTACTCTTGGAGATCCCTTCTGAAGATGCTTTGAAGCTTTAGGAAAAATCTTGTCCTAAATCCTTGCAATGCTGCCACACTAATTTGAACATGATCCTGATGAAACACATTATGAATAGTTTGACAGTGTCAACTATGAGTTCCACCTCACACATGAGTGTTGAAAGACATTGTTGAGATCCATGAAAGTGACCTCACTTGTACAATTCTTGCCCCTATGAATCTGAACTTCAATCTACTATATTTGGAAAAGGAAACTATTTTTAGCAAGTGTCAAGAATTTTCCCTCTCTAGGCTCCAAATAGTGATGTCAACTTGAATATTCAACTCCCAGTGTGCTCTTTCTGTGAAATCGACCTTTGGAGTAATCATGCTATTTTTAGTAAGTGCCCATAGGACAACTTACTATTTTTGGCAAGTGTCAAGAATTTTCACTCTCTCATATCCAACTAGTAATGTCAACTTGAATATTCAACTCCCTGTGTGCTCTTTCTCTGAAATCTAAACTTTGGAGCAATCATGATGTTTTTAGTAAGTGCCCACAAGAAAACTTACTATTTTTGGCAAGTGCACAAATTAGCTTTTCCAGACCTTAGATGATTATGGTAGCTCGAATTACCCTTTCTCCCTACTTTCCCCTCGCCTTCTAGATTGATTTACTATTTTTAGTAGGTGTATTTGATATCACTTACTATTTCTAGTAAGTGTCAAATTTTGACCAAGATGCTGTTTTGATGAACTTTAAACTGCAATGCATCCTCTATGTTTAGCATCTCCTTCGCAGTTATATTGTTGATGAATTTCCCAAAATAATAGTCCTCTATAGAATACCTCCTATTTGTATAAAGTTGGCTTCAGGGTCGATTGATGCGGACCAAATTTTTCGATATGGTTTTTTTTCCCAATATTACCCTTTTAAAATTTTGTGCTTACCCGATCAATAGTTTAGGATATGTTAAACTTTTAATTTTTGACTTGGTAGTGCTTTTAGACATGGCAGCCATTGATGGACCTCAAAAATTGCAGATATTTTTTATCCTCCATTCGTGATGAAATTTACATTTTTGATATGGTTTATTTCTTCTTATCTTACTAGTGAAATTTCTCTTCGATCTAGTTGCTGGTTTGACGGGAAATTGAGTTTTTTTCGTAGAGTCGAAAGTGAAATTTCTTGACTATGAGAATTTTGTGCTATGAACGGGAGGTTTGAAGGTGTTTTTTTGATGTTTTTAAGAGTGTAGAACTCAAAATAAACAGTGGATCATTTTTCATATTGGTTTGAAATATTTCTTCGATTCTTCGTTCTATGGCAATGAATTTTTCAGGCTTCTTCTTAGTTCTTCATTCTTTCTTCTCATTTTGATCAATTATTCCTTAGTGACCTGAATATTATCATTAATTAGAGGTTTCCATGATTTTAGGGAGCTGGTTTGAGTTTCATAAATGGTGGTGTGGTGGTGAGAAGTTGGAGAAGGGGTTACAGCATGTTGTGATGAAAAGGTTAGATGTTATAAGCGGGAAGCGAGACGGGGTTTTGAAAAATGCTTCCTAGTTCTAAATACATAATTTAGAACTCACTTGAGATCATAACAATCATTCTTATAAAAATGGCCTTCTAAATCCAATAACCATATTTTTCCCTAAAAATGGATATTTGAATGACTCGGTGTTCCCATTTTACTACATTAGAACAAGATCTATTCATTCCATGACTCGGTGATCTACTTATAACAGATCTATTCATGAGTATCATAGAGTTGGCATTTTATTTTTAACACTTCACTCTTGCGGTTCTCTTCCCTAATCTGGGATTTTAGAATGCTCTATCCAAGGAACCTATCTGAATAATTGTTACCATTATTCATCGGCATCACGTCCCTCAGACTAGGTGACATAGGACAACGCAATCAGCAGCTTGCGATACTTTGGCCAAAGATTTGAAACATACTATTCATGTCTCGTATTCCTTGATGGCATACTCATCAATCTGGAATACGTCCTTCACCCCACTCTGATGTTAAATAGAATGTCTTATACTGACTTCTGTCAGCCTCCCTGTCCCAAGTCATTCACTCAGGAATGGATTAATAACATGACACACGTTATAAGGATGCTCTTGAGGACTAGGGTAAGCTGACATACTGGGTCAACCACAGTTAACCCTGTGTGTCAAGGTACCCCGAGTCTCCAAGGGCAGCCTCATAACATGACCATGGTCCTAACCAGTCCCAGAGTAAAAACTTGTTCGAGTTTAAGGTGTAAATCTTAACGATCAATGAAAAGGGTGTCGCCATAGGTCACCTGCATTGTTGTATCCTCGAGAAGATCCTAATCTTCTCAAGGTACAACCTCTGAGTTGACATGTGTCGACATCCTACAAACCACCTCGGAAAGATTTACATAACTTCAAAGAGTTACTTAAGTTGAGTTGAAATTAAATTTTAAGACTCTCCTATCTGGGTAGTCTTTTCCCAACCCCTGGGTTCCACACCTTTGAGTTGCCTTACTTAATTAAGATCCATTTCACAGAGAGAAGTTTAATAAGATTTGAGATCTCGTCTAGGAGTTCATTGGTTCCCAATAATCTTATTCTACATAATTGGGCAATAGCCCTAAGTCCCCTCATAAGGAAGCTAACTAAACCCGTAAGGGTTTATATCAACTCCGAAGACTAAAGTATATCTTGCTTATTGTTATTAAGACATAGTGATTTAAAATCATCAGTTACGTTGTCTTGACTTAGATCATGGATAGGGAGTAATAGATTACTCTTCCCGTTTCAGCTACCTATTAAGGTTTAGTTTAACCTTAACTTCTCGAAAGGTAGTGGACTAATTTCCAATTTAGCCTTATTTATAACATAAAAGAACTACTAATCATTCATGAAGTATTCAGTCACATAATCTTTACAAGGCCTACTTAGAGAATCCAAATAACTCCATGGTATACAATAATAAAAATGCACTTAAAATCAATCGAACCTAAGAAGTTCAATCCATCAAAATAAAAATGCAGCCACATAAGTAACAATCTCCCCATTTCATTTATTTCCAAGCCATACAATTACAATTTATGCACTTCAGCATATTTGATACAATACTCAACAACAAAAGAACAACTTTCTTCATATAGTACAAATAGAGAAATCAAGTTGGAATTCATCATAAAACCAGATTAAACAATCTGAGCATCATATCAGATCTGCGTGTCTTTACCACTTATGATGACCATCTGCAAAAATTGCTAACACGGGTCAGTTCAATGAACTGAGCATGATAAGCACTAATTCTTAAAACAATTGCATTCCACCAATTGTTTCCATTAGACAACCTGTTTAAATGAAATCATTTCATCAAACCTATAAACATGAATCACACTAATTATCTTTCTACCATACATGACTTTTTAACATAATTTCATAATATAACTATCATATTGACTCTTCTCGGATAATTCATCTTATGTTAGAGACTAAGAAGAACAAAATGAATCTAATATATCCATCCCTCTAAAATCCAAGGACAGTAACAATCCAATAAAAATTACTCCATTCCGAAATGAATTCTTACCAGTGCGTGTATCCAATAGATTTGCATTTAACAATTCAGCAAAGACCGGTTATAGCCTCTAACAAAATTCCTTTATACTCATTGCATTATTTCCATGACTTCGATAGATATACCAACTTCTATTACAATTCTACTTTTATTAAAGTAGATAACTGAATAACTCAAACAAGGTATTATTATAACTATAAATAAGAAAAGAACTTAGGCCAAGACTAAGCATTTACCATTCTTTCCTCATAAATTTAACAGTTTAATCATCTTATACCCCTATAGCAGAGTTCTTATGGAAATACAAAAGAAGGGAGTACTAATAATTTTCTAGAAAGGGAGAGTATACTTTCGTATTCCAAAACTCCTATATCCACATGTGCTTTACAACTTAAGAGAAAGAACAGAGGCATTCAGATCTCCATTCCAAACAAGTTCAGGACAGTACCAACTTTCCAGGAGCAAAGCATATACAATCAATCTTGAATTCATTTAGGGAAGAAAAGAAAGCAAGAAAATCAACACAATCCCATCCCTTCCAAGTACAAAACCTAATTTCCATCATGCAGATCTAGGATTACCCACACGTTATTAGGATTCAGAGTTCCTCAAAGCAAGATTTCTCTCAGTCAGACTGTGTTCCCATTAACCAAGTTAAATCGTAAGGAAAAACACAGCTACACTAGATATTTCATCACTTACAGAACCCATAATTATTGACCATCCCGACCCCTTTTCAATAGAGGTACAGGCTTGTATTCATACATTTTTCATACACTTGCCACTAAACCAGTCGAGCTCCAAAGAAGGAATTACAGTTTCATCTCAAATCAACCATGTATTCACCTGAAGCTATCAAGCAACAAAAAAAACTCATACGACCAGCGATAAACAATAAACCAACTAAATAAGACACAACAATTTTCTTTTATGTCATTCCTCAACCAAGAAATCATCCAACGCAACGTCTAACATGGTACAGTTGGGAACTTATTACCTCAGTTAATCAAGAAGCAAGGAAACAACATAACAGAAGTCGAACCCATATGCAATCACAACAAACATTTCAATAGAGTCGAATCCATATGTATATCACAACAAAGATTCAACAAGTCAACCAACATGTAATGCAAAGGAAGGACTTCAACATAGAGTCGAATTCATATGAAATCACAACAAACACTTCAATAGAGTTGAATCCATCAAGTATTCACAGCAAAGACTTCAACAAAATTCGAACCAACATGAAAATACAATAGGACTTCAACAATAAAGTCAATTCATATGAAAACACTTGCAAGGACTTCAACAAAGTCGTATCCATCAAGTATTCACAAGCAAGGACTTCAATAGTCAAGTCAAACCAACATGAAAACACAACAAGGACTTCAAAAAAGTCGAATCCATATGTATACATAGCAAACATTTCAATAGAAATAAACGAATCCATCCATATGTATACTCAAATAAGGATTCAACAAAAGTTTAACCAACATGCTAACACAAACAAAGTCTTCAACAAAGTTGAATTCATATGAAACACATGAAGGATTTCAAATAAAATCGAATCCATAAGGTATAATCACAGAATTCAAAACATTTTATTTCAATAGAAGTCAAACCAACCGGGATTCCCAAATCAAAAAGAGAAGAAGAAAACCAATACATTGTTTCCAACCAAGCCATCTGTACAAAAGAAATCATCTGAACAGAGTTGTTCTAATGAAAGCATTTGAAGGAAAGCAAGATTTTTTAAAAGTTAGGGCCTATCATGCCTGATAGTGTCACTTAAAAATTTGAAGAAGACCTCTAAATGTGCTCACACCTTCTCTTCTTCTTCCACGATAGATTAAACAACAATAAATTGTTACCTTCATGCCTTATAAACTTTCCCCGATAGAGAAGGAAGCTAGAAATTCTCAAAGTTGCCATGCAACATAGAGTAGATGACTGGTTCGAAGAACCAGTGCTCAAGCAGAGAAAAAAAAATGGAATGCATGGAAAACCAAACAACCAAACAATATTCCATTTGCATGCCTTCCCAAGCAATCCACGCTCGGGAACCGAAGTTCATTAATTGCATTAACTTCCATCCTCCCACCTATTCTCCATTGCCACCGACCGCCAAAATTGGTGATCACCAAAAGAAAACAAACAAACATTCCCATACTTGGTGATACTGCCACGTCAGGTCACATTAGCCGTTTGCAACCTCCACCAAATCTGACAGCATCCCAAGTCCTTCAACCTTATCCCCCTCATAAATGCCATGGAAACCACCGCCCATGACTCACGCCCCTTCATAGGTCCCCCTCCATTCTTGTCATTAGTTAGGATAGGTAAGAAACATAGGTTAGATCATAGGGTAAGACATTAGTCTTACATCCATAGCGCTAGAAGAAGTTAACTCTTAGGAGCATTAAGCTTATAGTTTAGGGCTAGGTTAGATTAGCAATTATTTTAACCAATAGGTTATAGTTTAGGTTAAGATTATTAACCTTAACGAATCCAGTCTAGGTCTCCCAAGTAGGACCAATCAGTATTAGAGCCAAATAGGGTAAAACATTCCTGTAAAGGATCCTATCTGGCATTGCTAAATTAAGCTTACGGTATACACAAGAACATCTTACCTGGCTTAAGGTCTAGGCCTTCCTGATGTTACGATATCTGGAACCAAATTTCATTTATCATGATCAGCCTGAGTTAAACTCCGGGATTGCTCATTCAAACTCATTCAGACCTTGTAACTTTCGTAAGGTCCATAAATTTTGTTCATCCTGAATAAGCTTAAAACATTCCTTGGATCAATGCAACTGATCCAAGGCTGAGTCAAAGATCTTCAAGAGCAAAGAAGATACAATCCATATCAAGCATGACTTCCCGAAACCAAAGGAACATGTCCTTATACAGAAGAAATCATATATCAACACTTGAATGCTCAGGAGAAGGTAACAACAGTTCAGGGTGTTACATGCTTCCCTCCTAAAAGATTCATCGTCCCGATGATTACATCTTTTGATTTACCTTCAGGTCAATCAATTTATTAGTTCACAATACAAAAGACCAATTCCAACATGAATTATTTCATAAATCAATGTCATGATACAATTTATTCAACCTGAATAATGTTTGCCTCAAAGTTGGCTTACATAAAGACATGAAAAAGATAAGTTCATAATAATTAAATTTTTTTGTCAACAGATTCCATTCTATTCAAAAAGAAAGGGAAAAGCAATTTTCATCTCTTCCATATTTTCCCAAGTTGCACTCTCTTCGTTAAACTGGTCCCACTGGACCTTACATTGTTGTATTTCACGATTTCTCAAATGCAATTGGCGAGTTTCCAGCACTCGTGTGGGTTTAACCACGATTATTCCTGGGTCTTGGACCTGCAAGGAATTCCAATTTAAAACATGTGACAAGTCTGAAACGTATTTCTTAAGCAAAGAAATATGGAAAACATCATGCATGCGAGACAAAGCAGGTGGTAATGCTAATCGGTAAGCTACAGGATTGATTATTTTGACAATTTCGAAAGGTCCCACATAACGAGGTGACAACTTGGCAGCCTTGCCAAAAGTTATAGAACTCTTTCTAGGTTTAACATGAAGAAAAACCTTTTCACCAAGTTCAAACCTTCGATCAACCCGCTTTAGGTCAGCATAGCTCTTCTGCCTATCTCTCTTGCTTCTTTCAATCGTTCACGAATCATTTTAACTTGTTGTTCCATTTCAGTGAGGATTTCTGGCCCAATTACCACTCTATCCTCAATACTATCCCAACTAACAGGGGTTCTGCACTTTCTTCCATAAAGTGCCTCAAAAGGTGCCATTTTAAGAGATGAGTGATAAGTGTTGTTGTATGCGAACTCAACTAATGGAAGATACTCTTCCCATTTATACTGTTGATCCATGCAATACATTCGCAACATATCTTCCAACACTTGATTTACTCTCTCAGTTTGTCCATCCGTTTCCGGATGATATGCAGAACTGAAGTTTAGTTTCGTTCCAAGAGCTGCATTAAGCATTTGCCAAAATCTTGATGTCATTCTAGGATCCCTGTCAGATATAATCAATTCTGGTACTCCATGTAACCTGAAAATTTCATGCACAATCTTTTTGCTAACACTGGAGAATCATCCTTCAGATTTCCAGCGATGAAATGAGCTACCTTTGTTAGTTTGTCTACAACTACCAAGATAACATCATGTTTATTTCTCGACATAGGCAACCCTTGTACAAAGTCCATGCTTATTACTTGCCATTTATACTGCGGTATGCTATGGGGATATAATAGTCCAGCAGGGTGCATGTGTTCTGCCTTAACCCGCTGACATTCCAGACAATGTGTCACAAAATCAATAACATCCTTTTTCATACCTTTCCAAAAGTATTGTTGTTTTAGATCAGCAAGCATTTTTGTGATACCCGGGTGTCCAGAGAAGGGTGAATTATGAAATTCAACTAACAATTTCTTTCTCAAATCATTTAGCAAAGGTACATATACCTGTTTTCATAACGTAAGATTCCTTCATTATCAAAATGAAAACCTTTATACCTTTCATCTTTTGGTTCTGCAGCAAGTGCTGCTTTTACTTGCTGAAAGTATATATCAGATTCTGAGGCACTTTTTACCTCATCTTTAAACTGAGTTCTTAATGTTATAAGAGCATAAATGTGCTTCCTACGACTTAGAGCATCCACTACTCTATTCTCTTTCCCTTTGATGTAGCTAATATCAAAATCATATTGAGATAAAAACTCTAACCACCTTCACTGTCTTGCATTTAGATTAGGCTGAGTGAAAATATATTTCAGCCCTAAGTGATCAGTTTTCAACTCAAAAGGTTTCCCAAGTAAATAGTGCCTCCATACTTGAAGTGCATGAACAATTGCAGCAAGCTCTAAATCATGAGGGGCATAATTCAGCTCATGTAACTTAAGTTTTCTACTTTCATATGCTATGACTTGATCATTTTGTAACAAAACACCTCCAAGGCCTTCCCCAGAAGCATCCGTTACAACAGTAAAGTTCCCATTAGGGTCCGGTACAACTAATATAGGTGTTGAAGTCAACTGGATTTTCAAACTTTTGAAAGTAGTTTCACACTTATCATTCCAAATAAATTTCTTATCCTTCTTCTGCAATGAAGTTATCGGTGCAGCCACTTTAGAAAAATCCTTAACAAATTTTCTATAATAACCAGCAAGGCCCATGAAGCTTCTTACTTCATGTACATTCTTTGGTGCAGGCCACTTGGTTATTGCCACTATTTTTGAAGGATCCACTGCAATTCCCTCTTTACTAATGACATGACCCAAATAGTGAACTTCAGTATCAAAGAAAGAACATTTGGATAACTTACCGTATAACTTTCTTTTTCTCAAAATTTCCAAAACTATCTTCAAATGCTCATTGTGCTCTTCGATACTTTTAGAATATATGAGAATATCATCCAAGAATACAAGCACAAACTTGTCCAAATATTCTTGAAAGATATTATTCATTAAGTTCATAAAAGTTGTGGGTGCATTAGTTAATCCAAAGGGTAGAACCATGAATTCATAATGTCCGTACCTGGTTCGGAAAGTTGTTTTATGAATATCTTCTTCTTTAATCCTTAATTGATGATAACCAGATCAAAGATCTATCTTGGAATAAACCGCTGCTCCACGCATCTGATCAAATAGATCGTCAATCCTTGGAAGTGGGTATCTGTTCTTAATTGTTGCTTTGTTCAACATCCGATAATCAATACATAGTCTAAGTGTTCCATCTTTCTTTTTTACAAATATTACTGGTGCTCCCCAAGGTGAAACACTTGGTCTAATCAAACCCTTAGACAAAATTTCTTGCAATTGTGCCTTAAGCTCGACTAACTCTGTAGTAGTCATCCGATAAGGTGCTTTAGAAATAGGTTCCATCCCTGGTTTGATCTCAATGGTGAAGTCAAATTCCCTTTTGGGTGGTAAACCTGGTAATTCCTCCGAAATACATCCTTGAAACTTTGCAACAGTGGGTATCATTTCATGGAATCACCATCTTCTTCTGAAAATTCAGATATCTTTACGGCATATAAGGTACATCCTTTGTTTTTAGCCTTTTTAAGTTGCATAGCTGACAGTTTCCTAACTGAAATTTCCCATTTCACACCTTGAATCTCTGTTATTTTCAGCCGATCATCTAAACATCTTATATTCTTTTCAAAGCAGTCTACTTTTTCTTTATGGTCAGCTAACCAATTGACACCGATGACAACGTCATAGGATCCCAAAGGTGCAACATAGAGGTCAACTTCCGTGGAAAAGTTAGGTAAGTCAAGGACTGCCCCAAAAAGACACATACTCACTGTATGAACAGAGTTATTACCATCTTTATGCTGAGTCCAAGATTTATCCATTTTTCCAGCCTTTCTTTTAAGTTTAGAAGCAAGTTTACTAGAAATAAAACATTCAGTAGCTCCTGTATCAAAAAGAATAGTGACAGGTATGCCAAATAACTTACCCGAAACTTCTATAGGTGTCACTTGCTTTTCAGCTTGCTTGTCTGCTACTGCAGCATGTATCTTATGTTGCTGATTACGATCATCCTTCTTCAAAGGGCACTGATTTGCGTAGTGGTCTTTGCCACAATTATAGCAGCCTCCTACAGGTCCCTTTTTAGGCTCAAAATTACTTCCAGCCTTAAAATTATCACGTTGTCCTCCATAGGGCTTCTGCCCATTGTTATAATTTTTGGCAAAACTATCCCTTACATTTCCAGCAGGCTTATTCACTATCGTTTTCTTACTTATTATCCACTGGAAACTTACTTTTGTTTCCAAACTTTTTCCATGGCCCCTTCTTGGGTGCAAGTGAAGTTGAAGAAGGGTTTGCAATCTTCTTCCGCACTTCCTCTTTATGAGCAGAAATAGCCTTTAATTTCTGTTCTTGCCTTATGGATTTTTCAACAACCCCTTCCATAGTGGTTGGGCTGTGAACATCGACCTCTCCTCCTATCACGGGATTTAGTCCCATGATAAATTTCCATATTCTGAACTTCTCGTCAGTTTGATACTTTGTGGTACGTACTTGAGGAGTTTCGTAAACCGCTCCCAATATTCAGTTATAGTTAGCTTTCCTTGAGCTAAGTTCTAGAATTCTGTCATTTTCTGATCATAGAAAAGTTGTGGCAGCCAACGTTGCCTAAAATAGCCTTTAAATTGATCCCAAGTGATATTGGTCTCATCAATATTTAGCTCAGCTTTACGGTTGTCCCACCATGAAGATGCTTCGTGGGAAAGCTGATAGGCTCCCCAAATAGCTTTGGTTTCCTCAGAGAAGTTTCTTATTGCAAAGTACTTCTCCATCTCACTGAGCCAGTTCTCAGCTCCATCTCCTAATGTGGTGCCATCATATTTAGGTGGACTTATCCTTTTTATATCATTAGTGAGTTCCACTGCCAACCTGGCCTTTTTGTTTTCTGGTTGGACAGGTACATTTCCAGTGTTATTACCAACACCCATATTGGGGTTGTCCTCAGGAGGTAGCTGATTGTCGTTACCAGCTTCTTCATCCTCCTCATTTCCCATTACTTGTTGTTCAAGTACAGCCAAATGATCTCTTGTGTCCAATAGGGCAGCAAGGATCTCATCAAGTTTTTGGGTTGTTGCTGCCCCTTCCCCTGGTGGAGCATTATTCACAACGTTCCCTCTTGTTCTAACCATTTTTTGTTACAAGAAAATTCAGGTTTTTATCAGATTATGGACACAATAGGTCCAAGAGCTGCAACCTTCAGCTCTGATACCAAGATGTAACATTCCCATTTTAGTACATTAGAACAAGAATTTTTTTTTTTTGATAAGTGCTTCCTAGTTCTAAATACATAATTTAGAACTCACAGATCATAACAATCATTCTTATAACAGATAACCATATGCAGCTGTAATGACTTGGTGTACCACCGATCTATTCATTCCATGACTCGGTGATCTACCGATCTATTCATGAGTATCATAGAGTTGGCGTTTTTATTTTAACACTTCACTCTTGCGGTTCTCTTCCCTAATCTGGGATTTCAGAATGCTCTGTCCAAGGAACCTATCTAAATAATTGTTACCATTATTCATCGGCATCACGTCCCTCAGACTAGGTGACATAGGACAACGCAATCAACAACTTGCGATACTTTGGCCAAAGATTTGAAACATATTGTTCATGTCTCGTATTCCTTGACGGCATACTCGTCAATCTAGAATATGTCCTTCACCCCACTCCGATGTTAAATAGAATGTCTTATACTAACTTCTATCAGCCTCCCTGTCCCAAGTCATTCACTCAGGAATGGATTAATAACATGACACACGTTATAAGGATGCTCTTGAGGACTAGGGTAAGCTGACATACTGGGTCAACCACAGTTAACCCTGTGTGTCAAGGTACCCCGAGTCTCCAAGGGCAGCCTCATAACATGACCATGGTCCTAACCGGTCCCAGAGTAAAAACTTGTTCGAGTTTAAGGTGTAAATCTTAACGATCAATGCAAAGGGTGTCGCCATAGGTCACCTGCATTGTTGTATCCTCGAGAAGATCCTAATCTTCTCGAAGGTACAACCTGTAGTTGACATGTGTCGACATCCTACAAACCACCTCCTCGGAAAGATTTACATAACTTCAAAGAGTTACTTAAGTTGAGTTGAAATTAAATTTTAAGACTCTCTTATCTGGGTAGTCTTTTCCCAACCCCGGGTTCCACACCTTTGAGTTGCCTTACTTAATTAAGATCCATTTCACAGAGAGAAGTTTAATAAGATTTGAGATCTCATCTAGGAGTTCATTGGTTCCCAATAATCTTATTCTACATAATTGGGCAATAGCCCTAAGTCCCCTCATAAGGAAGCTAACTAAACCCGTAAGGGTTTATATCAACTCCGAAGACTAAAGTATATCTTGCTTATTGTTATTAAGACATAGTGATTTAAAATCATCAATTACGTTGTCTTGACTTAGATCATGGATAGGGAGTAATAGATTACTCTTCCCATTTCAGCTACCTATTAAGGTTTAGTTTAACCTTAACTTCTCGAAAGGTAGTGGACTAATTTCCAATTTAGCCTTATTTATAACATAAAAGAACTACTAATCATTCACGAAGTATTCAGTCACATAATCTTTACAAGGCCTACTTAGAGAATCCAAATAACTCCATGGTATACAATAATAAAAATGCACTTAAAATCAATCGAACCTAAGAAGTTCAATCCATCAAAATAAAAATGCAGCCACATAAGTAACAATCTCCCCATTTCATTTATTTCCAAGCCATACAATTACAATTTATGCACTTCAGCATATTTGATACAATACTCAACAGCAAAAGAACAACTTTCTTCATATAGTACAAATAGAGAAATCAAGTTGGAATTCATCATAAAACCAGATTAAACAATCTGAGCATCATATCAGATCTGCGTGTCTTTACCACTTATGATGACCATCTACAAAAATTGCTAACACGGGTCGATTGATGGCCGAGCATGATAAGCACTAATTCTTAAAACAATTGCATTCCACCAATTGTTTCCATTAGACAACCTGTTTAAATGAAATCATTTCATCAAACCTATAAACATGAATCACACTAATTATCTTTCTACCATACATGACTTTTTAACATAATTTCATAATATAACTATCATATTGACTCTTCTCGGATAATTCATCTTATGTTAGAGACTAAGAAGAACAAAATGAATCTAATATATCCATCCCTCTGAAATCCAAGGACAGTAACAATCCAATACAAATTACTCCATTCCAGAATGAATTCTTACCAGTGCGTGTATCCAACAGATTTGCATTTAACAATTCAGCTAAGACCGGTTATAGCCTCTAACGAAATTCCTTTATACTCATTGCATTATTTCCATGACTTCGATAGATATACCAACTTCTATTACAATTCTACTTTTATTAAAGTAGATAACTGAATAACTCAAACAAGGTATTATTATAACTGTAAATAAGAAAAGAACTTAGGCCAAGACTAAGCATTTACCATTCTTTCCTCATAAATTTAACAGTTTAATCATCTTATACCCCTATAGCAGAGTTCTTATGGAAATACAAAAGAAGGGAGTACTAATAATTTTCCAGAAAGGGAGAGTATACTTTCGTATTCCAAAACTCCTATATCCACATGTGCTTTACAACTTAAGAGAAAGAACAGAGGCGTTCAGATCTCCATTCCAAACAAGTTCAGGATAGTACCAACTTTCCAGGAGCAAAGCATATACAATCAATCTTGAATTCATTTAGGGAAGAAAAGAAAGCAAGAAAATCAACACAATCCCATCCCTTCCAAGTACAAAACCTAATTTCCATCATGCAGATCTAGGATTACCCACACGTTATTAGGATTCAGAGTTCCTCAAAGCAAGATTTCTCTCAGTCAGACTGTGTTCCCGTTAACCAAGTTAAATCGTAAGGAAAACACAGCTACACTAGATATTTCATCACTTACAGAACCCATAATTATTGACCATCCCGACCCCTTTTCAACAGAGGTACAGGCTTGTATTCATACATTTTTCATACACTTGCCACTAAACCAATCGAGCTCCATAGAAGGAATTACAGTTTCATCTCAAATCAACCATGTATTCACCTGAAGCTATCAAGCAACAAAAAAAAGCTCATACGACCAGCGATAAACAATAAACCAACTAAATAAGACACAACAATTTTCTTTTATGTCATTCCTCAACCAAGAAATCATCCAACGCAATGTCTAACATGGTACAGTTGGGAACTTATTACCTCAGTTAATCAAGAAGCAAGGAAACAACATAACAGAAGTCGAACCCATATGTAATCACAACAAACATTTCAATAGAGTCGAATCCATATGCAATCACAACAAACATTTCAATAGAGTTGAAAGTCAATTCATATGATGCAAACACACAAAGGACTTCAATGAAGTCATATCCATCAAGTATTCATTCAAAGACTTCAACAGAAGTCGAACCAACATGAAAACACAACAAGGACTTCAATAGAAGTTGAATTCATATGAAAACACTGCAAGGACTTCAACAGAAGTCGTATCCATCAAGTATTCATAGCAAGGACTTCAACAGAAGTTGAACCAACATGTAAACACAGCAAGGACATTCAACAGAAGTCGAATCCATATGTATACACAGCAAACATTTCAACAGAAATCGAATCCATATGTATACTCAGCAAGGATTCAACAAAAGTTTAACCAACATGCTAACACAACAAGGTCTTCAACAGAAGTTGAATTCATATGAAACACTGCAAGGACTTCAAAGAAGTCGTATCCATAAGGTAATCACAGCAAAACATTTCAACAGAAGTCGAACCAGGGATTCCCAAATCAAAAAGAGAAGAAGAAAACCAATACATTGTTTCCAACCAAGCCATCTGTACAAAAAGAAATCATCTGAACAGAGTTGTTCTAATGAAAGCATTTGAAGGAAAGCAAGATTTTTAAAAGTTAGGGCCTATCATGCCTGATAGTGTCGCTTAAAAATTCAAAGAAGACCTCTGAATGTGCTCGCACCTTCTCTTCTTCTTCCACGATAGATTAAACAACAATAAATTGTTACCTTCATGCCTTATAAACTTTCCCCGACAGAGAAGGAAGCTAGAAATTCTCAAAGTTGCCATGCAACACAGAGTAGACGACTGGTTCGAAGAACCAGTGCTCAAGCAGAGTGAAAAATGGAATGCATGGAAAACCAAACAACCAAACAATATTCCATTTGCATGCCTTCCCAAGCAATCCGCTTTAGGAACCAAAGTTCATTAATTGCATTAACTTCCATCCTCCCGCCTATTCTCCATTGCCACCGACCACCACCAAAATTGGTGATCGCCAAAAAAAAAAAACAAACATTCCCATACTTGGTGATCTTTGCCGCGTCGAGGTCACATTAGCCATTTGCAACCTCCGCCAAATCTGATAGCATCCCAAGTCCTTCAACCTTATCCCCCTCATAAATTCCATGGAAACCACCGCCCATGACTCGCGCCCCTTCATAGGTCCCCCTCCATTCTTGTCATTAGTTAGGATAGGTAAGAAACATAGGTTAGATCATAGGGTAAGACATTAGTCTTACATCCATAGCACTAGAAGAAGTTAACTCTTAGGAGCATTAAGCTTATAGTTTAGGGCTAGGTTAGATTAGCAATTATTTTAACCAATAGGTTATAGTTTAGGTTAAGATTATTAACCTTAACGAATCCAATCTAGGTCTCCCAAGTAGGACCAATCAGTATTAGAGCCAAACAGGGTAAAACATTCCTGTAAAGGATCCTATCTGGCATTGCTAAATTAAGCTTACGGTATACACAAGAACATCTTACCTGGCTTAAGGTCTAGGCCTTCCTGATGTTACGATATCTGGAACCAAATTTCATTTATCATGATCAGTTAAACTCTGAGTTAAACTCATTCGAGACCTTGTAACTTTCTAAGGTCCATAAATCATTCGAAACTCATTTGGATCCTTGTAACTTCGTAAGTCAAAGTCCATAAATTTTGTTCATCCAAAGGAACATGTCCTTAATAAGCTTAAAACATTCCTTGGATCATGATTCTTGCAGACCAATTGGAATTCCCTTTCCGAAGATGATTTTTTTTCTCCTAACTCAATCAAGATCGCGAATCAATCTTCATCTCAAGAAGCATGACTTCGTGCACTACCTAGGCCTTTGAACTCTAATTTTTGTGAAACCCCCAACTTCTCTGGATCCTTCCCCGAATCTTCCTAAATCACTTCTATGATGTTCTAAGGCCTTTAATTCATTTTGGAACATGTCCTTAGTTGTCATGCTTGAAAATCCTTAATGGTTTTCTTGGTCATGTGGTTGATTGGAGTCTAATCTTTTAATGTGTTAACTTAAACTTTTCTATGGCCTTCCTTTAATCCCTCCCTCCTCAGTTACTATATTTCTACAAACCACTCCTATGATTCTTCCTCAGTTTCCCTCTCAACAACCGGAGTTCACCTTGGTTCCATTCCTATTTTTAATTCTCGGGTATGCTCTGCAGCCTTCAAATTTTCCTCTGCCTCGATCCTTGCACTCCTTAGACTCAAATAAAACCCTTCAATATTTGTGCCCTAGTTTTCCCTAGCCATGATTTTTTCTTCCTAAAACCCTAACCACGTAAACCTAAATTCGAAAAAAAATGCCCAACTAGCTCAATGACACTTCTCCACGAGTTCTATTAATGGAATGCCTCAAAATCATTTGGTTTTCTACTCCATAGATCACTCATCACACTATGCTCTTCATCACACTTCACAAATTGATAGCTCAAAGGATGCAAGGTAACAATAGTGTTGCATTCACCAAATGTATAGGGTAATTTAAAATTACCCACATTAATTTCTCCTCAACAACCACCATATGTGGAATTAATTCCTCTTCCTCATTCTTCCGCGCATTGTGTCATGTCCTTCTCGTGCCTAACTCTTCCATGCCTCAGTCATAACCTTCTTGTGCACCCAGTACTTCTTGTTCACAAATTTCCTTATGCGCGCATCACTACACTAAAGTACCTATCCAATGTGTCTCATACCAATTAGCCTATAATGTTGTATCTTGCCTTGAGTTACACTGAGTGTCCATCCATCTATGCATGGTATTCAATCCGAGTAAATTTCTTGGAATTTCATCTCAATCCTATCTTCACTCTGAGTCCCTATATTTTTACAATGCACTTCAACTGTAACAAGGCACTAGTCAATTCTTCTCAATCCACCCCACACTAAAAGTATGTGTGGTCCTCTGCACATGAATTCAATAGATAGTAATCAATAATTGGTGTGCAAGCACACTTATTACAACAAAACATAAAACTAAATTGAAAAATCATAGAAATGTTGAAAGGAAACTCCTATAAATGAAATTCATGAAGGGAAATATAATCTAAATGGAAATATTGCCTTATTACAAACACCAAGAAGGATTATTTATAGTAGGGCTTCACCTACTCTCATTAAAGTAACCGAGAAATTATGTCCCATCCACCACCTATAGCTAGAAAGTGCCTAAATCAAGTATATAAGTCACAACATATGGTCCCAACCAATGCACTTTGAACTTTCCAAGATGGCACAAAACTTTGAATCATACGGAAGGACCATGTGTCAAACTTTAATCTGCTTATTTTTAATATGCCTTCTTCCTTGAATTTTTTTGTTTTGAATCTAACAAGCAATAGCACACATCTCATCCTACTACATCAGTTTGTTTATATGTTCTTCAAGTTATTTCTCATCATACAATCCCTTGCACGTGCAATACATAGAGAGGGTAACTTAAATTCCACTTTGGTGAAACAACCTCCGCACCAAACACCAACTGAAAAGGTGTGGCCTTATTCAACCTCTTGTAGGTTGTCTTATATGCCCAAAATACATCAAAAACTTTTTCATCCCACTCCTTCCTTCCAAAATTATAGATATTAGTCAATGTGTGTCCCAATATTTTGTTGAAATCCTCAGTAGTCCCATTGACATGTGGGTGATAGGGTGTTTTTATGGTGTGCCACCATAAATTTTTCCTATAGTATCCTAATGGTCTCATCAAGAAAATTAGTGCCTCTATTAGTTTTCGGACTAAGTGAACATCCATGTTTGTTGATTATTTTCTCCCACGAAACCTTTCTATTGTAGTTGTCATGTAATCCTTTGTAGGCACTGCTTCTTCCTACCGTGTAAGATAATATGTATAAGTTATAATGTAGGGTGACCCAGTCCTACATGCGGGTGGGGAAATATGATGCAAAAATTCAATTTCCCACTTTTCAAAAGGTTCTACACTAGCAATAGGCCTCAAAGGCATTTCATCTCTATGCCTAGGATTTCCAAGGTGCTTGATAATGGTCATAGGCCTTACAATACTCTATACAATCCTTATAAATCATTTCCCACCAAAGGTCTGCTAATAGAATCTTGAGCATGGTATAATTTCCCACATAGTTTCCACCTGTAATCCCACCATGATCTTCCTTCATAATGGCAAGACACACTTTGGCGCAAAACCTTATCTTGGCCTAACTTGTATAAATATCCACTAATTAACATGTAAGGTGTGGCGCATATAACAAGTTTTTTCTTCTCTAAAGCCTTCATCCCTTCAGAAACCACACTTTTATGAAAAAATACAACAATATCCTCTAATTCGTGAGGGTCTATAATTCAATCTAAAAATTTGTGCATCCGGAATTGTATCCTCAATGCTTTGTGCATCCTCACTTGAGTTAATCCTTGATAAATGATCTAGTCCTGAGTTACTCTTTCCTAGATTCACCACTACTATAAATTCAAATTCTTGGAACAAGAGAATCCACCGTATATGCACCCTTGCAAAATTGGATTATTAACCAAATACTTAAGTGTAATGTGATATATATAAAATATGAATGAATTTTCCAACAAGTATTTCCTAAACTTGTGTAACACAAATCATGGACAATGCTTCGCGCTTCGTATTCCTATAGTTTTTTTCAATCTGGGGTCAATTTCCTACTTGCAAATCAAATAGAATGATAAACAATACCTTCTCCATGCTATGCTAATATGGTGCCAATGGTGATGTTAGAGGAATCCACATGCACATGGAATGGTTTGGTCCATGAAGGAAAGCGCAGGATAGGCGCAAAAGTAAGCATTTCCTTCAATGTCTCAAACGTGTGTTGTTGTGCTTCACCCCAATGGAACTTTCCCTTTCTTTTTAAATACCTCTAAAGGGCATGTCTATCCTAGCATAACCCTTGATAAACTTCTTGTAATAACTTGTGCTCCCAAATAATCTGCATAACTCACCTAGTTATTAAGCTCCTCTAAGCCCAAAATGAAATCAACCTTAATAGGATCTACCAACAAGCCTTTTTACATATGATATGTCCCAATAGAGTTCTAACAGTGTAACAAAGATGTACTTCTTGATGTTTAGAGAGATGATCAACTGTTGGCACCTCTCAAACATAAGTCTTAAATTATTACAATTATCTTTAACAAGCACATAAACTATCCAATCATACAATTAAACCTACAAAAACGTATGAATGAAGTCCTGAAATGCTTACACAACAATGCACAAAAATACTACAGCTACATTCCTCAATCCAAAAGGCATAATCGTGTATGAAAAAATTTCCCACTTAGTGGTTAAATTTGTCTTCTCTTGATCTTATTTAGTGATCCACACTGATGATATCCAAAAATCCATCAATGAAGGAGTATATTTCACGCTCCGTAACGCCTTCCATAGTCTTCTCTTTAAATGGTGTGGGAAAGGGATCTATTACACAAGAAACATTCAAATCCCTATAATCCACACAGATCATTATCCTTTCATCTTTCTTCATTCTTATCACCATAGGGTTAACCCAATCTAACTCCTTAATGGGCTCAATGATTCCAGACTTCAACATCTTATCAATTTCTTCCTTTACCTTGACGCGTAGATTAGGATTCATCCTATAAGGCCTCTTCCTAACCATGCACACACCTTCCTTTAAATTTATCCTCATCTCACTAAAAGAGTGATGTACCCCTTTCAACTCATGATAGCCTCTAGGAATAAGTCCTGAAGTCACCAACTCAATTATTTTTGTAACCTCTAAGTTATACCAATAATCACCAATAATGGTCTCCTTCATTTTTTCATATGTCCCAATGTTGACCTTATTTGTTTTCATAGGCTCATGATACGCACACACCTTCTCATTTGCACTATCTAAGACCTTGCATACCCATAGTATGATCAACATCTAGATTCTCCACTTCTTCATCATCAATCATGTGAAACAGTTACCTTTCTCTTTTTATAACCAAGCACACCCAAGTTTCTCTTCATCTATCTCTTCTTCTTCAAAGCACACCTCCAAATCTAACTCTCCTAGTAATTCCAAAATTATCTCCTCATGCTTTGCACTATCTCCCATAGTCAAGCACTTCATAATCTGTAATGTCTCATTCACCAAGGATTTAGTAGAAAAATAGTTGAAGGCCTGAATCATACATGCAGTCAATTCTTAGCAATTCCATGTTTCTCTATTCAACTCTGCATAAACATACCATGCGTGTGCAACCATGCAAAGTGAAGTAGAAATATTTCACCCATAGTGAAGGTGGTAAGTCCTCATGCCCCTCTATCTAGAGTCTCTCACACTCTTGAACATGATCCGAGACATCAGGCCCCCATAAAATTCATATGTCTTGGTAGGTATGTTGTTTTCGAATAAATCTAGTAGAGAAGGTGATTCTCACCTCTCACCACTCTAAAATACTATCTTTGTGTGTAATCCACTAGTGTGTTTTTATCCCATGCAAGGTATATACCAACATATTCCTTCTCTCCACTTGATATTTCCACCAGATTCCATAGTGTGTAGAAATACATCAATATTTCCTTCGCTAGTGTACCTTGGTACTGTTTATTGCCCATTCTTACGTGAGTAACTCGCACTCTTCATTTCATGCCCAACCATTTCATAAGTCCCATGTGCCCAGTTGTCACAAGAAACACTAGTTGTATCACTCATAGATTGTGCATCATCCCATTGAATAACACCTTCCTTTGATGGCTCAAGTACTTCAAGGTCTCTAATGGTGCACACATAAATTCTATTAACATCCTCCTCACTTAAGGGTTCCACATACGGTGTAGCATTTCCATTTGTAAAAGGAATAATCAAGTGCTCCTCTTTGTTCTAAAAACTTATATAACCTTTATTGAATCATAAATCAGCATTATTGGCATAACACCAAGGGTTCCCAAGCAATGCTAGAAAACTATCAGCTTCGGCAAGCACCAAGACCTCAAAATCCCCAGTAAACTTGGCCCCTTGTATAGTAATAGTACCATCCTTCAATCCTCCAATGATAAAACATGTTTGAATATAGCTATAATGGTGGCCTCCCCATATGATTCCACATGTCCAAGGTGAATAAATTTACTTCTACAATATATCAATCATTATATTACTCAACAACAATCCATCAACAACTATATTCAAAGTGATCTCTTTATCGTACTCAATATTGTGAGGAGATAATTTCACATGCAATATATATCTCTTGCGCTCAACTTCAGCGTATGGTATCTTCTCCATTAACCATTCTCCTAATAAAAGAATGTTGTTTTATTAGTGCAACATCTTACAAACCTCCCTTAAGTCATCAACATATTTCGAGGAAGCTCAACTGGTTTTTCTACTCCATCTTCCGTGATTGATCCTACAAGTATTGTATCTCGCCCTACAATTTTATAATAACCTCCATAGTTTCATGATAAACTTCCTCTTGATGGGAAATATCTTGATACTTTACATACAATACCTCCTATTTTGTAATAGTAGGTTTTTATTTCGAGTCTCACACGCAAGTGCAGCCTTAGCGTGCATAGTCACCAATAAAGATATCATCTCGGGTCAAATACTATCTTTGGCATCCACTAATCTTCCACCGCATGTTGTATTCTAACCATTCCCGCACCCTTATCCTGCTTGTGGTGTTTTCTCATATTCTCATACAAGTATAGTCATTCTTCAAACTTGTGATTCTTTCCACACTAGGAGAAAATAATGTTCTGAGGGAATTCGCACCTATAATGATCAGGGGATCCACATGTATAACAGATTCCTCATGGTAATTCACCTCTTCCACTGCAATGACCTCGACCTCTCGAATCTTCCATGGTAATCTCTACCTCTTCCACCTCCATCGAACACCCTTCATTGTGATTATGATTATGATGATCACCTTGTTTCTTAGAATTTTTTGTAACATTGGTCTCGATGTACACCATTTTCAATGGCATCATGAATTTGATCAATCAATCTGTAATTCTCCATATCATGTGTGGTATTTACAAATCTTACAATAATAAGACACGTTCTTCCCGAACGCGCATTGAAATAAGGGGAACCTACTTGAATCATGATCTAAATGAAATATCTCACAATCTAGTAATATGATGTGCACTTTGATTTATGAGGGAAATTATCCTTAGTATGTCCTTCCACCTCATAATCTATACACCAAATACCACTACACATCTCATGGGCTGAATTGGATGACAATTTTTTCCAACTATTTTACCATAGATGTAATATGTGCTTTAAAAAATAGGCTAACTCCATTTTCTATGCTTACAACTACTTCAAAGGTGTGCGAGATGACTCCAAATCCTCACATAGTTCTCTAAATGTATTATGATAAAGTTCCCTTCTAAATAGTATGATCAAACTACCAACAAACCACTACGCATGTTGGATAGGGTGAATATCATAAGAAAACTTTGATAGAAAAGTTTTAAAGCATGCATCATACTCCCTTACACTCTCAGCCATGCCCTATTTAATGTCCTTCAACGTCTAATGCTTTTTTGTTCAAACTCAGGTATATGGAACTCAGCTAAGAAAGCATCCCACAACATGGTATAGTCTGCACAAGTCTGGTTTGGATCATACTTCATGTACCAGCTATACACATGCCCTTGTAAAGTATTAACAAACTAAATTTCCTTATGCTCAGGAGTTATGATTCCCTTAGCACTCCATATTATCTCACACATGTGTACATGCTCACCGCATCTTTAATTCCTCTCTATTTTGATAGGTAAAGAGACATCTCATAATACACTTTTTGGAGTTGTGTGGCTCGTGACCACCTGATCTAGAACTGTATTACCTCGGTATTCCGTCCACCTTCGATATACACTAGATCCTAAATGACATGATCCTCCTCTTGTGATGGGTACCAGGACTAAAGGATGTGTTTCCTTGTGTCCCAACTATTATGCTAAATTTAACTCCCGTGATCTCGCGAAGTTGTAAAGCTTCCGGACGTGGTGTCAAGGTTTTACGCACTTAAAATTTGTCTAGATGACGTGCCGTAAAAATATGCCTCCAATTGGACCCCCAAATAATAAATACAACATCTACGCCACCATAGATGAACTTTTTATCTAATTAACTCCTAAATTTAAAGGAAAACCAAATTTACTCGTCACTTTCTTGAAGTACCTACACTATCCTCATTCTCAATAACTATCTCAGGAATTGGAACACCAAGCGCAAGGGCTAGGTTATCAAGTGGGATCAGATGCATGCCTACGGATCTTATTCATTCTTCCTCAAACGCACTCTCATCCGAAGTCAAGAGGGTTCTCTGCCATGCTTACCCAAATGGGGGAGTACCAAATTATTTGGCTCCACGTCTTACACGTGAGCTCCAAATCCTTCCCATTTCATAACTCTCCTCAACTCCAAATACTCCTCAATGTCATGTCTCTTCATCAATTCCCTCTTGCATGCTTCATTATACTTAAGCCAAATTTTTCTCTCTTCCTTTCTACCACCAGTCCACCATCTTTCACCACACCAAAATTTAGTCTTTTATTTTATAAAGAAAATCCCAAGGCATGTTGGCACATCACTCGAGCAGCACTCCGAGCGCTCACACAAGCACACAAGGGTACCAGGTCCCCTCTTTTATGGCATATTATTCAAGTATTTAGCATGAAAATACATATAATCTAGATCCATAACAACCATGCAAAGATAAACCACAACTAGATCTAGATCTCAACCATATAGCATAAAGAATCAAACAAGAACTAGTATCAGATTTACTACACAAGATCCATCAACAACAACATCAATAACAATAATCCATCCACAATGATCCATTGTATTAACCCATAGCAAAACCAATAGCTGAATACATCATAATAGTCATTACTAAGTCAAGCGCACAGGTTTACCAACAACATAACTCTAACATAACCTAATCAAGATCCCCTAAACCATGTAAATCAATACATATTTATAGGGGTGGGGAATTTCCCTTCACCACCTAGGCATCCTCAAAATAGGATGCATGCTAATAATAGCCATGCGCCACTTACAAATACAAAAAGAGAGCATGCAAGCTCCTCTAATAATAGATCTCCTATAGTTAACCCCTAGTTCAGATCCTATTATTAGCTCAAAACAATGCATGTTTCTTGATCTTCCACTCATCTCAAAATATCCTGGTGTGTCTTCCAAGTCTTCCAACAAGGTGTGCTCTGCACTTAATCCATTCTTATCTCATCCATGCAAAATGCTAAGTACTTCAATTGTGACTTTCCTTTACGTGCCCTCGTTCTCTCCCGGACTTCCACATGAGCCTCATGCCCCTTATCCACGTGCCCTAATATTATGCACCTTTCATACTTAGGCATAAAATATCTCCAACCAACAAGTGTCCATTCTCAACATTTTTTTCCATTCTCTTGTATTTCCTAAATTACCACTTGGTACTTAACTTTGGGTGTTTTCTAATCTTTATTTCATAATTTGGGCCAACCTTTGGTATCACTAAGTGTCTAAATTCAAATAATAAATTCATATATATACATGACCTACTCACTACTATTAGGGGCTGGGAAATTAGGGCATTCACTTTATGTCTACTACTTGGGAAAAGAGCAAAATTCAAGGACTACATTTGGGCTATAATTCATTGTATAGGAGGGGATATTTATGAATTCCATCTCACATATTCATCTTGGGGGAAAATGGTTGTAGCCCACTATCTTGGTGCAAATGACATAAAGGAAACCTATCTTCAAGTGACATTATTCTATCACACATTCAATAACTACGTAGACTCTTAAATGTAGTGTAGCGCTTAGTGAAAATCACATTGGAGTGACTGCCAAGGTCACTATGACTCAAGCATATGCATTATTTATTTCATCTAATATTTTTATCCTTTTGCAGGTTCATGTGTGATAATAAAACCCTACAAAATATCTAGAGTGAGAAAGAGTGAAAGGAAGAAGACATTATCAAGCCCTGAAAATATCTTTAGTGGAGCACTTTCTAGGACACCGGTCTTGATTTTGGACATTAGATCCCAAGGTAGTCTTGTCCCCCTCTAGGTAGTTCTGTCTCGAGGGAGTTTCAAGTTTCTTTTTCACAAGAAACACACTCAATCTAGATCTAGAATGTTCCACTTAGTTTATATCCCATAATCATTCTAAGAATGTGGATACAAGTTAATTCACTTCTATTTCACTATTTCTTATACTTACTTATCTTTTACATGATAGATCTTGTTTATTACTACTATATCTATTTTGTATCATTCCTCGGATAATATTTAATTTTGTTAAATAATTTGGTGAACACATATTAATTGAACCTTATATTTCCCTAGGATCCCCTATTTTGTGTGTTCCTCATGGCTTATCAAAAACTGTTGCAAATCCGTCATCCCGAATATCCTTCCCCAAGGATGAGAAAATTCCTATGATTGGTATTTAGTTTAGTTTTACAAATTCCCAAGAGGAATTTTCCTTCTACCATAAGTCACATACTACTACTACATATCATCCTAAAATTCTTCTAGTCTTTACAAATATTATCAACCCACATCCCGATGTTTCCTCCCACCCCTATTAAAGCTATTGGTTCTTGTGAATTTGATAGTTATGTTGCTTTTGTATCTATAAATGATACATGTGTTGAGTATTTAGTTAATTTTATAGGTGAAGGTCTTGCTAATTATGCATGTGATACATGTACTTATTTTGATGTTGTAGATGTTATCCTAAATGGACCTCACCCCGCTTCTTCCTCTCGTCCACTTACATATGCACAAATCATTATAGTGGATCCTATTATTATTGATAATTATATTAATATCTGATTACAATAAGGATGACCACATTCTAAAAGTGCACACCACATTGGTTAGTCTCAAGATCAAAATCATAAAAAAAACATGCATTAGCATTGGCTCATCAAAAGGAAATACAAGACCAATTTTCTTAACACTACTAAATTAAGTCTAATTTTAAAAGGTTCTTATCTCAATTTTATCATATAAAAATGTATCAAATCCTTCAAAATATATTCAAACTTATCATCACACAATCACTTGTTTAGCCTTGTTAAGAGTGACTAGCTCTTCTTCGGTACAAATTTTTTTGTCTGGAGTAACCTATGAAGACTTAAGAAAATTTTAAAACCTTTTCAAGTACCCTTTATGATCCTACAAATCCTCACCAAATTGTAATCCTTAACCCCTTCAACTGCTCCTCTACCATTTTCAGTTAGGTATCCTTTGTATCCATATTTTCCCTAAAGCTTATTATTCTAAACACCTCACAAAATATCCTCGATACTAATCAAATTTCCCGACACCCTTTATATTTTTCTTTCTTTGTGCCAAATTTCATAATCTAAATTGCACTAAAAATCTCTCAACACACCTGTCACCTTTGCAATTTGGCCTCCATTAGGTCTCCAAAGTTAGAAAACACAATTTTTACGAAACGATGTCTTTGATTGTTTCATAAGCTTCCCATTCACTAATATTAGCTTGAACATTTCCTTAACCTACAACTCCACCTTGATAGGTCCTTAGGTCTTCTTCATACAAATTCTTTTGCACTAGAAATATGTTTTGCTCTTAGGTTAACTTAACCTTGTTTTAGCTTTTCTTAGGTTTTTTCACAATGTCATCTCCACCTCTTCATTTTTACCATAACTCCTCTTGTTAAATGTGCATTCTTCACTCATAAATTCATACTATTCTCACCTTCTAAATCTTCTTGTGTCAATTGCTCACATTAATCTTTTAAAGCTTTCTCCATGACTGTAATAGGGTTGTCTAAGAGTAATTCTTATTTTATGAGTATTTAGAACTTATATACTCTTATCAAATATTTAAAAACATGCAACAAAAAAATTTTTACACCTCAAATTTTCTTCTCCATTTACTTTTCTTCTAAAATAATCACTTATCAAAACAAGGTTCTACCTATGATAAGGATAGGGTTGGATTGTATTTCTTAGTTTTATCCTCTTAATACCTTAATATTATTACTTTGCAACTATTCTCACACCTTCATAAGATCATCTATAATCTACTATACAAGTTTCACTAGGCAATAAAAGGTATTCCTTGTTATTTCATCAATTTATTCATCCCAACCCTAAAAATGGGTTTACATGCACATTAACAGTATGATTTTTCATCATTTGACCTATCATACCTAATCCATTCATCTTGAAACTTAATTTTGACTGCAACACCCCTACCATTCACTTCTCAAAACTTTCTAGCAATGATCAATAGTTTCATTAAATTTATGCCAATTTCTTTGTTTCGAGCCCTAGAAGGGTTATACAAACCGCAAGGGGGTATTTTAGGGTTATTTTCCTTTAATTGTCTTCTCATGATCTTTCAAGACTCACACTTATTCAATTACACCCCATATTCATTCTCAAATTCTCTCCTAAGATAAATAACCCGAAACTTTGTTTAAACCTCTAAAGCCCTAATTTATTAGTCTCTACATAGAATTTTCTAAAAACATTCCTCAGTTTTAAGTCCTTTTAAAATATCTATCAATGTATACATGAAATTTTTATCTAGATGACATCCCACACCCTTTATAAAAATATAACCTTGTTCACCTACAATACTAAACCCTTGGAGTTTCTCATTCATTCAATAGCTTACAAATACACCAATACAAGTCTTTTACCTTGCATATAACACTCTACCTCTCCTCCTTATATGAAACCTGATTCCACTAATGTTCTATCATCTTCAAATACCTTATTAATACTCTTTTAAAACCTATAATTTCCTTTTAAAAGCTGCAATAACAATCTTCAAGCTAGATACAACAAGAATCATTCATCGTTTATCAATGCTTCACATTTTCACAAGCTTATACTCAAGAAATCTTTTACATTGATAACACCAATAGTACATTACATGAATCTTGAACTTTTATCTCTTCAACAAATTCCTTTTTCTTCCCCTAAACCCTTCCTTCCGCTCTCATTTTAATGTTTCCATAAATGATCAAATGGAGGTAGTTAGGTCACTAGTTTACTTAACCTAATTATGGCGGGAGTGACCATAGCTAGTGAAACCAAGCAAGAAGCATGTAAACACATGGATTAGAATTTTTAATGTTCATTGACATATATTTATGTCATTAATTATACATACCTATCACTTAGGACACTAAACACAACACATAGAATTCAAATATTTGAAATGGTGGTTTTGGAGGGAAACTCCAAAATTACATTATTACAAGCCGAGAGCGACCCATATGGACTAGGATTCATCCCAAAACTCATAATAAGACTCCTTATAACTAACACACACTAAAATTACAAAAATTGTTTCTTTGTACAAGAAATGATGCTCTTGCATCATACTCCCCAATTGAGAAGATTTGAGCTCCTGCTCAAATATTTGATTTTCTTTCATTTTTTCCAATTTCTTTTCTTCCTTGATTTGTTTCTCTTCTTCTTATGCCTAGCTCCAACTATCATGACTATTCTTTTTCTTTTTTAGTATTCTTAACTTCTTGTCTTCTTTCTTTCCTTGCATATTTATTGTCTCTTTCTTCATTCTTTCTTTTCTTTTCACCTTCGAATTTCAACAACTCTATGAAATCAAGTTCATACCTATCTTCATTTTCCCATGGATTCTTTATAACTAATTTGGTTTGGTCTTCATATTCTTTAGCATCTCCTTATTCATTTAAGATATTCATAAGCTCTATCTCTTCTTGCTTGTAGTCTTTTTAATTTTTAAACCTGTTTAAATTTTCTGATTCCATCATGATTCTTTGCCAAATCAACTCTTCTTCTGTTGTAAGTTCATCATCCTCTTCATCTATTCTTTCTTCTTTAGCTTCTTGATCTTGTATGTATTCTTTCAATATAATTTTCTCTATCTTCGTATCTTCATTTTTTCACCTGCATTCACACATGAAAAAGGAAATATTAGAATGAAAATTTGGAGGCCATATAGCCTCTTGAGAAGCTCCTTGCAAGAGCTCTTCTTCATCTTCTTTTTGTTCTTCTTCTTCACTATTTTTCTCTTTTTCTTCACCAAGTATCACACCCACTTATGGATAAAAAAACTATTCTTCATACATCTTTATCTTATTCATTCCTCTCTTTTCTAAGTAATACATTATGTTCTCCTTATTTATACAAGCCATTATATGGACCATCTTATTGTTTTCTTCATACTCCAACCAAGAACTTGATTTTCCTCATTTCTTTAATATATGTTATCTAATGTAGGAGCATCTCTCTATGAGGGGCTCATTTTGATGTGTTGGTCCAATTTTGGTATGTTAAGGTGTTTTAAGAGGTATAGATATCATTCACATGTCATTAGAGTCATGATATGATGTTGGCGTGAGGGAAAGTTTTCAAAAAATCAAAATAGTATATTTCCTCCAAAGTGACATTTTGAAATTTAGAGGGTTTGAGCCATTCTTGGCTTATAATGTAAATGTTAGTGGCCTAATAATTATGGTGAGGTGTTTTTAAGAGAATATTCATTCCAAATAAAGACTCCCAATGTGTGTGAAGGGATAAAAATGATGTAATTAAAGGTTAGAAATATGTTATTTATGGTTTTGAGTCATAATATGTGTCTAAGAAGTTAGTTAGGGTTCACAAGAGATATGAAAGAGAGGATAAACTCTTGAAAATAAGTTAGTATTGGATGGAATAAAATAATATCTAGTGGAGATAGATCTGTAGGAGACAATTTGTGAATAAGATATGCAAACTTGAATGGTGAACTTTGTTTTTGTATGCAAAAGTTCAATTTTCTATGTGGATCATCATTTTTGGTGAGTTATTGTTTGTTTCATGGTTTAATTTGTGAATAAATCAATGGATAAGGATTAAAACATATCTATTTTTGAGGTATTGTGAGTGAAAAGAAAGTTCAAACCCCAAGGAAATCACTTTGTGGTCTTATCTTGTGAAATATACAGCTTTTATGGACTATGGACATATGTGTAAGAGAGTATTACTAAGGGGATTATTTGCATCTTATGAATGATGGATTTCTGATGTTAGTATGAATATTATTTCTTGATCTTATGGAGTTTCATGTATACAACTTAGTTCTATAACAATAGTTTCTCAACATACTTTGAATGCTCTTCCCTGTGTGTTAGAATTATCCATGTGAAAGGACATTGTGAAAGGTTTTAGGTATGAGTGATAGGTATCTTGTAGTTTATCCATATTGGAAAGGATTAATATTTGATATTTGAAGTTACAGGTTTACAAGGAGAGATTATAGCTATTGATTTTTAAGATCCTAACTCTCAAATGTTTAAACCATGCCTTGTACATTGTTTTCTAGGCATTAGAAGCCTTCTTCAAAGTTTTTATTGTTATGTTCATGAGGTAGTGATTGCTCATAATTCAATAAGGAATTATTACAGACCTGTATGAGGATTTTTGGTCTTGAAATTAAGTCTTATGCAGTTTGAGGAGAAAAGAGACCTCTCGGGCGACTGTGAAACCCTAGTGAGGGTTTGTAAGGAGTTGGTTATTGATACTTGTAGGAGTGTTTGCAAGATTCAATACTTTGATAAATACATATACTTATGGTTCTTAACAATATTAAATAATAATTATACCTTGAAGTATTAAGAATGTATGGATATTAGTGACAATCTTATACTCTGCCCGTAGGTGAAGATTTTGAAAGCCAAGATACAAGTCGTTTTAAATATTGAGAGCTTCAAGGAGAAATATCTAGTTTTAAAATTTTAATAGTAATTATATAGTACCAATAGATACATATAAATGTGATTAGAAAGTTTGGAATACAACATAGTTATCACAAATTGACAATCAAAGAATTCGGATGAATCACAATACAAAGGGCTAGATAGCAAGAAAGATATTAGAGGGAAGAAGGGTCAAATGTTGAACATTATCTTTTAAACTTTGAAAAAATCATCCACTATATACCCTTACCAATGTTAAAGTATATTTATGTCCTGAAAGGTTTTCATTTGAAGAGAAATTATGACAATCCTAAGCAAGCTAGTGAAAACTAAAGAAGATGTTATGACCCTAAACTTGAAAATTAAGACTTGTACTTGAAACTAAGGTTTGAAAATTGGTACATAGAATATAATGAGCATGAGGAAGGTGATGGTGAGGTTTTTAAGTTTTGGATACTATTAAAAAATCCACATCTTTTACCAGTAAGTGCATAGACCTTGTGAAGATTATAAAAGCCTAATTTAGTAGCTAGAGGATTGAGTTTTGGAGGATTTTTGCAAAGTGTTCTTGAATCTTTGTATACAAGAGAAATAAGGAAATGGGTACTCTAAAACCTAGATGGTTTGGTTATAAGTTCAACCTACCAAAATATATACCTAGGAAACAAGAGAAGCGGGGCTAGTAGAGAATGAGTCAAGCTTAGACTAGGTGGAGGTGATTGAGTAAGTTATATTGAGAGTTGAGGAAAAATATGTGGCACACACTGAAAGGGTCATAAAGGGTAGCCAAATTTTTTTTTTTATCTATATATTGCTCCCAATTAGTTTTCACCATTGCATTTCCCTTAAGAAGCCAAAATGGCAGTTTTGAGAGACAGAGGTGAATGTGAAAATTTTGGTTGATTAGAGGAAATGTGATAGTTGAAATTGTATGGTGCGGACCTAATACACATGATGAAATGATTTCATGAGATAATTTTGGCATTTAATCCAAAAATTTATAGTTTTGTGAAGGTTTCTTGACTTGAGAAAGTGAACCAAATTATATGTTTTGACAACTTTATGATGTTTTCTTGATTCTTACACAAATTTTTGGTTGTGTTTGATGATGCTCTGCATCAATTGGTATCAAAGTGTGATAATACATTCTAGAAAATAAAAATTTTGATTCTAACAAGTAATTGTCAAGTGTTTGTGAGTGTTGACAGGAATGAGGAAGAAGAGAGAAGAAGAGTTCTAAGGCGAAAAAGACTTGGACAAAGAGAGAAGAGATTGAGAGTGAAGAGAAGAAGTTAGAAACACAAAAAGGCCAGGTAGAAATCCTAGGTGAGGTGTTGGAAGAAGAAAGGTGATACTTACTTTCTTGATAAGAGAGAGAAAGAGTAAGTTGAGAAGAAAAAGAGAGAGAGAAGATGAATAATTTCTTGTTAGAAGAGATGGAAAAGAATGAAAATAAATGTGATAGAGAGGAAATAAAGGAAGGTATAGTCAAGAATATTTTGAAATGGCTAAGTGGTGAGGAAGAATACAAAGAAAATTTACAAAAGGTGAAAAGCCAAGATGAAGTGTGGAGTGAATATGCAGATTTTAAGAAGACAAAGGACAAACAAGAGTTATCAATGGTACAAGAATCAAGCAAGCATGATCAAGATTCAGATAATGAAGATAATAGAATGTAATCGGGCCTTGGTCAAGGTGAAAATAGTCATGGAAAGAAGTTGAAAAAAATCAAAGAGGATGGAGAACTACAAGTCCAAAGATAAATTCAGGAAGAACAAGTGGAAGAAAGCAAGAGAATGATGAATGAGATGATTTAAGGGGCTATTAAAGCTCAATTTTATCAACTTAACTTTGCTTCTAGTGTTGTGAATGCGCAGGATTAACAGAGAAGATAGAGGTAAAAAAATCCAATGAAGGTGAAGATAGCAAGAAAAATTCATTAATTTCATATTTTGAAGATAAGATCAAGCAAGAAGAGAATCAAGAGGATTCAAAATATGGAACAAAAATATTGTATTGCTAAATTTCATCTCATATGCAGTGGAATCAAATGTATATACTTAGCTATAAGTGGAAGAATCTCAAAACAAGTCCAAGAACCCACTTTTTGTGCAAGGATGTGGTCATTTCAAAGACTAAAAGGCTAGTGAAAGACATGATGCAATTGATGAAGGCAAAGAGAGCTTGCTATTCAGTTATGGATCAATTCAAGGAGGTACACTACAATTGGAGGTATAGGAAGAAGAACAAAATTGAAGAACAAATTTCATTCCCTTGGGAGTATGATGCAGGAGCATCTCTCTCCAAGGTGCTCATTTTGATGTGTTGGTCCAATTTTGGTATGTGAAGGTGTTTTAAGTGTTCTAGGAGGTCTAGATATCATTTAAGTGTCATTAGAATCATGATATGATGTTGGAGTGAAGGAAAGTTTTCAAAAATTCAAAATAGTGTATTTCCCTCCAAAAGTGTCATTTTGAAATTTAGAGGAGTTTAATCCATTATTGGCTTATAATGTAAATGCTAGTGGTCTTAGAATGAGGGGAAGGTGTTGTTAAGATTCTATTCATGCCAAATAAAGACTCCCAATTTGTGTGAAGGGAGAAAATGATATAATTAAAGGTTAGAAATGTGTTATTTATGGTTTTGAGTCATAACATGTGTCTAAGAAGTTAGTTAGGGTTAACAAGAGATATGAAAGAGAGGATAAGCTTGTGAAAATAAGTTAGTAGTGGATGGCATGGAAGAAGATCTTGTGGAGAGAGCTCTGTAGGAGAAGAAGTATTGTGAATAAGATTTGAAAACTTGAATGGTGAACTTTGTTTTTGTATGCAAAAGTGCAATTTTCTATGTGGATCATCATTTTGGTGAGTTCTTGTTTGTTTCATGGTTTCATCTATGACTAACTCAATGGAGAAGGATTAAAATATGTCTAGTTTGGAAGTATTGTGAGTGAAAACGGAGTTCAAACCCCAAGGAAATTACTTTGTGATCTTATCTTCGAAATATACAGTTTTATGGACTAGGGATAGATGTGTAAGAGAGTATGACAAATGGAATGTTTTGTATCTTATGAATGATGGATTTCTGATGTTGGAATGAATGTTAGTTCTTGATCTTATGGATTTTCATGTATATAACTCAGTTACTGGAATAATAGTTTTTCAACATAGCGAATTTTTTGCCCTTTGTGTTATAATTCTCTATGTAGAAGGACATTGTGAAAGGTTTGAGGGATGATTGATAGGTATCTTGTAGTTTCTATATATTTATGAGGATTAATATTTTATAGTTAAAGTTATAGGTTTATAAGTAGAGATTATAGCTATTGATTTTTAAGATCTTGACTCTCAAATGTTTAAAACCCGACTTGTACAAAGTGTTGTCTAGGAATGAGAAACCTTATTCAAATCTTTGATTGTTAAGTTCATGAGGTAGTGATTGCTCATAATTCAATAGGGCATTATTACGGTGAGGATTTTTGGTCTTGAAATTAAGTCTTATGCATTTTTAGGAGAAAAGAGACCTCTCGGGTGACCGTGAAACCCTAGTGAAGGTTTGTAAGGAGTCGGCTATTGATACATGTAGGAGTGTTTCAAATATTTAATACTTTGATCAATACATATACTTAGGGTTATTAACAATATTAAAGAATAATTATACATTGAAGGATTAACAATGCATGGATATTAGTGATGACCTTTTAATTTTCCTGTAGGTGAAGATTTTGAAAGCCAAGATACAAGTCCTTTTAACTATTGAGAGATTAAAGGAGAAATCTCTAGTTTGAAATTTTTAATAGTAAATATAGAGTACCAATAGAGACCTATAAAGGTTATTATAAAGTTTGGAAGACAACATAGTTATCACAGCTCTTGACAATCAAGAATTCAAGATGAATCACGATAAAGATGGGCTAGATAGCAAGAAAGATATTAGAGGGAAGAAGGGTCAAATGTTGAACATTGTCTTTTAAACTTTGAACAAATCATCCACTATAGACACTTACCAATGTTAAAGGATATTTATGTCTTTAAGGGTTTTCATTTAAAGATAAATTATGACAGTGATCCTAAGGAAGCCAAGTGAAAACTAGAGAAGATGTTTTGACTCTAAACTTGAAAATTAAGGCTTGTACTTGAAACTAAGGTTTGAAAATTGGTAAGTATCATATAATGAGCATGAGGAAGGTTACGGTGAGTTTTTTAAGGTTTGGATGCTATTCAATAATCCACAAATTTTATGAGTAAGTGCATAGACCTTGTGAAGATTAGAGAGGCCTAATTTAGTAGCTAGACGATTGAGTTTTGGAGGATTTTTACAAAGTAAGTCTTCTTAAATATTTGTAGACAAGAGAAATAAGATAATGGGTACTCTAAAACCTATATTGTTTAGTTAGAAGTAAAGCCTACCAAAATATATACCTTGGAAACAAGAGAAGTAGGGTTAATAGAGAATGAGCCAAGCTTAGACTAGGTGGTGGTGATTGAGTAAGTTGTATTAAGAGTTGAGGAAAAATATTTGGCACACACTTCAAGGAGCATAAAGGGTATAAAAAGTGTTTTTAGATTTTTTGGTGATCTATATATTTATCCTAACGATTTTTCACCATTGCATTGCCCTTAAGAAGCCAAAAATGGCGCTTTGTGAGACAGAGGTGAATGCAAAGATTTTGGTTGATTAGAGCAAGTGTGATAGTTTCAATTTCATGGTGTGGACCTAATACACATGATGAAATCATTTCATGAGATAATTTAGGCATTTAATCCAAAAAATCATGGTTTTTGAAGGTTTCTTGACTTCGAAAGTGAGCCAACTTATATGTTTTGACAAGTTTATGATATTTTCTTTACTCTTACATAGTGTTTTGGTTGTGTTTCATGATGCTCTGCATCATTATATTCTCTTAATTTTTCATCCTATTTTTATTACACTCTCTTTCAACTTACTATGGTATCCATCTAGAAAGAAACCCTTCATATTTACTCATTTTCTTCCTCGAACTCTCTCTCTTCTCTTCTCTATTTCTTCTTCACAAGCAAGTCTTTTCACCTTGCTCCTTCCTAGTACTCCTCACCCTAGGCCTTACCTAGCATGTTGGCACATATCTTATTCTCTTTCAACCTCCAAATGTTTTCCACCTTGGAATTATTCTTATCTTCTTTATATATTCTCATTTAGGCCTTCATTGGATAAGGTTTCTTTACACGCCACTTTAATTATTAATCTTCCACTTTCTTTCACTTCAATAACTTTGTTCTTAACTTCTAAAGAGAAAACCTACTATGATACCACTTTGATGTAAATAAGCATGACCAAATTCTAAAATCACACACCACCTTGGTTAGTCTCAAGATTAATATCATAAAAACATGCATTATCATTAGCTCATCAAAAGGAAACACAACCAATTTTCTTAACACCGCTGAATTAATGCTACTTTCAATAGTTTTTATCTCAATTTCATCATATAAACATGTAACAAACCCTTCATAAGATATTCAAACTTATTATCACGCAATAACTTGTTTAGCCTTATTAAGAGCTAGTATCCCTTCTTCACTACAATTGTTTTTGTATGGATAAACTTATAAATACTTGGGAAATTTTGAAAACCTTTTCTAGCGCCCTTTATGAGCCTATAAATCCTCACAAAATTTCATTCCTTAACTCTAAGCTTAACCCCTTGAACTGCTCCTCTATTGTTTTCAATTAGGTCTTCTTGTAGCCCTATTTTCTCCTAAAGCTTATTGTTATGAGAACCTCAAAACATTTCCTCAAATAATGATCACATTTCCTGACACCCCCTTATCTTTTTCTTACGTCGTGCAAAATTTTAGAATCCAACTTGTACTACAAATATCTCAACATAGTTGTCACCTTTGCAATTGGGTATCCAAGGTTACAAAACACATTTTTCAATAAATGATGTCTTTTCTTATTTCATAATCTTCTCATTCACTTTTATTATCTTGAACCTTTCGTTAACCTCTGACAACTCCACCTTGCTAGGTCCTTAGGTCTTTTAGGAAAATTTGTTTTGCTCTTAGGTTAACTTAACCATGTTTTAGATTTTCTTAGGTTTTCTCACAATTTCATCTCCACCTATTAATTTTATCATAAATCCCTTATCAAATTTTTGTTCTTCACTCATAAATTCAAACTAGTTTCAGCTTTTCTTAACCTTCTTGTGTCAAATGCTCACATTTAGCTTTTAAATATTTCTTCATGACTATAACAGGATTGTCTAAGAGTACTTCTTGGCTTATTATTATTTATAACTCATACACTCTCCTAAAAGCTTCAAACACAAGAAACACAACTTGTCACACCTTCTTAAATTTTCTTCTAGAATAATCACTTACCAAGAAAGGGTTATACTTGTGATAAGGAAAAGGTTAGGATTACATTTTTAATTTTCTCCTCTCAATACCATAATATTATTCATTTTCAACTATGCTCACACATTCATAATATCATCCTTCATCTACTATATAAGTTTCATTGGGTAATAAAAAAGGTAGTCTTGGTTACTTCATCTATTTCTTCATCCTAACCCTCAAAATTGGGTTTACATACACATTAATAATATAATTTTTCATCATTTTACATATCATACCTAATCCATTCATCTTGAAACTTCATGATTACTATCAACACTCATACTAATCACTTCTCAAAAATTTCTAGCAATGTTCAATCATTTTATTTAAAGTTATGCAAATTTATTTGTTTCGAACCCTATGCAAGGTTATACAGACCGAGAGGAGGTATTTTAGGGTTATTTTCCTTTACTTTTCTTCTCAAGCTCTGTCAAAATCACTCTTATTCAATTACACCCCATATTCATTCTAAAGTTCTCTCCTAAGATAGGAGAAACTTTATTTAAACCTTCAAAGCCCCGATTTATTAGTCTCTACATAAAATTTGCTAAAAACATTCCTAAGTTTTTAAGTCCTTTTAAAATAGCTATCAATGTATATATTAGTTTTTATCTAGATGAAATCTCATACTCTTTATAACAATATATCCTTGTTCACCTACACTACTAAACCCTTGTATTTCCTCATTCATTCAATATCTTACAAATATACCAATACAAAGATATCTTACCTTGCATATAACACTGTCTCTCCTCCTTATATGAAACATGACTCCACTAATGTTCTATCACCTTAAAATACCTTATTCACACTTTTTCAAACATATAAATTCCTTTTAAAACCCTCAATAACAATCTTAAAGCTAGATACCACAAGAATCATTCATCATTTATCAATCCTTCACATTTTCACAAGCTTATATTCAAGAAATCATTGACATTGATAACACCAATAATACATTATAGGAATATTTAGCTTCTTATATATTCAATAACTTCATTTTTCTTCCTCTAAAACCTTCCTACCTCTCTCATTTGAGTTCTTCCCTAAATGATCAAATGGATGTAGTTAGGTCACTAGTTTACTTAACCTAACTATGGTGAGAGTGACCATAATTAGTGAAACCAAGAAAGAAACATATAAACACGTGGCTTGTACTTATTAATTCTCCTTTAAATACATTTAAATCATTAATTCTATGTAACCTATCACCAATACACTAAACACAACACATAATTCAAATATTTGAAATGGTGGTTTTGGAGGGAAACTTCAAAATCACATTATTACAAGCCTAGAGGGACCCATATGGAATATAGGATATATCCTAAAACACCTAAATAATCCCTAAACCTAACACACACCAAAATTACAAAAAAATTCTTTGTACAAGAAATTATGCTCTTTTATCAAGATCCCCCTCCTTCACAACCAAGTGTTTATCATTGAATAGTGTGCCTCAAAAGTCATATATTTATTCCTCCACCTCTTGTGTGCTTCCTAATGATGTTAGTACTCATTTTCCTTCTCATAATGTGTTAAAATCTACAAAATTTAATAATGCATGTGTTTACTCTTGATATTTCCAAATATAGTGTACAAAATGATGATTATAAGGATACTATACATGATACTTGTACTTATTCCATTGACCTTGTTAATAAAGGGGTACAAACTTCTTTTCACTTGATTATTCTTCCCATGTTCCTATTCATACTTTTCCACTTGCTAATCCAAAGCTTGTATTTCAACCCAATAGTGTACCCGTAAAAACCCTAAAAATACATATATATTTCTATCTAATTAGAATTAACTAAATTAATTATATATTTCCGCGCATACCTCTTTGGAATTATTTAAATTAATTCCATCAATTAAATACCCCTTTTTAGAATTAATTAAAATTATTTATCACCTAAGCTATATTCCTACACTTTAGAATTAATTAATTTAATTCTACCATGCTCTTAGAATTAATTTAATTATTTTCTATACCCTCCTAACTAATATAATTAAACATTTAATTAAATAAATGGTTAATTATTCCCTCACAATTAAATACTAATTAATTTAGTTATTTAAATAATCCTTTTATCCACTTATATTCCACTTGGACTCCACTTAAGCTCCACTTGGGCTCCACCTCCTTGCTCGCTTAATTTCACTTCTAGAATCCTAAAAAGATGGGGGTAATCTAATTACACGTACAACCACCTTTATGGATGTAACTTCGTAACCAAATAATTTCCATCCCCTCAATGGATTATTCAATTCATTTGAACTACTGCAACTTCCTCCAATGTTATTTTAAGAATATGCATTCATGATCTCATTAAACACCTTCAACCCCTCCATGGCCTTACCTTCTATTACAAAAAAGCCACGTCATTCCTTTGTAAACTCATCCTCCGGAGATTTGATCAAATTTCATCTAATTGCTATCAATTTGAATCGCATCCTTGTGAAAACTATTCGTAGCATCTATAAACACCCTTGGATACTAATATCAAAGAGCATCCAAAATCCAATCTTCAAAAAGATCAAACAATTTTAAAGCTTCGCGATCTTACATTGAGGTTTGCAAGAATTTTACGGTGAAGGTATACTATGTGTTTTATTTCCTTTTATCATCTGTTGTCTATGATTTTCCTTATTTTCAATACCTATGGTTACTCATAATGTCAAGAATCAACCCCTTAATGAAATCCTTCATATTTATTCCATTCCCTTGATTTAACAAAATTAAGCAATATATGCTATGTTAAACCCTAACAGTGCTATTTCAAAGTCACAACGATAAAATAAAGCAAAGAAAGTACATAAAGTGACATAAGAAATAATAAAAGTAAATAAAACCCTAAGTGCAATGAAGAGGTAATATACTTAGTGGATTTTGTAATATTCTCGGTAGTGTGTAAAGGTGTAAGACTGGTAAAACTATAACACAGGAGGTCGTAACTAAACCTAGAAAAATACAAAATTGTTGGAGAAATTTAGACTAGGGTTCCTGGAGCAAGATTGTTGTGCTTGGGTGCTAGGATCCCTTTCTAGATGTCAGGGTCTATATAGGAGTTTAGAAAATGAATTTCACGTGGTCATTGAGTTGTCGTAATCCCTCATTTTATGTCACTAGAATGTCACACAATGATCATTAATGTCACTAATAATCTGTAATAAAGATATCGCCCGCAAACCCAAAAACACATCAAATCCTAAAAATAAAGAGATGTAAATGAGGATTCGATTGACCCGATGGTCACCTAACAAAGTGAACTTACGATACAAGCATTGCACTACATTTCGGACTCCATGTAGCTATGTGTGTGTGTTTTTATAATTGTGCCCTAGGTGGCTCTTATGTGCAATGCACATGATAAAAAGAAATATCTATATGTAGAAGATGTAAATAAATGTGTGCATAGAAAAATGAACTTCCCTCCTATGCGTATATGCAGAATAATCAAATCTTGTCCCTTTGATATCACTAGATGGATGTAATGATGCTCTTTAGATTCTTTTGAATGCAACCTTAGGTGGTGATAGTAGATCGTTAGAGCTTGTTCCTTTAATTTGATCCTATAATGTTGTATTTATGTGATTCTCTTTCTTGAATTTCATAATTGATCACTATAAGGTTGACCCCTAAGAGATAAGGATTCCCAATAGCTAGAAAGGACCCAAAAGGAGCAAGTAAGATACAAAGAGGTCTAGGGCACTGGGCACTTTTGGTGTCTAAAGATAGAAAAGGTGAAGTATCGAAGGTCAGACTAGGCAAAGTAGGGTGTGTAAGGCCAAGAAGGAGACTAGAAAGGAACCTAAGAGGCCAAATATAGTGATCAATTAGTACTTTTATCCCTTAGGAATCATATGAATGCAAGTATGTGATTAGGAATTAGAAATGTACCCAAAGTGCATGATTTAGTGTCTACATTTTCCCCCACTTTATGGTTGAGTGAAAGCTTAGTAACATAAATTAGATAAGAGATGTGTACCTAATAATCATGGAGATTGATGAAGAAATCATACTAAGGAGACAAGAAAAATGTGGAGTGGTAAAAAATCGAAGTGTAGGAGCTAGAAAAGAGGAAGTAAAAGTGATGATGACCCTAGGGGTGAAAGCGTATGTTTAAATGTCATGTGTTATCTATTTTTGATGTCATGCTTGAATTTTGATTAATGTGACTATTGCTTCCCATAAGGACGGGCCTACAAAAGAGAAGAATGAACAAGTAGTCAAATATGTGTATATAGAAAATTTTCAATCCAAATGTATGAAATTCATGTAAAAGTGTGTAAAATGCTAAAAACTAGAAAAAATAAAATGTGCACCTGATCTCGTGATGAGTGAAATACATAGAAAGGATCATGAAGATATTGTAAAAGAACAATATTTTTAGCAATATCATGCCAAGTGCAATTTTTTGGGGTGATCTCATGACATGGCGGAAAGAAGTGTAGGGCAAAAGGTCTAGTGGCATTCTCTATCCTTTAATTGCTTCCCAAAATTTATAAACCACTGTAGATGGTGTGATCCTATCTTGCTCAAGTTCAATCCAATGCAAATAGAAAAAGAAAGATAAATTATATACTTGATTGTTGGAGGATCATGCATGTACCATGTCAACTACTCTATAATTAATTGACAATCATGTTGATCTGAAAAACATTGTGTATTTTCCCATTGGTCATAGGTTCCCGTGAAGGGACAAGCTCCTAGGAACCCAATTTTGTATATGGTCGCTAGTGTACATGCTTAAATAAGGACCCAATTCTACTTTTGAGCCCCGTATGAGACTCGTAGAATGTGTTGTCTCCATACTAAACCGTGATGAACTATGACTATAGATCTGTTGAATGGGGTGAATTATTTACCTAATAGATGCCCCCTTCGTTTTGGGTACATGTGACGTCACTAGGAGGATGCATCCCAAAATAGGACCCCATGTTGAACTGATACCAGTATGTGGAAGGTAATATGCTTGGTAGAAACCAAGGCACACACAAAAATTGGCTACGAAACAAGTGTTAGTGAAAACAAGCACGTATATAAAAATAATGTGTAACCTAGCAAGAAAGAAGACAATGTAGACCACAAAAATTGGGTTGCAAACATGGGACATTGCTCACAATATCACAAGACAATCAAGGTTAAAGCGGTCAAAATCATACAAGTAGTGAACAAACAAGACATAGGGCAAAGCCCACAAACAATGGCATATAATGGAAAACATGACAAGAAATAGTAAGAAAATCATCAGACAACCATGGTGGAAAATAGTTTCTGCAAATAAAATGTTGCACATGAAGCACCTATTAGCATGTTATAAAGATATAAAGTATGTCAAAGCATGTATGATCCAATATAGTAGTGTGCTAGTAATGATAGGAAGTAATAAAACAATGAAACAATAACACCTGGAATGTGTACGGATGTGGATTCCCTCATGATCATGTTGTGGGACTGGTAAGAGGTACATTGCCAAGCATCCATGTTGTGTATAACAATCTGTGTAAATTATGTGATCACAACTCGAAGGAAATTGAATGTGCATGTGTGTATGGTAAAGAAAATTGCATACGATGTATCTAACTATCATAGTAAGAAAAGTGTAACATGCAAGTAGAAGCAAGTAAGAACAATGTGCAACCAATATATGCAGTATGTTTATGATGGAATGATATGCAGGTGAGTGTGATAGGAGCCGCGTTCCCCTGAATGTGTATGTATGTCTGAATAAAATGAGATCCATTTATAAATGACCCCTCAGCAGTCAAGAATGAACCATAGAACAAGAGTGCATCATCAAGAAATTGTTTGAACAATGTGTTGTATACTAGAAAGATTCAACTAATAGAGCATAGAACATAGGCTATAGAAGAGAGTATGATGTGTAAGAATAAGATGTTAGAAAAACAAAATGAGATGCTAGAAGAATGGATAATTAAATTTAGAAAGACACTATAAATATTCAATAGCATGCTAGATAAATTATTCGTGAAGCGTAGATTGTAGAGTGTAGAAATGTGTGAATAAGATGCTAGAAGGATTGATCATGAAATATAGAATGATGTGGATAAGACACTAGAAATATTGATCACAAAGTATAGAATCTAGAATGATGTAGGTGTGGTGAAGTTCAATTCGGATTTAGACCCTCAACAATTGAGTATGAACCGTGGAACAAGAGTGCATCGTCAGTAGTGATGTGTGCGCTAGAAAATTTTTTATCATAAAGCATAGATTATAGAATAGAATAGTATGATGTGCAAAGAGAATGTACTAGAATGTTGTGTGATGCTAGAAATATGTACATGGAACGTTTTGAGTGTAAGTATGTGTAGTGTGTAGCAATAAATGAGATAATAGAGTGCATACAAATGTGTAAAATATGTAGTAGTAGATGTAAGAAAGGTATATTAAGTTTCAAGTGTGTATGAGTCATAATAGAAAATGTGAGAAGATGTCATAAATGTGCAATGTGAAATGTGTAGTGTGTGAGGTTCATGTATGTAGTATGCCCTCAACAGTCAAGTGTGAACCTTAACACAAGAGTGCATCATAGGGTAATGATGATATAAATAGTGTATCAAGTTGTATGTGATGAGTGTCAAGAGATGTGAAGTAGGATGTATAGAGCGTGACAATAGAAATGAGAGAAACCTAATGATTGTAGAGGGGGAATCATAGTGAGTGCAATGGCCACCAAGGATATGAGTATGAGCAAGCTATCCAATAAAATTGAAGGGAAAGGGTCCTCCATCTGATGTATGAGGAGATAAAGACATGTGAACATGTTCTAAATGCGGTGGTGAATGAGAATGACGATGTACATATAATGAAAGTTAAGGTGGTGGACACCTATATGAATGAGATTTTGAAGGAAACGTATAACTAGAAGAAGGGGACTGATTTGGTGTGTACCGAGACGAAGGAGACCTAGGAGGCGATGAACACTTAGGTGAAGAATGCCTATGAGGTAATGTGCACTTAGATGGAGGAGGCATATGAGGTGATGTGCACCTAGATGAAGGAACCATCTGAGTAGTCAACCGAGACTAGTGAGATGGACTAGCAGACCTATTAGAACGAGTGTGTCATGCACAAGTAGTGGAGATAGGATCAAATGATTCTTTACATGTCAGTGGACCATGTGACCTATTTGTTTTAGATATTGCAATTTTCACCTCAAGAGGAGGCTGAGGTCATGGTGTGCATGAAGGGACACTTCAAAAAGTGACAACTTGGTTGTTATTTATGAATTTAGGACACGAGTGAGGTATGGAAATGATTTCTTGAGCATACCTAAACCAAGAAATACCTAAGAGCATGTCACAATATTTGATGCTAGGTGCCACAAGGAAAGGTACAAACATGGTGAGAGGACCGACCGTGACAGAATCTTGACATAACCATAAGATCCGGACACTAGATATGAAATCTATGAGAGTGGATAACTCGATGGCAACAAGAATTACAATAGAACATGTGTTTATGTGGAGTGATGGATCAATTATGGTGTTATTTATAGAAGTTGGAATGTGAAAACGATCAAAGGAAAACGTAGCATGATAATCATGATCAGAAAATGTAATGAGAAGAGGAGATGAATCAACATAAGCAACTATAAAATCAAGAGGCCCCGATGATGGAGGAGGAACTACATGATATGCATGATTAGCCGATGATTCTGTAGCTTGCTTCTCATGATTGAATGTTTTAATATTTTTGTTTTCATTGATCGTGGTGGAGAATTCGATGGTTCCGAAGCTCAATTTGATCATTATTGATTAGGTCATGAATAATATGTCGTCATTTGAAATGGTGATCAAGTGGAGTGCCCTACACATTGGTGATAGTCACATCTGAAATTTTCATTATAATTGTGGCCCTTTGGGTGAGATGGATCTAGATTAAGAAAAGGAGGGAGTGTAATAATATTTCTCTCAATGAGTTATAGAAATAGAAAATGTGGAGCACATGTCAGTTTAGTGAATGTATGTGTATTTAGTTACCATTAAATCTTCTCTAGAGTAGATATAACATTGAAATTAACCTTTGCTTCACTTGCCTTAGCAGATGGCTTGAAATAATCCTTACTTGGAAAATTGTTAGAAGATGAAGTATCCTGATCTTGATACTTAATTTTTCCCATGGTAAGAAGGTTACTTTTGTGTAGTTTAAGAGTGTGGAAAAGATGGTCAAATGAAGGATAGGTCTCAAAGATGACACTCTCTTACGGTGGTGATAAGATATTTTGAACGAATAGATCTTGTAATTTTGAGTCAACAAGCACATTAGTCATCCTAGCTAGGTTGTTTTTGTAACATAAGACATAATCTGCTAGGTGATAATTAGATCATTGCTTTATTTTTTCTATTTTAGCATATGAGATCTTTGAACTGATGTTGATTTATAAATGTGCCAAAAAAGCATCAACCTAATGCATAAAAGATGTTACCAAAGGAACTCGTAGATTATAGAACTAACACATAGCATAGTCTTAGAGACTCGAGGGAAGAGATTTAATAACATAGTGTGATCATCCGCATAATATGTATAAGCCATGCTTGAAGATTATCTTGAGGGTTACCATGGGTAGTGAAATTTGGGAGCTTAGGAACTACAAAATTTGGAGGGAGTTTATATATGGAAATGGCGAGTGTGAAAGGAGTGTGAAGAAGAAAAGTGGAATCAAGAGATGGAGGGGCATGAGAATTATCTTGCTAAATTTGGTGGATTTGAACTTGAATATCTTGATAAAGAGAAGCTATATCTTGAGTGCCAAAAGAGGAAACTTGTCATGTATGCGAAGTGAGAGGTGGAGTGAAATTATTTGTAAGAGTAGGAATGGAGACAAGCACAATGGAAGTAGGTGGAATGATAAAAGGAGTAGATTAAGTATCAATATGAATGGAGGTGTAGGATCAGTAGTTCCATTAAGCTCAGGAAATTGATAGCTTTCTCATAAGCAGGCGTAGAAAAATAGATCTAGACCCTACTGGATGCTCAACTATATACCCTCAAGATCACAAAGATGGGTATCAAGTGAAAGGACTATAAGATTTAGCCATGATACAATATAAGGTTGGAGTCCGAAAAGGGTGGGTTCACCAAATGATTTAACAAAATTAAGCAATATATGATATGTTAAACCCTAACATGCTATTTCGTAGTCACAATGATAAAATAAAGTAGTAAATTACATAAAGTGACACAAGAAATAAGAAAATTAAATAAAACCCTAAGTGTAATGAAGAGGTAAGATTCTTAGCTGATTTCGCAATATTCCCGCAATGTGCAAATGTGGAAGACTAGTAAACTAGAACAAAGAAAGTTGTAACCGAACCTTAAAAATGCGTAATTATAGGAGAATGCCGGAGTAAGGTTCCTAGAGCAATCTTGTGATGCATGGGTGATGGGATCCCTTTCTAGGCACTAGAGTCTCGCACGTAAACCTCAAAAATGACTTTCACAGTGGTCACAAATTTTTCGTGATCCCTCACTTTCTATTGCTATAATTTCATACATTGGTCGTTGATGTCAATGATAACTCATGATAAATATATCACCTACAAAACCCAAAAACACATCAAATCCTAAAAAGAAAGAGATGCACATGGTGATTCAGATTGGCCCCATTGGTTACCTAACCGAGTGAACTTGTGATCTCGGGTGTTGACTACATTTCAGACTCCATGTAGTTTTGTGTGTGTGTGTAATTATGCCCTAGGTGGCTCTTGTGCGCAACACATGTGATGGTGAGCAATAATATGTAGATTATGTAAATAGATGTGGTCATGGAAAAATGAACTTCCCCTCCTATGTGTGTATGAAGAATAGCCATCCCTTGTCTCTTGGATAGTGCTAGATGGATGCAATGATGATTTTTATATGCTTTTGAATGCAAACTTAGGTGGTGATAGTATATGCTTAGAGCTTGGTCCTTTAATTTGATCCCATAACATTATATTTATATGATTCCCTTGCTTGAATTTCATAATTGATCACTAAAAGGCCAACCCCTAAGAGATAAGGATGCCCAACAACTAGAAATGACCCAATAGGATTTAGTAAGATGTTGGGGTGTTAATTTCAATTGGGGATACTATTTGGTGGACCACCACTTAAACAACCCCTTGTCTTAAAGATTATTTTTGATAATCTTAGTCGGTTTGCATAGCTAAAAGAGTGGAATGGTATGATTGACCACCCATCCTGTATAAATAGAATGATCCCTCATGGGATGGGTAATCTTGGTGAACTATTACTAGGCTAATGAGCTAATAGACCATTCTGATCTAAGCTTAAGCTACTTTTGCGAGTTGTTATACGGTGATACGGAAGTCTACTATTGTTTACTATGAGACCAAGGAGTGAAGTGGAAGTGATGGGTTAAACTATTAAATTATTAATACAGACATTGTTTTTTCAATGGATTTTTTCCTTTAGGTTTCTCCACTTAAATTTGGTGTTATATTTGTCTTTACTTTTCTGTTATTTACTTTCTTCTCTTTCTCATGAAGATCTGTAATCTTCTATCATTAATAAGCTAATTTTGTGTGGTATATAACAAAGACAACATAATCTATAATCTTCGGCATTTATCTGTGAATCTATAATTTGTTAATTATACATTCCATCCAAATTCTAACATGGTATCAGAGTTGGTGGTTATGCATGTGCAGGATTGATCTGGTAGATTTTAATTTGAAGAGGTGAAGAAACTTTAAGTTTATTTACGGATCTAGAAACCCTAAAAATTCCGCAGTCATCTTCAAGCTAACCAGGTTTAAATTTCCAATTCCCACCTAAATATTTTTGAAATATAGGTGAAATATTGGCTAAATGGTTATTTAGATTGTGTTTGAGATTTTTATACTTATATCTTTGCTTCTGCATCTTGTTTCAATCGTTTACGGTTTAAATCCATCGTCTGCGAGCTTATTTTAATTTTTCACACCATTTATAGTCGTTAGGGTTATTTTTGTCTATGGATCCAAAAGGATTTCCTTAGATCTAGTTATTTCATGCATTTAAATCCACCCAAAAAAAAAAAAATTGTGATATCTACTTTTGCGAAGCCCGATCTAATCATTTTATGCCATCTGGCTTTGCTTTGTCATTTTGTATTAAGATCCTATCGATTTTGTGAAGCTTGGACCAATAAAATTTCTCTAAATAGCTTCAATGTCATTTTTTCATGTTTACGAAGCCATATCCACTCTTAGAATGCCAAGTGGATTCACACTATCAGTTTTCTAGTTAGATCTTTAATTTTCTGTAATTTTTGTCTTTGTGAAGCTTGGGCCAATCATTTTGTGCCATCTAGCTTCACTCACAATCTTTTTGAATTTTTTTCATTTCGTGAAGTTTTTTTATCGCGAAGCTTGAGCCAATTATTTTTCTTCGATAGCTTCATGTTTTCAGTCTTTTAAATAGACATTTCTATTTTTGTGAAGCCCGATCCAATCAGAAGGCTCCATCTTACTTCACTTTGTCATTCATATTGTTTGTCTAGTTGTCAATTGTGAAACACAAGCCAATAAGGGCTTTACATGTGTCTTCACATTGTCAGACCTTATTTTAGTGTGTTTCTGTCTTTACAAAATCTGAGCCAATAGAATTGCTCCATATTTTACATTAGTCATTCTTTTCATTTGTGGCAGTGGTTATCCAATTATAATTTTCCACCTTTTCACATTTGTTAGTTTGTGTTAGTCTTGCAAAAAGTGATTCATTTAAAAGGCTCCATGTGTCTTCAGTTTTCTTTAGTCATTTTGGTTGTACTGCAAAGTGCGAACCAATACAATTTGTACACATACATTTTTTTTTACATTTCTCAACCTCTATCATTTGCGAAGTGCCACCATTTAAAATTCTCCACATATCTTCTTTCGGTTTATTCTTTTTCATATTTGTGAAGCAGAACCAATTGTTTTTGACACGTAAATTAATATTTTAATTGTGTCATCCTTCGCAAGTGTCAAGATGTTGGTCTTTGCTTTGGCCTAGCCACTTAGATTGTGACATCTATCATTTTTTATTTTGGACCCAAACTTTATTTTAAGTTTTGTTTATTTTGGGGACTTTAAGTCCACTCAAAGCAACCTATTTAAGGTTTGGTAGAAAGCCACCAGTGTCTATTCTTTAGCCATTAAATTTTCAACAAGTGGCTTTGTTTGACTAAGACTTTGATTTCGCATTGTGTCATAAGTGTGAAAAAATGATCCAATTAATTTAAGACACGTGTATATAGTTCTTTTTTAATTAATTATCTTCTGACTTATTAGTTGCATTGTGAAATGCGAGCTAATTGAAAAGCAACATGTGTTTATGTTTTTCGCTGTTTTTAGTCTTGTCATAGTTTTTTTATGTGTGTTTATTTTGTTTATTGTCACGGACCCGAAAAGGCATTGACTTTAATTTTTAAAGATTTCACATCCACCCAAGGATCTATTTTAAAGTTGACACATGCCCCTCTTGGTATTTTTGATTTGTGCCACACATTGCTCCCCACCTTGGCTTTTGTTTGACTTTTTTAATTTATTAAGTAGCTCGTTTGAGCTCGTATATCTCACTTTTGAGCTCACCCCGTCGAGTTGCTAAATAACTCATCAAGCTCTTGTAGCTCAACTCTGACTAAGCTTTGTTAAATCAATCTTAATCTCGATCAAAGCTAGTCTTTTTTTATTAAATTCAAGTTGTTTGCATTTTGTATAGCTATTAAAAAGATTTGTAGCTAGTTTTTTTCCTCCATTTGGCTTCCTTGACTCATTTTTAAGCTGAATTTGTCTCCATTTTCCATCTGAACATTAGAAATGGCTAGTTCTACTAGTTTTTCATTGGATAAGTCTCAACTTTTGAATGGAACAAATTATAGCATTTGGAGAGTGTGTTTAAAATCTTGTTTTATGGCTAGAAAGCTCTGGGATCTTGTGACTGGTATAGAAAAATATCCCACAGGAGACAAGATACCCCTAAAAACCTTAGTTCTTTTTCTCAGAGATCTCAAGAAGCTCTGTCCATCCTATTGCAAATCATTAAAGATGAATTCTTAATGCATATAGGTCATATGGACTCACCTGTAGATGCATGGAAGTAATTATAAACCATGCATGAAGGCAATAGGTTGTCTAAGATCATTAAACTAGTTTTAGAGCTATTTACAACACCCATGAAGGGGGATGAGAAAATAGTCAATTACCTAGCTAAAATTAAGGACATTAAAGCTCAATTGGATGGTTGTAACTATGAACTATTTCAAGATAAGTTGTTATATTTCATTATACAGATCAATATACATGAAAAAAAAATTTTATCTCTATTCTTAACTCTAAGTATCAGAATGAGAATGATCTACCTAAATTAGATACTTTGTCTTCACTTTTAATTCAAGAAGAATGAGTAATGGAGAATTTTGATTTAAAAGAGACTAATTCTCAAGATTTTTTCTCGCATAATCATAAGTCTGCTCATAATAGAAATAACAACAATCATGATCAGAAGTCTAATATCAGATCTAGATTTAAATCAAATCCTAAGACTAATTTTGCTAAGAACTATCAAAAATTTAAAGTCAAATTTAATGGAACTTTTAATAAGTGTAGAATAAAGATTAAAAAATCAGCTAAGAATTCTAATAACAAAAATCCTAATAATCATAAGAAAAATTAAAAGCAAAATCAAGCAAATGTGGCTGAGTAGTCTATTTCCTTGTATACTACCCTTTCAGCTTCAAATGAAAATTAATGGATTCTTGATAGTGGTGCCTCTAGGCACATGACTTGTACTCCTAGTATCCTCTCAAATGTAGTTAAATATGAGGAAAATATCTATCTAGGAGATAACTCAATCATTAGATATGAAGGTTGTGGTAATGTTAAGCTATCAAATAGTGTAATTAGGAATGTCTTGTATGTTCCTCAATTGAAAAATAATCTTTTGTCTTGCTCTCAACTAACTAAAGAAAACTGTAAAGTTGTTTTATTGCAAGATAAGTGGTATGTAAAAGATAAGTTCAGTAATATTATTACTTCTGGTATTCAAAAAAATGGCTTGTATATCTTTGATGGTTTTGTGTCTGAGTCTTGTTTTTCTTCCTCTTCTAAGAATGATATTCAATCTTTGACTTAAAATATTAGTGTCTACTTTGCAAAAAAAATGGGGGCATTATTATTCATCTAAAGTATGAAATATCTAAGGGATTTCTGTGAAGTCTAAGGTCTTTCATCAAAATTTATGTTATGTTTTTAAGAGGCCTTCTTGATCTGAGTCTTCAAGAGAGTAATATATTAAACTAGAAGCCCCTATCTCAATACATGTAAGTTATGTTGATTCATGATGAATTTTGATAGTTGCATGATAATAATCAGACATCATGAACCCCTATAAAGAGTAATTAAGAAATCTTGAACCATGTCTAACCATGAACAAGTTTCTTGTCACAAAGAAAGAAAGGATTATCACAGAGGTAGAAATAGAAGTTGATATCATATTTTGTAATGCATCAAGTGCATTTATACATCATGAAATTTGTACCTAGAGGTTACAAAGAATATGTGCATATTCTTGAGAAATTTTTTTGTAAATATGCCTCTCTTCCCTCCTCTGAGTATCCTAAAACTAAATTTTTTTGCAAGTTTGTTTTTAGTTTCCTAATAATATAATGGATGTAGACATTGAGGGGGAGATCTTTCAATCCTTGACTCAAATAGGATTCCCGTGTGTCAGTGCTTTCACGAGCATGGTTTCTCTAACTATTTTTCCGATAATGATTCTTTTGTCAAAATAGTCATGATCTCTTAGTAGTAACAAGAATATAATTCTTAGAATCAAGAGAAGTAAGACAATGTTTTTGACTATTAAATCATGTTTTTGGCATAAAAATCTGATCATATATGACATGTCTAGAATTCAAAAGGGTGCTTACATGGTCATTTTTTGAAGCAAAATTCACATAAATCCATGAGTGTGTCCACTGTTTAATGGATAGTGGTTTCAGTGAATGCTTGATTATTCTTGAATAATTTGATTATTTGTTCAGATGTGTTATCTATCAAGTCTTATCTCATTATGTAAAGACTTAGAATATGAATATATACATATGTTGTTAAATCATTTTATGTGATTAGTAAAATATTATTATATGCATATCAAATGACACTTGGGGATGCCTTTGTGTTTGTATTGGAGACATCCAATATTGATTGCATCTAATAAATATTTTAGTAGTATAATATGTTGAAATTTTTTCAACATATTTGTAATGTAACATGGTTAGTTGTTAAGCATATTATTATGCCTATTATGTTGTCTATCATGACTCTAATCATGTTGATGTTGTGTTGGATATACAGCTGGATTTATGGTCAAGTATTGATGCAAATGCCATCACTTGAAGAAGAAAAGAAGCTATACTACTGTCACTTTGTTCTTCTATGTGAAGGAAATATTTCTCTTGATAAAGAATCATTTTCAATGTCATAAATTATGTTGCATATATATTCCTCAATCCATTGTGTGTTGGGAACTACTACAATTTTTGTGCCTTGTTGGGCCTATCGAGTTGTCATTGAGGGGAATGTGCATGACAATGCCACCTCTTAATGACTTATTATAAAATACCTAGGTTATCTTTTAAGAGTGGATCATGACCACCCGATTTGTATGTAACAAAGTGATCCTTTAAGGATTGGTTACACATGGTTGTAACATTGTATGTGAACTATAAGGCTCATGAGAAAATGCATAAGGAAGTTCGTTGTAAACTTCCAATACTTCCTCCATTTTGTAATAAGTAAATGTGTCACTTTATGTGAAGTTACTTGTAAATCCCAGTGAAGCTTTAGTTATGGGTATGCCTTAGTTTATAAAAGGCTCCATAATCTTATGTAAGTCTTCATATGTAAAGTATTTTTCTTAATAATTTATGTATGGGAAAATTAGTTGATTTACCTTGTTTGCATGATAGCCTAAATCATTGTTGTTGGTTTAAGGATATGTAAATCCAATTTTTCATGTTTTTTTTCCCACTTAACATTAAGGGGGAGTGTTGGGGTGTTAATTTCAAGTGGGGATACCATTTGGTGGACCACCACTTAAACAAACCCTTGTCTTAAATATTATTTTTAATAATCTTAGTTAGTCTTCATAGCTAAAAGAGTGGAATGGTATGACCAACTACCCATCCTATATGAATAGGATGATCCCTCACAAGATGGGGAATCTTGGTGAACTGTTACTAGGATAATGAGATAATAGACCATTTTGATCTAAGCTTAAGCTACTTATGCAAGTTGTTATACAATGAGACAGAATTCTACTATTGTTTACTATGAGACCGAGGAGTGAAGTGGAAGTGTTGGGTTAAACTATTGAATTCTTAATACATACATGCTTTTTCAATGGGATTTTTTCCTTTGGGTTTCTCCACTTAAATATGGTGTTATTTGTGTCTTTACTTTCTTGTTATTTACTTTCATCTCTTTCTCATGAAGATCTGTAATCTGCTATCATTAATAAGCTAATTCTGTGTCTTATTTAACTGCACAACATAATCTATAATCTTCGACATTTATCTATGAATCTATAATTTGTTAATTATACATTCCATCCAAATTCTAACATAAGATACAAAGAGGTCTAGGGCACCTAGGTGTTGGTGTCCCGACTAGGTGTAGGTGTCTAGAGCCGAAAAGGTGAAGTATCGAAGGTTAGACTAGGTAGTAGGGTGTGTAAGGCCAAAAAGGAACCTAAGAGGCCAAATATAATGATCAATTAGTAATTTTCTCCCCTAGGAATCATATGAATGCAAGTATGTGATTAGGACTTAGAAATGTACCCAAAGTATGTGATTTAATGTCTACATCCCACCAATAATTTCTTTCTATTATGCATATTGTAGGTGATTTACAAAATAATGTCCTACTATGTTAGTACCGATAATAATTCTCTTCATGGAAATCATATTCCTAACAATATTTACAATTCACCTTTTCCTAAGGGTTTTACTTTGCCTACTTTTAAAATTTTTGATGGAAAGGGTAATCCTTATATGTATCTTAAGGCTTTTAGATTATTTATGGCTTCACATTCTAATGATATATTACTTCTCAAAGCATTTCCTAGTAGTCTTACTAATATTTCTTCTCATTGGTTTCATCATTTTCCTAGTGGATCTATTAGTACTTATATTGATATGGAAGAATCATTTCTTAGACATTTTATTTCTAACAATGGTCCTAAATTTATATTTGAGTGTTTTCCTTCTTTACATCAAGGAAATAATGAACATGTTACTGATTATATCTTACATTTTAAATATTGCATGCATCATTTACTTTATCATCCTATAGATCTAGAAATGCAATATATATTTTGTTGTGGCTTTATTTTTCCTTTGAAAGAAAAATTATTATATGATACATGTGAATATTTTACACTTATTTGTCTTAAGGTTATACATTTAGAACAAGATATGCTTAATGAACTTTTATTACACATAATTCTAGTTCTACTACCACTCCTACGCATATTACACCTTCTCTTCCTCATATTACACCACCCTCATGTTCCCTATCTTCTACTAGACATACTCATGATCATTCACCTTAGTTTCATAGCCTCCACCATACTCCATTGCCCATCTTAAGCTTGAACTATTATAATTTTCACATTCTTCTACGCCTCGTGATATATTGCACACTTTGATTGATGAGAAGCTGGTTCGATTACCTTCTAATGGGAATCATCCTCCTCATCGGTTATGATGAAATAATAACCAACCATTTTGTAATTTCAATAGGATCAATGGTCGTAGGGATAATGATTGTTATGTAAGCCATGATAGGATTCAACTGCTTGAGGATATGGGTGTCATTTATTTTTATGCACACCATGTTGATAGATCATATTCTCCCTTTACATAATGCCACACACCTACATTTGTTACTTTGAATACCTCTCATCCTCCTAAGGTCATTTTTTCCCCTCCTTTATCTTTTTATACTATGAATGAGATGAGTTCCCACTTATTATTTAACCCAAACCCAAATGGGTCCTAAAGGAGAACCACTTTCCATTCCATGATTCTAGTGTTGTTACAATCACTTTGGGCTTATCATTCAAAAATTATGCTCCTAACACTGCATCCTTTGAGCCAATTTTACATAGTTTCCACCTTCTTTCCTATTAGATGATATATATTTGTTAGTGCTACATGATTTCATGACTATTCTATGAATTTATTCCACTTCATATTTTGCTACACATTCTTCCCTAGTTATCTTCACCATTTCAATCATTCCTACTAAAATTTTGATTCAATGATCATAATATATTAATGTTTATCATCATTCTCATATCTATTCTATTATAATCACATTATTATCTACACCATCAACACATATATTTTACTATACAAACATCATCCCAATACATAAAACTATATCATCATAAATTCAACAAATCAAATTAAATCAACTAATATAAAAATAGAAGTACACATCATCATATAAAAAATGCTCACATTATATATAAACATCTCTCAAAATTGTTATAATAAAAAATCAAGGGAAAATGCCCAATATAACACATATCATACATCCTCCTCACTACTACTCAAGGATATTATTGGGACTCTAGAAATGTAAGCCTCACCACTCAATCTTTGCATCTTTTCTTGGGAGCACTTTGGTCCTCTGACAAGTCTATAATGATGCTACCTAGGTCAACACATCTGCATATTAGCCATGAAGCTCCACGTACCTCTCAAACATACTTTGTGCTAGGTCATTTCCTCCAACTACCTCTCTCACCCATGCTAGCTCCATCTTGCTCTAACTACAAGATGATACACATGGCTACTACCACTGCCACAAGATCAAAAAAATGAGCATGCTTCCCAAAAATATGATCCAATTTATCCAAGATACCTCCTCCTATGAGGACATCTAAGGGAATGTTGCAGGTTAACATGTGTATCGAACTATCCATAATTAGACTCCAATACTCATCATCTACAAAATACATCTCATACTCGGAATATCTTGATCACTCCTAGAAACCTATCCTCCAACCACACATTATGCTAGATCCACCATACTCCCTATATGGCCTCCAAATCACTACACCAGACCTATCCTATCTAAAATATATATGTATGTCATGGTATCAAACCTAAAACCCCTTAGTCTAACCCATCTAGCTGTAAAAATATCTAGTCACACCCAATCCACTCAAGTGGCCTCAATATTGTTATGTGCTCATACACCCATATGTGTAAAAGTGTAATGGAACCAATCCATACAACATGATCCCCTAGGTAAACCTATATAAATCTCTATATAAATGAGCCTACAAACAATGGGTCCAATTATATCATGTCCCATGCTTCTCTATACTCATATGAATATCATTCATCTTATATGATATGGACACCCCTCCTTCATCAATGTTCACACAAGAAGCCAATACAACTACAATAAGATTCCATAACAAAAAAATACCTTATCCCACTATGTCATACATGCTAAATGGTGACTCTGCATGCGTCAAGACCCTATGAAGTATGTATGGTGGGAAAATAATGTGTCTCAATGGCTTACACTCATAAGTCTTATGTTATACAAGGGTATTGAGGCAACAAATAGGAGACACACATGAACCGACACACAATGGGTTGATTTAAAGGGGATACGGAAGTAATCCCTACACTATTTTAGCCTAAGGTTTCCAAGGCCCGTAGTCAAGATAGAGGAGAGTACCCTTCTAAGATATCATGAGATGGGGAATATATAGATTGATGGGGGATAATTTAAACATACACAATCTATACTACTATAATGTAATTGAAATATAACTGAAAGGAAAACTAAGGGTTTGATGATATAAGAGCACTATGTTAAGTAACATTGATGTTCATACAATGATAAGATAACATAGATCAATGGGGAAGGGAAATGAATTAATCTACACAAAATCACAAAGAGAGTTAGATCACTTACCTATTAGGTGTTCATTGATGCATCTATATCTCTAGATAAGTGACATGTCAAGAGAGAATCACTATTGTGTGGAGAAGGGGAACATCGTCCTTTCATATACTAATTATAGATGGCCTAGTAGTGTAACCAATCCAATCAAATAGAGTGTAAAATCTAATCCAAGTCAAATGTAAGATGAACCAAGGGAAAAGTGAGCAAATATGAAGTTTGTGCAAGAGAGTGGAGTGAATGGCTAGTTCCCGTGATTATAGATTCATTCCTTCTTAATGTATGGGAGTGGTGATATGATGCCATTGCTTGCAAATGATGGCATCAGCTAAGGAAACACCTAACACCAAAACCATCACCCACTGGTGATGGTGTTGGCTAGGGATATCTAAATGGCATGTAAATTGAAAAATAGGTTTCATGGATCAAGTAAATGGGTGAACAAGGTACCAAACGGTGAAATACAAGTAAGGTTTCAGATGTGTAATGTGTATTAGATAGAAAGGTACAAGGATAACTAAAGCTAGGACCATATAGTGACAATCTCTTTATGTACTATCTCTAATCCATAATGACTATGTGAATAGTCATACCCCATTATCGATGAGACACCTTAAGGCACACATGAACGCTCTAGAAATATATGCATAAGTGACCCTTATCTCGCACAAAGGAAATTGTTAGTAATGGGTATGAAAGGTGAAAAGTGAAAATTGGATGTATACATATGCTCTAGCCATTGATCTTTGCATGTCACAATAGCAAAACATAAGGTGGTCAACGGATATAAATATTTTGTAACATCGATATAAAAAGTAAATAGTGATAATAAGAAAAGACTATCTAAAATGAAATATACCCACCACTTCATACTTGAATAGTGTCACTCATCCTACCATGTGTGGGTGCATTAAACATTGAACAAACTTTGAAGAAGTAAAACTAAAAAAACACTAGAGGATAATCATTAAAATAATACATAAATCACATAGCTAGGGGCCCATGGGATGGATTTCATGTAATACTTTCAAGATTTAGTAGTTTCATAGATATTGTATGGTGATGTGCTTGTAAAAATAGGCAAAAATTAAAAGTCGTAAAATTTATACATGTAATAGGTGACATGAGAACAAATCAAAATGAAATGAACGACACATTTTTTAGAGTTTAGAAGTGAGAATGGCAAATACTAGAATATTTAGGGTTATCATGACTAAATTTGAATAGATTTTTTTATATAATCATTTGGTTTTTATTTACTTATTTATATTTTTGGAATTGAGATAACTCGAGCTCAGTAATTCCAAACTTGGGTTTATTTCTATGACATGACGGAGTACGATGTGGCGTAAGAGAATGATGACATGACATAACCCGAGGATGGTGAGGAAATTTTTATAGGGCCAATAGTGTAAGCCGAGAGGACCGATGGCATAAGGATAGTTGTACATGTAAGTTGTAAATTTTGATTTTACGTGCTAACTTGAGTTTTCGAGATCTAAAGCATGTTTTGGTTTTTTTGTGGGTGCATGTAGATCGTAAGATTTTCCTATGGATGAGGTTGAATGTGTCTTGTCTTATTGGTTTAATTTATAGATTGATCCAAGTGGAGGTGAGCCACTTATAGGGCTAGGGATTTTGGGGCATAATGCATAGGTCCAAGATACCACTAGATTTGGACATGTTCTAAATGTTTTTGGCTACATGGGAGACTAGGTCCAACACCTTTTGGTGGTGAAGTGGACATGATACCATGGAGATGGCCCTGACATTACATGATGTTCATGGGATTTTGGGGTTACCTATTTGATGGGACCGCATTTAATGTTATTTGACACATGATGTTGCAAAGCGGAGATCCTTAGCCATATGGTCTACCGGGAGTGATACATTCTACGAGGGTATGTCATATGTCCGACTCAACACAATATAGGCTATATGGATTTTGGCTATCCAAAAAGTAGTTATGAGGATTGTTGTGGCACACATATTATGTTACAAGGAATATGGATGCATTCCCTATTTTTGATATACATCTAAAGATATGTTGTGGAACATGGTGTATTGTTCAAATTGGGCACCACTTTATGGGTATAATTAGTGCATGACTTGTACAGGGGTGAGACGCAATGGATAGAGGGTTGTGGGACCCATCATATTATTGAAAACTTGGATATATGAGAGGTTATCGATGTATAGGTCAAGAAGGACACCCTTATCGCAGCAAAAATGCCCCAAGAGTACTTTAGTGGTCACAAGGGCCGGCAAAGTGAGAGAACTTAGAGCATTTTAGACACTATAAAAGGTGATTCTAGATGATGTTATATGGGATCCCTATGCAAATAATTTGGATCGGTGGTTTAGTTGGACCAAGGAAGATTACTTATATTCCATCACCAATGTGACATGGCATTACTTGTATTGGGTAGGGACCCATGTGGTGAGCAAGGTGCCGAGAAAGTTTCGGTATCCAACACCCATGGTGATACCACCATACTAGTGTTGACATGATAGAGAGGGCATCAAAGTAGAGGTGAGGGTACCAACAATACAACCCCGTAGAGTATGGGCAATAGGTGGACATGGTTGGAGGTACCATAGGCATGGTGGGGATATTTAGAGCCCACCATAGATTATAAAAATTAGCCATTCGAAGAAGGGATCTAATGGGGATCCGGCGATATAGGTTCACATGTTGGGGGTGTAGGTAGAATCGGTCATAGCACTAAAGGGGGAGTAAGTAGGGGACAACCAACAACATGGCTTAGGGAGCATAAGATATGAAAGCCAAGAGGATGTTACTCAATGCTGATTGGAGTCCGGATGGTCATGCACATGATGTTAAGTCCAAAACCACAATGCGAGAGAGGACATGATATTGATGCCCCAAGACAGGTGGGCACGCATGCATAGGATCCATACCTCATCGTGATGATGAGGAGGAGGTATTATGTGGCCATGGAGATTGCGACCATCACGGTGAGGCTTGGGAAACTAGGTATGTGTGTTGTGATGTTATTCATATCTCATTGAGAATAGTTATTATATGTGTATCATAATTAACATATGTCTATTATTTGGTTTTACAGAGTGGAAAGTGGAAGAGTGACACTCCCAGTAGAGATTTGACAACATGAGATCCTAATCTACCGCTAGATTTCTAGGATACTATAGTGATGGCTAATCCAGAGCACCGTGTTGGCAAGGAAATTTTTGGGTGGACAAATTTGTGAATTCCTTGCCAACGCTCCGGAATCTATGTCCCTCTACTTAACCAAGGTTTCCATATATGCATGTGTGAGAAAATGTGCATTAATGTGGTGACCTTTCACTGTGGATCCAACAGGGGCACTATACATACCCAAAATTGTAAGGGTACCACACTGCTAGAATGATGTTACACATGCCCCAATGATGATACAAGTCTCCTCACAAGGTGTTCGGGATCTAGAAAAGCTCTCCAAGTGTACGTTAACATCCCACATGCCCTGCTTAGCCTCCACGTGCTTTTTTTTTCTCTTTTTCCCTCTTTTCCTTTGCATTTTTGTCTTTAGTGATGAAACTACCGCCCTGCCTGGCGGCGGTCTCGTGACCGCCACCCAGGTAGGGCGGCGGTCCTATAACCACCCCTTTCTCGGGCGCTATGCAGTCCTTCACGCATTTTCCAACATGTTTCTTTTAACGCAACTCACGTAAATTTTCAACTTTTACTAGCTTTCTCATCCATTTTTGCTTGTATTTATGATTTTGGTTCCCTATAATAGTGTTTCTCCATTGTTTATGGTAAAAGAGTCCTAGTTGGAGTTACCTTTGGGTGAATGGGAATTCTATAAATATCTGGTTTGATTACAAGAAAATGGCCCTCAAAACCGCCCTCTCATCCTCTCATTTCAATAGTTTAGTCTTTCAGTTCTTGCTTAGGAATTCAATAGTTTTCATTTGTTGCATGCATAGTTAGTCTTATTTTTTTGTTTAGAAGCCACATGATCTTCTTGTTCTAGTGTTATTACTGTTTCATACAATCAATTGAGGTAGGATAGTTTCATTTTCAGTCTAAAGCCATTAGAGTTGCAGGTTTTGTTCATCAAGAAGGATAGTTTCAGGTTCTAGATGTTTTGTGTTGTATGACTCGCAATAAATCCCGCTAGGAATTACATAAGCCAAGCTTTGTTCTCTTGTGTTATCCCTCTCCTACTTGCATTATATTCAGTCTACATCTAAAGCTTCCATTGTTCCAATACCTACTTCTTGATGATGCTAGCATTACATGCTTTTCTGGATTCACGTGAGCACGAAGGAACGAGGAGACCACACTAAGGGGACAAAGCCACACACAATCGGATTCGCCACTATTCTATAAAATCCAGGTTCAAGCTTTCAAATTTCTAGTTAAAATATACCAAATAGAGTAGTGAATTACTTCATTTCAGTTACGTTCATTTTCGATATTGTCGGAAGCTATGGGGATCGATAGTTTATGAGAAACTATGATTCGTTCCTCACTTCTGAGGTAGGATCAAAAATATTTCAATTAAATTAGATTAGTTATTTAGTTATTTATAATAGATTCACAACTACACAGACAAGTAGCTATACTCGGCTACCTTGTTTGTTTTTAATTTTGTTATTCGGTTAGTTTTCATTTTCTAGATGTATTAAATAGTTGTTATCTTAATTCTATTAAATATTATGTTAAAAGTACAAAAATAGAGAATTTATATATGTTGTGGATATACTTTGCATAATTAGTTTACTTTGCTTTAGTTAGATTTATATTGTTTCTTTTGTAGGACAATCACGGGACCTAGGGAGCCCAAAGAATACGTATTCGAGCCAATCATGCCTCAACCCAATCTTGTTGCAACAATAACTGACATAGACCAAAATCTCATAATTCACGTCTTCCGAACAACAAAAGATCTATAAGAAATTAGCTCATAGTTAAGAGGATTAAACATAGAAGAAGACAAAGTGCATACATTTTGGTCAAACCAGCCAAACTACATGATTTCCCTAATAGATATCCACATGACTTTAGAAGGGCTTGAAAGAGAGAAAACATTTGGTTGTGATCCTTTGGTCCCACAACCAAACATAGAGACATCCTCATTGACATAGACACTAGCTTAAGAATTCAAGTTGCTCCAGAACGCCTGTAAGGTACTCTGAGAAGATTGCGCAACTTTTAGTTCTAAACATAGAGGCCAAAAAGGCATACGACTACTGGATATTAGGGATTAGGGATTGATTCTACACATGACCATAGGAGACCCACAATGACCATGAACTTACGGTTGTGATCCACAGGTCCCACAACCCAACGGGCCCACAAGTCAATCAGATGTTGATGCTTGGTTTACGCACATTAGTATTTAGGTCCTCTCCACTTCCACCAATCATTATCGCACAACTATCCTCACTAGACATAGCAGCTAATCAAGCTAAGGATTTCTAGACTAGACCAGAGAATCACCCATAGAATCCACCATATATCCATCATCCATTTTTCATGACCCTGTCGGGGGATATCTACTGAAGCACCCACAGGTTATCTTCCACATATTCCATAACCTATAGATCAGATCATACCAGAGCTCGATATTGATTGGAGCCTTCGAGAAGTCATCCTCGCCAAATGATCTATCATGCCAATTTAGGTTAGGAGGGCCTTCTTTGCTTTAGATTCATAGATTCCATTAGTGCGCGTCGAAGACATAAGATTGCCTAACTAGTTTGTCTGCACCCCATGTATATTCCATCCCCACTGGCTGTCTCAGCATGACCTTAGGAGGTCGGGTGCGAGGAAGAGTTACTTGTAGATTCCCATGCTCACTTGTCACTTTTCCATCGTACAAAATTGGTGAACCCGATGTGAAAGGAACAATTGCTTCACTTTCACCTTTTCCCTTTTAGTGTTTCATTTTATTTCATCCATCTTCACTTCTTCCCATTATTCTGTGGGTATTCATATACCCCCCAAATATCTTGGGATTTGATGCATATGGCATACCTCTCCTAGGTCTTGAAGCATACTACGATCAACTGAATAGATAGCCATCACCCTCACTCTCAGCATGGGGTGACAACTATTTAATTAACTAGCTTTCAACACAAACTCCACCTCAAAGGACTAGATATAGTTATTCTTTCCAAATAGAGGAGTTGGATCAGCTCACTCAAACACAACAACCAGAGCCTTCAGGCTCGAACAACATGATGCTCACTGGAGAATCTGGTTCGTCTCCTCAGGTGTTGCTTAGATCACAAATCAGTAGACAATTAGATCCATATCTATTTTTAGATGATGAACATTTAATGTGTTATGCCAAGAGTGAACAACGATCTCAAAGTATGTACCCACCTATAGGAGGTTTGAAAACACAACCTGAGGTCTCTTTTCAAGAAAAAACCTCCATTCCTCCACCCATAGGAAATACCCTCGGTGAAACTTGGCAGGGAACCAATCAATTCATAGCTGGGTACCATATTCCTATACAACCTCAACAAACACCACTAAGGAAAATACCGTATCTTCACCAAACGAGGTCATCTCAACTTATTTGAGAAAGTTAGAGGGTTGAACTTGCTCAAGCAAGTCAAAATTTACAATTTATGCAGCAGAAATTTCAATCCTCCACATCATCCTAGCCAAGTAGACCTCCTCACAGGAATAGGAACATTGGGCATGCCTCCTCAATATTCACAACAAATGCCAACTAGAACCATGTTCTCTAACGCCACTCCAATGGAAAATATGATACCTCCTAGTTTAGTACAAAACAATCCATTTCTAAACAATGTTCCTCCATATTTAAACATGTATTCCAAGTCACCATAGGGAGATATGTTCTCTTCTCCCGGCATGTTCGCTCAACCACAGGGATTTCCTTATGTCCCTATAAATGCATACACTACGCCATATCAACAACCCATTCCACCTCCACCCCCTCAGTAGGCATCATCAATGGTCGAAACCTATGCGATAGGGACTTATTCAGAATATTTGAAAGAGCCCTTAGACTTCACTATATGAAGCATCATGCTTCCAAGACCTCTTCCCGATTTTCCCAAGTACAAAGGGGAGGGAGATCCGAATGCACATATTAAGGCCTATGCCACAGCCATTCGAGAACTGCTCCCTTGGGATGGAGTTGTTGCTAAAATATTCCCCAAAACTTTAGAGGGCATCACCCTCAATTGGTATTATAGAATACCTAAAGCCTCAATACATTCATTTAAACAACTCGTTTCAGAGTTCATCAAGGCGTTCGACATGAACAAATTGTTGAGAACAGAATCGTGGAATTCTCACATATTAAACAAGAACACAATGAATCAAGTTGCTCATTTCATCCAAAGATGGTGTACATCCCTCTATTCTTTAAAGAAGTGCTCCAAACATGGATCAGATGGAACTATGCAATTTATTCCTTCATTCTCTCAACAGAGAGATAAAGGAAGAAGTCCAGAAGTTCCCACTAAGAACTTACGATGAAGTGCTTGAGAGCACCCTCCGAATAGATCAAGCTGCAATAGATAGTGGTCACAAGGCATATGGAATAAATGGGAGGTTAATCATCCCCAACCAAAATACTATGACTTATCCTACTACCACAAACGCCAATCAAGGACCTAAAATCCTTAACAAAAACCGCGGGGTCACAATAGATGGAGTAACTGACCAAGCAAAAAAGGCAAATGTTGTAAATGCTCCACCACCGATTAACAATCAACAAAACAACAATTTTACCCCAACAATCAATGCGGTGGATTTTAATCATCCACAACAACAACAACAACAATGACAGATCCAGACACAGGGTCCAAGTCAAAACTCAACTAGATATCAAAACCAAAGGCAACAAACAAAAACTTTAATCCTAATAGTCAACGGTTTAATCAAAGTTTTGGACCACAACACGTGCCAAACCAACAACCTAGGAATTACAATCCCAACTCGTATTGTGGTTTCCACAAAATTCAAGGCCATGACACTAGGACTTGTCATGACTACAATAAATTCATGCAACATTTTCCGCCAGAGGAACAAAGACAACTTTTCATAGATATGTTCTTAGCAGATCCTACATCACCTGCACCAAATACTTTCACAGGGCGGTCTCCCCTCAAAACGCACCCCTCAAGATCTTCAATGATCCACTCCCAAATCACAATAACAACAAATTAAATCCAAATGGGATGAACAAGGGTGTAATGACAGAAACAATGATCATGAAGCCTCGACTTCACTAAATCCACCTGTCACACCACAATTAGGAAATCAGCCATGAACCAAGATAGTCGGTTTAGTGGAATTAGACACTGAGCTACACGTGGAAGCCATAACAAGGACACGAGAGTATTCCTCTCAGCCAAATCCAAGTTACCCACTAGAGCTAGATAACATTCAACAAACATTAGTAAAACCCGTAGGTGCCTATGATTTAATTAATGACCTAACAAAGACCTTCTCTCACATCTCCTTTTTGGACTTGCTGAAGAAATATCCTTCCCATAAGGTGCTCTTTTAGAATCACTAGGTTTAGGTCATTTAATTAACATCACTCCTCCTCCCAAACACAAGTAAACAGTATAGACTTTTATATCCACCCTCCGGGCAGCCGGATAGGGATACCAAGTTTATATTTGACATAAGGAAAATGCCAACAGATGCTAAGATTACACGTAGAGGTGATCTAGCCTTACATTTACAAGTGTGGGTTTATAACAATTACGTTAAACGTGCAATGGTTGATGATGGGGCAACAGTTAACATAGTCCCCTTCTCTTTCCTTCAAAAGCTAGGGTATGGAGAGACAAATTGTTCCATGACTCGAATACACTAAGAGGCTATGATAGCCTTAAAGCCACTTCGATTGGAACTATAATACTACCAATCACCTTAGGACCCAAAACAATCCTCACTGAGTTTTATATTATAGATCGGAAACCAACTATAATATGATCCTCGGCCAACCATGGATACACCGTATGAAGGCAATCCCTTCTACGTTATTTCAGGAAATAAGATTCTTGCACTTAGGAAAGATATTCATAGAAAAAGGTGATCCAAAACCATTCGATATACACCTAGTAGACCTAAAGAAAAGGCTAGGTGTTCACTCTGAGTTTGAACTCCCAACAAACCAACTTAACAAACCAACCAACTCAAAACCAAAAGAAAAATTAATACCTACAACAAAACTAGAGATTACAAACCTAGTCAAGAGCATCCCACCCTCAAGGATGAAGCTAACAATGTAGAAACAGTGACATTAGGAACTACTGCAAAAAATTTTGAGTTACTAGAACAAGATCTACCAATTTTCCTACCATTTGATTCCACAGGTATGGGATGTACCCTAGGATTTGGTTCTCTTCCAACAGAGGAACTCTGCATGGTAGAAGTAATCAAGTAGAAGAAATAGATGTAACAAATGTCCCAACATCCATCTTCCCAAATAAACATTGGACTCTCCATTTTGATGGAGCTAGATGTCATTATGGGGCTAGGGCAGTGTGATCTTTACTTCTCCCGAGGGAAATATCCTACCGTTCACCTTTAAATTAAATTTCAATGTACAAACAATGGCACTGAGTACGAAGCCCTCCTCCTTGGCCTCATCATAGCTAAAAGGCTCGTGTTAATGACATCAGAGTGTTAGGAGACTCTCAATTAGTAGTAAACCAAGTCTCTGAGGTGTATGAGACTAGAGCTGAACATTTACACTCTAAAAACAAGCAGATTAGATTTGAGCAAAGGATTTAACTTCATATCAATTGAAGTGATCCCATGAGAAAAAAACCTTCTTACAGATTTGATAGCAACCTCAGCTTCACGTTTCACTCCAAACAGTGAGTTGGAAGACACTCATTTCATGGTATCCCTTCATACTGAACCATTAGTAAAGAAAATGTCAACAAACCCTCTTCTAACACACATAGCTGAGAATAAATCTACTATCTTAGATCACGTTGATAGTGATAGAGCCACTCTTGATTACCTAAATGCCTATGCAGAGTTACATCTCACCCATCACATGGTAGATTTGTCCTTAATCCCACATTCGTCTTCTTACTTTGGAAATCCCATGGTAGAGCTTCCCCCACAAAAGGAACTCGACATATACGCGGTAGAGAATGGAGAAGATCTGGAACTACCTCCAGCCCCGCCTGATTTCAAGAAGGTAACGCTTCTTTGATAGAAGAAACCATTGATATAAACATCGGAACAAAGGAAGAACCAAAGATATTGAAACTAGGATCTTCATTAACTCCAAAAGAAATAGAAATACACACTCGAATCCTCAAAGAACATCAAAAGGATTTTGCATTTAATTATAAATAAATGACAGGGAATTAACCACACATCACGGTACATAACCTCATCACCAAATCATATGCAAAGCCAATTAAACAAAAATCGAGACCAATGAAACCCAAGGTAGCTCTCATGGTGAAGGAAGAAGTAATGAAACTTCTCTAGTAGGGTTCATCAAACCGGTCGATTACTCTCAAGGTATCTAATATCGTCCCCATTCTCAAAAAGAATGGGAAGATACGCATCTCGCATAGACTTCCAGACATTAACAAGGTCGTGCCCCAAGGATGACTTCCCATTACCATCCATCGACATCATCATTGATGAAAACAACTGGATTTGAGCTTTTTCTCTCATGGATGGGTTCTCGATACAATCAAATTAGAATATCTGAACAAGACCAAGCCAAAACCACATTTATAACTCCTTGGGGAACTTATTGCTACATTGTTATGCCATTCGGTCTCAAGAACGCTTGCTACATACCAGCGGGCAATGACATACATATTTCATGATCTTATTCATAAAATCATGGAATCCTATGTAGACAACTTGTTGGCCAAGGCCAGGAAGTGCTGTGATCACCGGAAGTGCTCCGCATCATTCTTTCACGTTTGATCGAATACGGAGTCACACTAAACCCAGAAAAATGCATATTTGGTGTGACAGGAGGGAAACTCCTAGGTTACATTATATCATCACGAGGGATCGATGTAGACCCAAAAAATCTAAGATGTTCTTGAGATGATCCCACCATCAGATGAATCTAGCATTAGATCATTTCTTGGAAAGCTTGGTACAATCCGGAGATTCATTCCGGACTTAAGTTTTGTTGTTCATCCGATCAACAATTTTTTGAAAAAGGATTGCTGCATTATTTGGACAAAGGAATGCCATGAGGCCTTCAAGCAGTTAAACACTTCTTACTTGTCTCCTCCCATGTTAATGCCACCTAGACTAGATCATCCTTTGATCTTATATTCACGAGCTACGGATGTCTCGCTAGCCTGCATGTTGGCTCAAGAAGACGATGATAAACGAGAACGTGTAGTCTATTTTATTAGCCGAACGTTGCTCATTATGAAACACGTTATACGCAAGCGACGAGAATGCCTTACCATATTCTTTGCAACCAAACACTTAAGACATTACATGCTAAATCAAGAAACAAGGGTCATTGTAAAAACAAACCATTTACAAACTTTCCTCACGCAAGGGTCCTTTGTCTAAAAAGGTTGGACACTTTATAACCTTAATGGGTGAATTCAAATTAACTTTTATAAACCAAAAGTCCGTTAAGGGACAAATCATTGCAGATTGGTTAGCCGACAACCCGTTAGATGGAGGCAATCTAGTAGATCTGGATTTTCCCAATGAATGCATATATTACATCGAAACCAGACCTCCCATCTCTGAATGTCCTTGTATATCTGATATTATCAATTTTATCATGGACCATACGTATCCAGAGGGTGCTACACCACAACAAAGAAGGAAGTTACGCATTATCGTAGCTAAATACGTTATTATAGAACAAGTGCTCTATCGTAAAGCTTTCGATGGAATGCTTCTAAGGTGTGTTGACACAGAAGAATCCAAGAAGATTCTCTACGAATCTCATAGTGGAATATGTGGAGGCCACTTTGGTGGTCACGCCACCACTCACAAAATACATCGAATGGGCTATTTTTGGCCCACTCTCAACACGACATAGTAGAGTTTGTACGCAGATGCCATAAATGCCAAGAATTTTCCCACGAGATTCACATGCCGGCACAAGCTCTACAACCAATCATGACTCCATGGCCCTTTTCTACATGGGGCCTAGATTTGATAGGGAAATTCTCTCCCTCATCAATGGATGGCCATAACTTCATAATCACGGCCACCAAATATTTTACCAAATGGGTAGAGGCTATGCCTCTTACCACTGTACCAGGAGCCATGATCACCAAGTTCATTTTGAACTAGATCATTTGTAGGTACGGTGTCCCACAAGTCATTATCTCAGATAATGGCACATCCTTTAAAAATGACAAGGTCCGTGAGCTATGCAGTAAATTTAAAATAAACCATCATACGGCCTCCCTGTATTACCCTCAAGCCAACGGACAGGCTGAGGCTACGAATAAAACTCTAAAGTCCATTCTCTTAAAAACCGTAAAAGAAAACAAACGAGATTGGCATTTAAAGTTATATCCGGCCTTGTGGGCCCACCAAACCTCAATAAGAACACCAACAGGAGCAACTCCTTTCTCATTGGTATTCGGAGCAGAAGTAATTCTCCCACTTGAGGTTGAAATACCCAGTCTCCGCATCTCACTACAAGGGATTCTGGGTGAGGAAGCTTATAGAGAGGCATGCCTCTCCCAACTAGAAAGCCTAGATGAGGCCAGGTTAAATGCTTGAACAACGGCATAGAGTCTATGCTGACCGGATGTGCCGGCAATATAACAAAAAGGTCTATGAGTGAGAAATATATGAAGGAGATCTAGTTCTAAGACTAGACAACCAGATCGATAAGAAAATTGGCGAAGGAAGAAAGTTCCGGCCCAAGTGGTTGGGCCCATATCGAGTTATGAAGGACTACGGAAATGGTGCGTATCTCTTGTGCACACTAGAAGGTGAGGAATTTGGTGAAACTGTCAATTCCTTGCACCTTAAACGGTTTTACGCATGAAGCATCGACACTATTTGTATAATTATATCTACATTGCATCTTCATTTAGATAGGTTCATTTTGTTCACTCATTTTGTAAAACTTGGTGATCAAGGGACTTTCTCTTAAGCAATTCATTACAAACTTTTGATGGTATTGGTATAAAGCATTCAAATCATACTTCTTCATTTTCATAACATCATCAACTGTTTTAGAATCATTTCATCAATTAAAGCTAGATATGACAAAGTCTTAACGGTAGCCATACCAAGGCCTGCATGCTTGTTCTCACTTTTGTTTCTTCCTAGGATAGGTGTCTTGCCTATGGTCTATTCTAGAAGCTTCATGGTGTCACATCTATCCCGTATATAGATCTCTTTGGAAATAAGAACATACTGACATTTTTCTCAAATAAATAAGTCGAATATAGATCAAACAAAAAATTTTACTTTTACACATTTCCTTTCCCTACCAACCTTCGGTGATGAGCTTCAAGCGTCTCTTACTAAGTGACGTAGGGTTAGGAAAGAATGGGAATGCCCTTACTCACCTATACCTTGTCCATGGTGATAAGCCCATGCTTCCTACTAGTAGCAGCAAGGGGCAAGGTGTAGGGGGTCCTCTTGACAAGAAACATTGAAAGTCATAAGAAAGTAGTCCAAATAAACCTTTGAAATCTTGAGTCAAAAACAAATGAATCGATGTCCAAAATTCCAAGAGAGTTCAAAACCTTGAAAACCAGATTTTTTCAACCAAGTGGCCATCTATGGATCTAAGTCTAGATAAACCACAAAGCAAGTCACATTCTAAACTATGGAGTCACTTGAGTAGGGTAGGTTTGTAGCATCCTAATTTGGTTCCACCAACTCTTTGTCTATCTCCCATCATTACCATTTCAACACACCTCATAGCTTGTGCCCTTTCTAGCTCTCGGTGGTGAGCCCTCACATCTTACTAGTTGCATGGAGTTAGGAGTGGGGCAAGTGCATCTACTCATCATACCAGTTCATCATCACATTTTGTCAAAAAAATATGAAGTACCGGAAAATTGCTTATAGAAGCTAAAGTTCAAGGTCACAAGTTCATTTGCATCATCATACATCAGCATCACAAAATACAAAAAGAAAGAAAGCATTTGTGTCATTTGTTCTCCATTGCATACATTCTGAAAAGCATATAAAAACAAGAATTCTAATAAGCATCTAATATACATGTGGAAATAAATCACAAAATCCTAGACACCAAGAGTCTGATCCAAAAAGAAGTATATATATATATATCAATCAAGTTTTATGTACAATGTCATCATGTGCTAGGCATGGTCAAAATGCTCAATGAGCCCGAAAATACAAAATGATCATATAAACAATCTAACAAGAGTCACTACAAAAAGAGCCAAGTGGCCTCTCAACCCCTATGAGATCCCTCGAAGGTGCATGACCACGTCTAGGACTTTGGTACGTTGTGCTCGGCTCGAGTGCACCGAAGGATCACGGTCCCGGTCCCGATAGTAGTAGTAGCCTCGCTATGAGATCGGCTCCTCATTAGGCTCTACAGTCCTATACCCTAACTAACTCGGTATGGAGGGAAGTCACCATCTTGGCCACATGCCAGATAGGGGCAAAGACATCACTATGCCTACCAGCTGTTGAAGGCTCCCCGCATCCACCGACAACTCGGCACAAGTCTTCTCCATGGGGAGCATTAGGGTATCAGTACATACCCGGTGAATCAAGTCTCGCCACTCATCAACAATCTCTGCAAGCAAAGGAGAAGACAAATTAGAAATAATCAAAAGATAAAAACAAAAATGAACAAAAGGAGAGATAACAACTAAGGCAATCCTAGCTATAAAAAAATATTAAAAGAAGAGTGACAACTCACTTGGATCTCCGGGCCTCTAAGAGGGATCCCTAGGATCAGCACCTACCACAGATGTTGCCACTGACTGATGTCCTCCTCCTGTGTCTAGGGTAACATAGCATCCTACTACGGACTCATCCTCTCCACCTAAGTCCTAAGAGGGTAACTCCTCTGAGACTAGAGTCACCCTCTCCACTCTCGCTCTGCCCTCTCGGCCTGTAGGATCTCCTGAGTGTCATGCCACTTGAGATCGCTATCCTCCTCTCCACCCGACTTGCTAACCTCCATGTCCTCGGTCTCCTCCTCCGTCTCTCCCCCTGTGAACTCCTCAAACTCGGAGTCTATATCAATAGGGTCATCACTGCTATGGGCAGGACCGGTGGCAATCTGAAGTAAAGGTGCCTGAGGAGCACCGACTCTCTCTCGGGCATGTACCACCCACCTAGCTGCAATAAGATGCCATGAGTAACAACATTCCAACCCCAGCCTCTAGGACCTCCCCTAGCCTTCTGAACTGATCTAGAACTCTGCACCACTGGGGAAGCATATCAACGTAGGCAAGGCTGAATTGATGAGGCACTCGATCAAAGGGGTGTGTCTCTACCTTCCCTGTCATGTCCACAAGCTGCCCTATAGTAGAGCAGGAAATCAAAGTGAAGGTCTCCCCGCCCCACAACCCTACCATGGCCTACTAAGGTGTGGCCTCCATATCATCGTAGTCGGGAAGCAAATCGGCTGTGGGGTGCTCTAAGCACCGACATCTCTATCCATCTAGCTGCCCTCACGATTTTGGGATCCTCCACCTCTATGCCTCTCCCATAAGGGATGATATGCTCATAACCAAGGTCAGATGGCTCAAGGACTATCCCTGTAAGTGAACCACCCTGTACAAGTCATGATAGGTGGTCCCAAGTATATCGGCTCCCCAGGCATAAATCTGACCATGTGCCTCAATCTGTGCAATAATAAGGGACCAACAGTAGAGTAAGGTGTCCCTCCCTTGTCCCCGATCAATCTCGAGGCAAGGATCCCCATAATGGCCTAATGAATCAAAGGGATAGGAAATCTAGGAATGGAATGAACCCTCACCCCCTTCTTTAAACTAGTGGAGACAACTGCATCTCCCATATATGTAGCCCACTGAGCTATCTGAGCCCGCAACCCCGCTGTCTCAAGTGTAAGTCGTCTCCCAATGATTGGGACTCCCAAGATGTGGTAGACATCCTCCAAGGTAATAGTCCACTCACCCCTAAATCCTGTAAATCGAAAGTGTTCCGATCAGGATCCCAATATGAAAGTAGGTCACATAATATGTGACTAGAAGGTGCGACATGAGGAACCTGTGGTATATGTAATATGTCAGACCTCTGAAGAGTATCCTGCTTATCCTGAGAAAGTGCATCCAACACTACTGGAAGCCAGTCACACTCTCTCTCTCTCAGCTCCATTTGATATATTCCTCCTATAAACACCTAAAAACACGCAAAAAGGAGTAAGTATTTGAATCACATTGGAAAAAATCATTAAAGCAAGTAAAAATACTAAAATTGCAAAAATGAACTCAAATTAATGTAGTTTTAACATTCTGAAGAGAACCACCACCCTGAGCAGGGTGGTGGTTCCATAACCGCCGCTTTGAAGGGCGGTGGTCCTATAACGCCACCCTGCTCAAGGTGGCGGTCATGTCCCACATTTCCAAACGGGTCACGTGCCCTAAAAAATGCTCAAAAACACAAAAATGACCATTTTGACTAAAATGAGAGCCTACCCATTAGGCATCCCTCCCTAAGGACACATTTAAAACTAGAAATTTCAAAAATTACCCCCCCATGGCGAAGATTTCATCATTTTTACATTTTAGGTATAAAAACGGTAAATTGAGAAGAACTAACCTGAGATCTCGCGGGTCAATGTTCCACTCGCGAGGCATGATCACTATCTTGTCACGAACATTTCGACTATACTCATCAAAAACCATCACCATGGGTCCCAGAGCTCAAAATCAATCAAATCAACACGCACAAATGAATAGGAAAATGGGCCCATTTTATATATATATAGCATTTTAACTCATTTTGAATGCCCTTTTCACAAGTTTGGAGCACCGACGGAGGTAAGTTCTTATCCCCGCACAAATGGTAAGTCCTCACTTCATATTATTTTAGTATTTAATTTTTGATTTATTTTATGTATCTGCACTTGAGTCGTCTTTTCATTTTGCAGGTAGCAGGAATTTTGGATGGTGTCATTTCGACACACGACATGTCAGGTATAATTTCTAGCTTCCCATTTCGGGACCGCCATACTCAGACCCACCATTTTACACCTCTTCATGGCTAAAACACTTCTCTAAGGGGGCAATATGTACGTACCCAAAATTGTAAGGGTATCGCGCTAACGATGTTACACATGCCCCAATGATGATACAGGTCTCCTCACAAGGTGTTCGAGGATCCAAAAAGCTCTCCAAGTGTAGATTAACATCCCGCATGCCCCGCTTAGCCTCCACATGCTTTGTTTGATATTTTTCCCTTTTTTCCTTTGCATTTTTGTTTTCGGTGACAAAACCGCTACCCGTGTAGGGCGGTAGTCCTGTAACCACCCCCTACTCAGGGTGGCGGTCCTTCACACATTTTCCAACACGTTTCTTTTAATGCGACTCACATAAATTTTCAACTTTTACCATCTTTCTCATCTTTTTTTGCTTGTATTTATGATTTTAGTTCCCTGTAATAGTGTTTCTCCATTTTTTATGGTAAAAGATTCGTAGTTGGAGTTACCTTTGGGTGAATGGGAATTCTATAAATAGTTGGTTTGATTACAAGAAAATGGCCCTCAAAACCGCCCATCATCCTCTCATTTAAATAGTTTAGTCTTTCAGTTCTTGCTTAGGAATTCTATAGTTTTCATTTGTTGCATGCATAGTTAGTCTTATTTTGCTTTTTAGAAGCCACATGATCTTCTTGTTCTAGTGTTATTACTGTTTCATGCAATCAATTGAGGTAGGATAGTTTCATTTTCAGTCTGAAGCCATTAGAGTTGCAAGTTTTGTTCATCAAGAAGGATAGTTTTAGGTTCTGGATGTTTTGTGTTGTATGACTCGTAATAAATCCCGCTAGGAATCGCATAAGCCAAGCTCTGTTCTCTTGCGCTATCCCTCTCCTACTCGCATTATATTTAGTCTACATCCAAAGTTTCCATTGTTCCAATACCTACTTCTATTGATGCTAGCATTACACACTTTTCTGGATTCACGTGAGCACGAAGGAATGAGGAGACCACACTGAGGGGACAACGCCACACACTACTAGATTCACCACTGTTCTGCAAAATCCATGTTTGAGATTTCAAAGTTCTAGTTAAAATATACCAAATAGAGTAGTGAATTACTTCATTTTGGTTACGTTCATTTTTTATATTGCTAGGGAAGTCATGGGGATCAATAGTTTCTGAGAAACTATGATTCATTCCTCACTTCTGAGGTAGGATCAAAAATATTTCAATTAAATTAGATTAGTTATTTAGTTATTTAGAATAGATTCACAACTACACAGACAAGTAGCTATACTCAGATACCTTGTTTGTTTTTAATTTTGTTATTAGGTTAGTTGTCATTTTCTAGATATATTAAATAGTTGTTATCTTAATTCTGTTAAATATTCTATCAAAAATACAAAAATAGAGAATTTATATATGTTGTGGATATACTTTGCATAATTATTTTACTTTGCTTTAGTTAGATTTATATTGTTTCTTTTGTATGACAATCACGGGACCTAGGGAGCCCAGAGAATATATATTCAAGCCAATCGTGCCTTAACCCAATATTGTTGCAACAATAACTGACATAGACCAAAATCTCATAATTCAGGTCTTCCGAACAACAATAGATCTCTACAAGAAATTAGCTCACAATTAAGAGGATTAAACATAGAAGACAACAAAGCGCATACATTTTGGTCAAACCAGCCAAACTACAGATTTCCCTAATAGATATCCGCATGACTGTAGAAGGGCTTGAAAGAGAGCAAACATTCGGTTGTGATCCTTGGTCCCACAAATGAGACGCAGAGACATCCTCATAGCTGACATGTAGACACTAGCTTAAGAATTCAAGTTTTCGTAACACCCGTAAGGTACTCGAGAAGATTGCACAACTTTTAGTTCTAAACATAGAGGCCAAAAAGGCATACGACTACTGGATATTAGGGATTAGGGATTGATTCTACACATGACCATAGGAGGCCCACAACGACCACGAACTTATGGTTGTGATCCACAGGTCCAAAAACCCAATGGGTCCACAGGTCAATCAGACGTTGATGTTGGTTTACGCACATTAGTATTTAGGTCCTCTCCACTTCCACCAATCGTTATCGCACAACTATCCTCACTAGACATAGCAACTAATCAAGCTAAGGATTTCTAGACTAGACAAGAGAATCACCCATAGAATCCACCATATATCCATCATCCATTTTTCATGACCCTATCGAGGGATATCTACAAAGCACCCATAGGTTATCTTCCATGTATTCCACAACCTATAGATCGATCACGCCGTAGCTTGATATTGATTGGATCCTTTGAGCAATCATCATCCGCACCAAACAATCTATCACACCAGCCAAAGTTAGGAGGGCCTTCTTTTCCTTAGATTCATAGATTCTATTAGTGCACGTCAAAGAAATAAGATTTCCTAACTATTTTTTTGTGCCCCACGTATATTCCATCCCCACCATTGTCTCAAAGACGACCTCGGGAGGTTAGGTGCGAGGAAGAGTTACTTGTAGATTCCCATGCTCGCTTGTCACTTTTCCATCGTACAGGCACTCCACCGACCCTACGGAAAATGCTTGCAATTATCTATAAGGGGGGAATTTTCTATGAAGGTGGGAAAGGGAGTGAGAAATGAGATAAGGGAAACTAATGTTGCAGGTAGGAAATCAGATTTCTACACACATTAGTCAGAAACTTTGCCACATGCATTTGTGAGAATAAGCAACCCCGCAAATGGCAATAAGACAAGATAATATTGCGAATTCAAAGTTTCTAAAATTTCCTCATCAAAGAGGCTACAAAATCCTTCTTCTTGTATTGATGCTTAAACAGAAGTTGTACATAATGTGGGAATGGAAGAAATTTGAGAATGGAGGGAATTAGAAGAAAAAGGTTGTCTCCTTTGCTTTCTCTAAGTTTAATGCACTCATGAGTTTACATGATCAATTATCAACCCTCTAAAATGAATTTTAGATTCCATGATATAGCCCGTAAGAAACATTACAATCTACTCAGGTGAGAAAGAAACAGTTACAACCTCCTCAGGTGAGCAAGAAACAGTTACAACCTTTTCTATCTATTCGCACCCCTTTAAATTCTCTATTCACACATAAATGCTTCGGGAGAAAGAAACAGCTTTTTAAAATATTCAATTGTTACATTATTTTTCTAGTTACAACATGGGCCATTTGATTTACTTTTACAACTTTAAATCTAGGCTGCCCACGAGGAAGGAATTGATTATAACGGGCCAAAGCCAGATGCTTTAATTGTCTACCTTTTGTTTAGTGGGGTCATACATCCGACCCTTGACATGTGGCAGGCTAGCGCTCATTTGGAACCTACCTCTAGATATTTTCTTTGAATTTGTGCCATGCTAACATGTGGAGAGCTCACGTCAGCTTCCTTCATACTTAACCGATTTGGGCTCTATTCCTGTTTGACTCATGTTGACCCCTAGACATGTGGAGAGCAAGCGCTGATTTGATTTTCTACTTTGGAAATGCCTTCTGAAATTGCGCTAGGCTGACGCATGTCTCCTTCCATCGGGGTTAGAATTTTCAATGGCCAACTTTGTCTCTCCAATGACTCTGACCACGTGGCGAGATGGCACTACTTGAGACTGACCCTTGGGTTTTACTTTTGAAATGGTGTCATGCTGACGCATGACATCCTCTATCAATCTTGATGTGGTGTGCCAACGCTCATTTGAAGATGGACCCTTTCAGTTTCATTTCTAAAATGTGTCATTGAGGCACTTGGAGGCTCCCGCTGCACTGCTCATAGATGGTCAATTTCAACGATCGGCTCTGTCCCTTTTTTAGACCTAGGACACATGGAGGATTGGTGTAAGTTTGAGAATTACCCCCATCTTTGAATCTATAAACTACACTGATGAGGCATGTGGATTTTTCTATTGAGCCTTCCATACTTAGCCAATTTTGGCTTGTTTTGTCTTCCTTTTGGACCCTGGACACGTGTAAATTCTACGCCCATTTGAGGATTGTTTCTTGGACCCTGTCCCAGAGTTGCGTCATTTAGATACGTGGAAGCTTCCACTAAACCTTGAAATATTACCAAACCACATCCAATCAAATATGCCCACGTACTACCCATGGATGCTGAGGAAAAATTTAATGGGGAAGATCTGCCCGTCATTCTCGACTATGGAAAAATGCAGAGAAGAAGAAAAATCCACCATTTCATACCCGATCCTCAAATTTTCTTTCATGAACCAAGGAATTGAAAACAATACAAGGTTTGATGATCCATGATCATAAAAATATTGAAAATTTCATTCAAATGAGGACAATAGTAAAATTTTCACGCGTCTAGACAAGAAAACAGAAAATTGTTCAAAACAAGCAGACTGGGTATTTGAAACAACTCTAGTAGCATGGATTTTTCTATCTCTTTGAACTTTCAACTTGGCTTGAATACTTTAGGAGGGAGAGAGCTCGAAATTTCAAATTTAACTTGGAAAATGAAAAGCATTTTTCGGGAGACAACAATTGGCTCTAGCTTGGGGACATGGCATGGACTGAGCATGGAAAAGACGTGGTATGAGGATCCAGAATATCAATTTTTAGACCGTATAACGTTGACCAGTTCTTTATCCATTGGGCCTTGTAGATTCATTTACAACTTCAAGAAAGAAAGATCAAAAGAAGGAAATACACAAGCACACAAAAGGAAGGAAACACATGGCACACAATAGAAGGGGAAACAAAACCACACAACAAAAAGGTAAACATACCAAGAAAACACCTATGGTACAAGGTGAGGGACAACCCGCTTTCACTGATGATACAGTTTTTCAAGTATTTCCCTCTTCAAGGTAATTCCAATGGCATTCCATCCAAGTATGAGAGGAGAAAAACATTCTCACCACAAGCTCCGGAATTTGGAATGGGTCGAGCTATAATGAATCAAACTTTCCATGGCTTCCCTTTGGTTCTTTTCTCTTGTCCCACAACAGAAAAAGTCTCCAACCTTGAATTCTCTTTCCTTGGCCCTCCTCACAAAGATCTTCTTCACTTTCAATTCATGTTATTTGATTTGATCCACCACCTGGAGTCTATTTTCTTCCAGCTTCTCAAGAAAGAGGATCCTTTTATCAATGGAACCTTAGTATTGACAATCTTCTATTTCCTATAGCAACTTGAGAGCTGGTATCTTGATCATGAGAGGAATTTCTGCTTCGACTCCATATAGTAGTTGGAATGGTGACATACCTATTGCCTTCTTGGCAATGTTCCTATCTGCCCATAATGCGTCATACAACCTTTTGTGCCAATTCCTTTTATTCTCATTTACAAGCTTGTGGAAAATGGTCACAATGTTCTTGTTACTTGATTTGGCCTGTCTGTTTCCTTGTGGATAGTAGTCAGAAGAATGAGATAGGGAGATTCCGTAGCTATAGAAAAACTTGGTCAGCTCTCTTGAAGAGATATAGGTAGTATTATTTGCTACAATATTTATTGGCACTTTGAAACGGACTATAATATTCTCCTTGATGAAGTTGCATATTGTTTTAGTGTTGGCTTGTTTGGCTAGAATGGCTTCCACCCATTTGGTGAAGTAGTCTATTGCTGTGAGTACATAGGTGTGCCCCGTGCTTGAGTGAGGGTTTAGAACACCAATGAAGTCCATCCCCCACTGTTGAAATGGTTCTTCAATAACCACAGGCCTTGAGTGGTAATGCAGCGAGTCATGGTCTTCCAACAAACTATTGGCATGCTTTGCATTTAGAAACCCAATCTTGAGTGTCTCAAAGATGGTGGGCCAATAATACCTTCCTCGAGAGGATCTTGTGTGTAGTGACCATTGCTGAAAAATTCCCACCACATGCTTTTTATGGTATGCTTTAAGCAACTTTTCTTGTTTCTCTTTATCTACGCACCTAAGGAAACAACCATCCAGGCCTCTTTTGTAAAGTGCATGATTCTAGATCACAAACTTGGCTGCCTTCAGCTTGAGTGTTCTTCTTTGTTTGTAATCAAGATGAGGAGGGCATTCTCCATAAGTCAAGTAGTAGGCAATATCAGCGTACCACTCATCGGTAGTGGTGACAAAGAGAACCAGTGGGTTGTCTTCTGAACAAGTTGAGCAAGTACATGTTTCTTCACCATGTTGAACTTTGAGAGTTTCATCTTTAGCAATCAACTTACACAAGTCATTTCCCCTTACCAAATTGGAGGGTCGAATCTCCAAGTCATATTCTTGAGTCTTTGTAATCCAATTTCCTCTTTTAGCTTTGGGATCTTGTTGTGTCAAGATGGACATGATTTCACTGCCAAGGACCATCACCCCGTACGGGAATTGAGGATGTAAAACCTGAATTTTTTACATCCTTGACCACTACATAGGCATGCTTTTCCAATTGGTTGTATTTTATCTTATGCTTTTTCAAAGGACAACTCATGAAAGGAATAGGTGCTTCCACACCTTCATCATTTTTCTAGATGAGAACAGAAGAGAGTGTATGTTCTGATGCATAACAATACATGATGAATTCTTTGTTAAAATATGGAGATACAAGATTCAGAGCCTTGAAATGGATTTTTTTATCTCTTCGAATGTTGCCTTCCCTTCATTGTTCCATTTGAAGTTTTCTTATGGTTTCATCATAGAAGTGATGTGCTTCGTGAACTCAACAAACTCAAGCACAAAATGACAAAGAAATTTCACCTTTCCAAAGAATGAATGAACTCCTTTCTTACTTGTGGGTAGGGCTAATGCTTGAATGGATCTAACCCTCTCAGGATCAATGTGTGCTCCATGTTTGTTCACAATGTGCCCCAATAACTTGCCTTCTATGACTCCAAAAATGCACTTTTTTGGATTTAGTGATATGCCATGTTTCCTACACCTTGCAAGTACTTGTTCCAAGTGACAGATATGATCTCCCCTCTTCTTTGAAAATATTGTGAGATCATCCAAATATATGAAAATACAATGCTTCATATCTTTGAAGGCCAAATCCATCGCCCTTTGGAATGTAGCTCATGCGTTGATTAGGCCAAAAGGCATTCTATTGTATGCAAAAGTGCCCCAAGGTGTTGTAAAGGTTATCTTGGTGTGGTCCTCCTCTACCACTTTGATTTGATTATATCCTGAGAATCCATCCAATAATGAAAGCATTTCAGATCCAATGACTACTTGTAGAATATGGTCCATGATAGGAAGAGGATAATTGTCCTTTAGTGACGCCTGGTTCAGGTTGTGAAATTCTACACATATCCTTATTTCACCATTCTTCTTCCACACTGGAACAATGTTAGCTACCCACGTTAAATGGTGGATGGGAAAGATGATCCTTGCATTAAGCATCTTCATTACTTCCTCCTTGATGGTATTAGCAATCTTTGGGTTGTACGGCCTTTGTTTCCACTGAAGGGCTTACCACCCCACTTCAAAGGAATTGAGTGGTGCATTTCCTTTGGCTGGAAGGATTTGAGTTCATCATAAGAGTAGGCCAAGACATCTGAGTATTTCTTGAGTAAAGCAACAAACCTTCTTTTTCTTCAGGCGAACAACACTTTCCAATATTGACCATCCTTGGCTCCTCCAGGGTACCAATGTTTTCTTTATCAAAATCAGCTGGGCACCGAGAAGATTGCTTTTCTCTCTTGAATGAATTTGTCATGTTTTTCAAAGAGGTATTCTAAAGAGACTAGGCCTTTGGGAATTTTGTTTCCTTTCAATTTGATTACTCCCTCATCATAAATCCCTTTAATTCATTCTCTCTCTTCTTTGGGGGCTGCTTCTGTGTGGATTTTCACCTCCTTCAAGAAGAGACTATTGAAATTATCCCTTTTCTCTAAAAAGGCTAGAATTTAGTTATCATTATTGAAGACTTGCCATGGTTTGTATTGTCCGTACACTAGTCTTGAACACCATTTCAATGGTCACTTTGTCTTTACCGAAAGAAGGATGAGGTGTCACTAGGGAAGCTAACACTACAAGAGAATCAGCCTTTTCATTTTGTTCCCTTGGAATAGCTTCAATGGAAAATGCATCAAAAGATTCAATGCAGTCCCACACTCTATTTCTGTAATGCCGAGTCTTGGATTCTTCACCTGATATTGTTGGTGGACCTGCTTTACTACAACCTCTACATCACCTCGGCATCTCATTTTCTTTATTCCCATGTCCTCTTCTAGCACTCATGCCTAAGAGTAGTGCTTCATACTCTACAATGTTATTTGTATTATCAAATTGTAGCTTGTAGGAAAATGGGTACAACTCATTGGAAGTAGAGTATAACACTACCCCAGCTCTCCGAACCTACTCGAATGACTACCATAAAATTCCATTGGCTAAATTTGATCTTCCTCTTCCTCCATGAGAAGCGGCAATTTCTCCTATTTTTCTAATGTAACAATTGGCTTGGAAGGGGGTGAGGGTGTAGCCTTTAAGTGAAATTTAGATATTTTTGCAGGACCATCATTTAGAAAAGACTTATTCTTAGCAAATTTTGAGCTAGAAGAAGGATCAAATGACTTACTTGGTATAGTAGCATGCTCTTTGGCAACCAGTGAGTCTAGTTTTTCTTTGGCCGACTCCAAAGAAGGTGGTAATGGTGATCCTCTGCTGATGATTTTATTTTTGTAACCTCTGGAGGATAATCTTCTTTATTCTTTTGCTTATCCTTTGTTGCAACTGTTGGGGCTGAAATCCCTTTCTTGGATTGTGCACAAGTGAAGACAAAGACATGAGAAACTTGGAGCTTATTCTTCATCATCAATGTACTTTCAATTGGCCCATTGTGTATATCAACTTCCTCAACTTCAAGATAGTTTTCATAGTCTTCCATATTTTCTTCTTCAATTTCATCAACTTTTTCTTCCTCCTCTGGCTCTTTGGTGTCAAATATGGCATTGACTGGTGGTGCTTCAAGAGCAAGCTGATGAAGAGGTGGAGTAATCCTTGGCCTATCTAGAGGGTTTGGTCTCCTTGAAGCATTTCACATTTTTATCTAAGATAGCTGCTTCATCAAGGCAACTAAGTCATTTTCCATTTTTTGGAACATCGGATCCATGGTGATAGAGTTTGAATTATGACCCTTTTGTTTCCCATTGGGTCCTTTCACCTTTTCGAAACGATTAGATCATCATCGCTTTCTATGCAAATTCCCGGGGCTTGCCTTAATGTTCTTGGTTGGGCTCTTCCGAGGAAAAAACCTACTTTCAGATGGCATAGCACTAATGAAAAACCTCTTCAATTTATTTTTGGGAGGCACCATATCTTCAGGATCCTTCTTATCACTCTATCATATCTTGTTATGAAGTCACTTATTGACTCGGAGGTTTATTTATTCATTTGTACCAATTAGACCAAACTATCCTGACAATCTTCCATGGTCTTGAACCTGTGTTCGAATGCACTTCTTATATCTTCCCAACAGGTGACATACCTTGGGGGTAGCATGTAGAACCATTCGACAACATTTTCTTGAAGTGACTTCATAAAGAGTCAGACAGACACATCTTCATCCTCAACACCCAACACACCGCAAGTAGTGATAAATAATGCTACATGCTCTTTAGGGAGTTGAGAACCATCCCCTCTAAATTTTGGGAAGTTTTTTCTCGAGCCTCTCGGTAGCTCATGGAGTGGTTGAGCAAGATCCAATGGACTAGTGTTTCCTCCCCATGGTACATTAGGCCTACGGGCCTCACAATCACGTTCATGCTCACGATCACGATCTCCCATTCTATGTTTGTTTCTATCTTCTAACCTTGCTAAGGTTGCAGCTTCTATTGCTGCTCTTTCATCTACCTCAGCTTGAAGTCTCTTGATTTCTTCAAGTTGAGCTCTTATTTCCTCTTTCACTCTTGCTTCTCTTTCTCTAGATTCTTCTTTGGTCTCTACGTTGAAATATTCAAGGTTCTCATTGATGTATGGAAATTCACCATCCAAAGGATTGACAACACTCAGGTTCCCAACGTGACCGGTTTCTTGAGAAGGAAGCCTCTGGATTCCAAGTAGCTCTTGTCTCCTTTGAAGTTCCTCAAAAATGGGATCAATTTTTCCTCCTTGTCTCTGTTTCCAGGTGTATCTTTTATCCGCCAACTTAAAAATCTATGTTATTATTCGTGGTGCTGGAATTTTTCTTTTCCTCTCCAATTCAGTAGCACATTCCTCTTCAAGGTCTAGAATTCTCATGGCCATGAAGTAGTGATTGGCACTTTGTTTATTATGTCAGATAGCTTCCCTCAAATCTGAAGCAACATCTTCTTAGATGTGGAAGATCGATTCAGGTCTTTTAACAAGAGGGTTTCCCAGAATAGCCATGAATTGAATCCATGTGGCTCATATAGCCATTCGAATTCCAGAAATTTTCCTCTTTTTTAAAAAAAAATTCTAACCTTGCGGTTGCATTCAAGTGCAGATGCTACTAAATCTGCCCCACGGTGGGTGCCAAAAACTTTTGGCAAGGAAATTTTTTGGGTGGAAAAAATTTTAAATTCCTTGCCAATGCTCTAGGAATCTATGTCCCTCTACTTAATCAAAGTGCAGCTTCTCAGTATATGCATGTGCAAGAAAATGTGGATTATTGTGGTGACCTTTCGACTGGGGATCCAACAGGGGCACTCCACTGACCCTGTGGAAAATTCTTGTAGTTATCTGCAAGGGGGAATTTGCTATGAAGGTGGGAAAGGGAGTGAGAAATGAGATAGGGGAAACTAATGTTGCAGGTAGGAAATTAGATTCTTGCACACATTAGTCAGAAACTTTAACACATGCATTTGTGAGAAGAAACAACCCTACAAATGGCAACAAGACGAGATAAGATTGTGAACTCAAATTTTCTAAAATCTCCTCATTAAAGAGGCTACAAAATCCTTCTTCTTGTATTGATGCTTAAACAGAAGTTGTACATAATGTGGGAATGGAATAAATTTGAGAATGGAGGGAATTAGAATAAAAAGGTTGTCTCCTTTTCTTTCTCTAAGTACAATGCACTCGTGAGTTTACAAGATCAATTTTCAGCCCTGTACAATGACTTTTAGAGTCCATGATATAGCCCATAAGAAACGGTTACAATCTACTCGGGTGAGCAAGAAACAATTACAACCTCCTCAGGCGAGCAAGAAATAGTTACAACCTTTTCTATTTGTTCACGCCCTTCAAATTCTTGATTCACAAAGAAATGCTTATGGTGGAAAGAAACAGTTTTAAAATATTTGGTCGTTACATTATTTTTCCAGTTAAAACATGGGCCATTTGATTTGCTTTTACAACTTTAAATTTGGGCCACCCACATGGAAGGAATTGATTGGAATAGGCCCGCAGATGCTTTAACTGTCTACCTTTTGTTTGGCAAGGCCGTATATCTGACCCTAGATGCATGGCAAGCCAACGCTCATTTGGAACCTACCTCTAGATTTTTTCTTTAAAGTTGTGCCAGGATGACATGTGGAGAGCTCTGTTGGTTCCTTCATACTTAGTCAATTCTTGATCCGTACCTATTTGACTCATGCTGACCCTTAGACAAGTGGAGAGATGGCGCTGATTTGAGTTTCTGCTTTGGAAGCACATTTAGAAATTGTGCCAAACTAACGTGTGTCTCATTCGGTTGGGGTTAGAATTTTCAATGACCAACTTTGTCTCTCCAATAACTCTAACCATGTGGCGAGATGGCACTACTTGGAGACTGACCCTTGGGTTTTACTTTTGAAATGGTGTCGTCTCGACATGTGGCAACCTCCGTCGATCCCGACATGGTGAGCCAAAGACTCATTTTAAGATGGCCCCTTTCGCCATTTCTGAAATGTGTCATTGAGGAACTTGAGGCTCCCGCACACCTGCTCATACGTGGTCAATTTTAACAATCGGCTCTGTCCCTTTTTGGACCTAGGACACGTGGAGGATTGGTGTAAGTTTGAGAACCACCCCCAAATTTGAATCTTTGAATCAGTCTTTGATGAGGCATGTGGAGTTTTCCACTGAGCCTTCCATACTTAGCTGATTTTGTCTTATTTTTTCTTCATTTTGGACCTTAGACACGTGGAAATCCTGTGCCCATTTGAGGACTACCCCTGGGACCCTACCCCTGGAGTTACATCATTTGGACATGTGGAATCTTTCGCTAAACCTTGAAATATTACCAAACCACATCCAATCATATATGCCCATGTACTACCCGGATGCTGAGGCAAAATTTAACAGGGAAGATCTACCTGTCATTCCCGATTGTGGAAAAATGTAGAGAAGAAGAAAACTCCACCATTTCGTGCCCGATCCTCAAATTTTATTTTGTGAACCAAGGAATTGAAAACAATACAAGGTTTGATGATCCATGGTCATAAAAAGATTGACAATTTCATTCAAATGAGGACAACAATAAAATTTTCACGTGTCTAGATAGGAAAATGGAAAAATTTCAAAACAAGCAGACTGGGATTTGAAACAACTCTAGGGCATGGATTTTTCTATCTCTTCAAACTTTCAACTTGGCTTAAATACTTTAGGAGGGTGAGAGCTTGAAATTTTGAATTTAACTTGGAAAATGAAAAGCGCTTCGGGAGACAACACACCGCTAACCAAATATTCAATGAGTTCTTTTAATCTTGTTAGAGAGGCATCGAGGACCTTACAGAGGTATAGAGATGTATAGTCATTGGCAACCATTGAAAACATATATGTGATGTTACAGAGCTTATTGCAGGTGCAAAGTAACCTTAGTTCGAATCATACATCCCACCTATTAGATATGTGGAGAGTAACAGAGAGTATCATTTCATTAGAGGCACAACTGGCAAGAGCAAAAGTAGAGGCCTCCGAGCCCGATCTAGGGCAAGTCTCTGAACCATACAACTAGAGCTACTATTATGGACCCATCGGCCCAAAGCATATAGAGATCCCCAAGGGGGTGAAATTTCTTGAGCCGTATTGTAGATGGACCAAATCCATGTATTTATTTTGAGCCATTTTGATGATGTATAAAAATCGATTCAAGATATATATAGATAGATGATGATTTTGTTGATATTGTATATTGGATGTTTATTGTGTGCATATTTATTTACTTATCATTTTATTGCTTTCCACATGTGTAGTGTCCACTTCCCTTTGACACTTTTAGATACCGATTTTGATATTGTTGATCATACTATGGACACTATTAGGTTTTCTTTTAGTATGATGGTTAGATGTTAGATCATGGATTATTATTGATCTGAATTCAGTTATTATGCATGATGGTTACTAGAGACATTTTTATATGAGGTTGATGATATACTGTTTTGATGTGGACATATTATGGATATTGATTTGGACTTGTGACACTTGATATTTGGAGTAGACCTAGTATGGTAGATTTTTGATGATGATATAGTTGATTTATGAATTAAAAATGATAATGTTGAATTCTTGATATTGTTGTGATTCATGTGTTTAGATTATCTATAAATGTTGTTTATATCATTTTGGATGTTCTAATATGGCCACGAGGCTGAAAGATGTATTTACATTTTGCGGGTTAAAAATCACAACAATGTCGAGGGACTGAGACTAACCATATTAAAATTCTGGATGAAATCAAGAAGGTCATGATGGCAACTATTTTGTGTATTTGTTTGTTAGGGATTCCCATGGGGGATTTCCATTATATGTGACCATGGGATATGTGTATTATTTATGTGTTCCTTTTTAATTATTGTTGTATGTATTTTATTAGTAATGTGTTCTTTCTTTTAATTAATTAAATGTGGTAGATTAATGTGAGAGATCATATAGTTAAATTTTATTTAATTAAATTGGGATGTGGAATGTAATTAATAAATTTTTGTCTTTAAATATATTAATGTCGGAAGAGTGTGTAAGTTAATGTTGTAAGGATGTGTAAGAGAATGTAAGAAAGATTTTGGAGTGTTAAACACTTCATCTCCTTAGGAATTCGAATTTATCCTTGGAGGCCAAATTTGAAGGCTTGTGGGACAAGTTAAACTTGTCCCACACCTCTTAAAATTATCCACCAACCATGCCTATGGTTTGGGAGTTGAATTTAGGAATTTTTAATGCATTTTAAAGTGACAATGTGTAAGTTTTAATTGCACTTCTCTTACATATTTTTAATTCAATCCTTTTGGAGTATGGACCTTTTTGGAGTGTGTAAGTCATTTTGTAATTTTATTTATTGAGATTTGGTGAAGGATGTTGACTTTCCTCTTAAGGTTGAGGAAGAGTGATGTGGCACCCCACATGGATCCACATCATCCTCTTCTCTTCCCTATCCTATAAAAGTGAAACTCCTTGCTTGTTTATGGTTTTTGTAACTTTGTTCATTCCTCTTGGGGGCACATTTTGCTTGTTGTTTTGGAGCTTGTTGTGGAAGAAGATGGAGTCTTTTTTTCTTGCATGCTTGAACCTTGCTGGTTTTGGAATGTATTTGGAATCTTGGAAAGCTTGTGATCTTGGAACAAACTCCGGTATGGAGAGGTAGGATCTTGAGTCTGTGTTTTAATTTGATATTATATATATTGTATTTGATATTTTGAAACCAAATCAAATTGGAGAAGAGATGAGTTGTAAAATTGTATTGAGGATCAATGAAAGAATGCATTCCTTTCTCAAAAGTGCATTACATATTTTATTTGAATTTTTGTTGAAGTTTGATTGTTGTTTGGAAAGAAACATGCGTGGGAAATGATAAGAATGTCCTTTTTCTTTTAAAATGTAAATTGGAATTAAAGTCGAATCTGTATTTCAATTTGGAATTGAATGGTTAAATTAATTCAGTAGATGTATTTGACTAGTTTAGTAAACATATGCATTTTCAATGACCAAATTGATAATTAAACTAAAAGAAACAATCCACTGTATTAAACTACTTACTTCCAAATTACATTTCATTGAAAATGAGCAGTTCATACTTACATCAAGCAACAAGACATTAAACATTGAAATTTAGACTTGTTAATACTTAAAGAACTCAAATTTACCTTAACAATTAAGTATGAACCTTCAAAACTATATAAAGTCAAATTGGGAACTTGCACAGTCATTTTTCTGTCTAGTGCCAGAAAAAATGCAACTTGGAACAAATTGACTTTCCTAAAACACTCTAAACCCTCCCTAGACTGATCCTCCATGTTTGTTTGACATGTTGAGTGAAGGAGGAGTTCTAATTTAACCAAAATATGAAGTTGAAAACTGCCAATTCACATATTAAAAGCCTACAGATCGATTTCATAAAATTGACCCTTTAAACTTCATCAAATTCTAAAATTGATGACTCTTGTGCAAAGAGGGCATCGAGAGCTTTCTGAAAAATCCTTGTTTGCCCAAATTTGAGCTTCCTATCAAAAGTTATGGCCATTTGAAGTTTTACTTCAAATTGACATTCAAAATGTAATAAAATTTAATTTAACCTTAGAAAAATTTAAATTTTAACTTTGGAAAAATTTCCCAAAAAATTCGTGGCCCCGCCATCCCGCAACCAATCGGGGCCTGCCACATGGCACCCTAGGAGGGGCGGACCAATTTTAAACTTATCCCCTTTGAAAAAAAAAATCCTTGGGAAAATTTTCCCATTTTTCCCCGTAACTCCGTCGGCCCACAACCAATCACATGCTGCCACATGGCACGGTGGATAGGCAGACTCTTTGCAAATTTTAAACTTATCTTTTAAAATTTTGACTTGGAAAATTTCCACTTTTTCCTCCACCGTCCCGTAGTCAATCGAGAGGATGACACATGTCCTCTAGGGGATGAAGCAGAGGTGCGGCTCATTTTGACTTTTTTATCCTTTTGAAATTTTGGGAAAAATTCTCATTTTGGCCCCGCCAGCCCGCGGCCAATGAGAGCATGCCATGTGGCACTTTGAGGTGGAGGTGGGAGGGCGGACCTTCCATCTACCTTTATTTTATTGACTCGACTTTAGATAATTTTCACTTTTCCCTCTATCGGTCCGTAGCCAACCAGAGGGCACCATGTGTCCCCTTGTGGCTATGGCGGGTACACAAACCCGTGCGCCCCTTTGTTCCCTTTTTCCTCCTCGGGCATAGATCACTAATTCCTCTCACCACTTTGACGTTGTCTCTGCAGTCGCCACATGTCCCTGGCAGACCCACGGGGGCGCGGAAGAAAATGTGAATTTTTTCCCATGCGGGGAAAATTCTCCCAAATCCTCCCATGACCCGCCAACTTGCCCTTAGGAAAATTTTCTCCCCAAGGCCTCGCCAACCAACCGAGGGGTGACATGTGTCCCCCTTGGGGAAAATTTGATCCCCAAACTCCGCCCGCTTATATCTTGAGTTCTACAAGGAGTTAGGAGGACTTCTTTATATCACCGGAAAGGTGAGAAAATTTCCTATCCATTGGGAATGGTTTAGGGAAATTTTGGAAGTTTTTGGTAGGATAAAAATTCGGTTAAAGTTCTGATCCTGTTAGAGAGCAGGCATGGGGTAAGATTACTCCCTGAATCTAACTAGAACATATAACCCTAATTTTGGAACCCTGTGAACTTGTTATAAGTTAATAAAGGAGACTTGTGTATTAGTAAATAGGTTTTGTTCTGAAACCTATTAGTGAAAACTAATGTCTTGCAACTTAGTTGTAGACACTTCTAATCAAAAAAATTATTCCATAATTTTTCTAGCTAACCCTAGGTTGTTTCTTGGGTCTCAAGTGGTTGTGTAAACGGGCACTATAACATGTATGTATGTAATGATACCCATGGTACTTAGGAATAATGATAATTTTATTAGATAGGTAAAACTGGTGGGAAAAGGATCAATAGATAACCCAACCCACACGATGTGAAGAAGCCAAGGGGAAGAACAAGGCCAAGCCATCCAATGGTAGGATTTCGGGAATGATCGGGTAAATAAATCCAAGATAAGCAATAGGCCTAATAAATAATGCATAAAATAACACAAAGTGATCTAATAGGAAATATTGGGGTGAATCAAAAATCAAAATAGGTGGAATCAAGACCGAGGCACTCCAACAAAGAGGAGGAACCAAGGTGTACATGATGATAAATCCAAGCGAAAAGATAATCCCAAAAAAGGATGCAACATGATATAAGGAAGTGTGTGAAAACATAAGTGGGGGGTGATAGCCCAAGTAAAGGAAATATCTCAGGCTAAAGAAGGAAATAAAAGTTTTGTTAAAGTAGTGCAAAGATATCTAGCTACGAGGAGAAAAATATCATAAGGTATCGGTGATACTATTTTTAACTTGATTTAAGATGTGAATTCAAGTACGAGTCATGATTCCCTTTATGAAATTTTTTTCTAATAGTGAATTTTGATGAACTTCATGTCTCTTGTAAAATAATTTTTCATCAACTGATCCTCCGGTGAGTGAGAATGTCGTGCTAAATTTCATTCATGGAGGGACTTGAATCAAGGCGAGGTGGTGGCTCATAAGTAGGTTGTGGTCTAGTTGGTTGAGGGGAAGGTGGTTGGTTCTAAGAGGAATCTAACCCACACTTATGATTACGATAATAAGTAATAGGTATTGTATGCTTTCTACATAGAACCCAACAGTTGGTGTTAGTGTGTGCACAATACCCGTGATGACAACAAAAGAAGGGTGTTGAAGTGAAGGCTATATAGCATTTTTGTTTTGATCTCGTTTAACTTCAGCTTTGAGTTTCTTCATGTGTTGTCAATATGCTCTGAAATCTGAGACATCATGTCTTAGGGCCTTATGTTATGTACAATATGGCTCAGTCGTAGAAGACTGAGGAGCCATAAGGGTAAGAGGTAGGGATAGAAGTCTCACAGAATATGGATGGATAGTTATAGAATATGGGGAATGCATCGATGTAATGGGTGAAGATGGCACCAATGGATTAATCTATAAATAACTCCCGATGAGATAATTTGAAACAATGACATGCACAAGAGCAACCGCACACATACGATGATTCTAAGTTTTTCCTAGGATAATATTATAATATAGAGTAAAGTTGAAGACCATTACTTTGACATCTCTTTTCCTAGGAGGGGTTGTGATAGTAAATTAGATACATCCCATGGGGCCATATGTTGATGATAATTCCATTGGCAAGTGGTACGTGTATATTTCAAGTTATCTATGGAGTAACCAAGAGCCTTAATAAATTCTAATGAGGCCACACATGTGCTAGTTACTTCATCAATGAGAGCACGCTTGACCATAATGTGAAAAATATAAAATAAAATGAAAAGGGGTGTGTTGAGCTAATGGAATACAGCCTAAGTATGAAATTGCGTAAGGATTGGGCACGCGAGAGAAGGTCGCATAGATGTGCACAAAAGTGTAGTGAAACAGGCGTGCCCAAAAAGGTTTGAATCGGACTTAGCCATTTTATAGATTGAGGTTTATTACGAATTTGATCAGTGCACATTTTTAGAAGACTTAAGGAGCACGCATAGGATATTTTGGACGAGTAGAAGATCAAGCACCATGCAGGGTTTTGAGATATTAATAGGATTATATTGTTGTTGTATTATTATATAATCTATTAATAACAAGCTTGCATGCTTTTTATATTTATCATGTAAGGGTGCATGGCTATTATTAGCATGTAGCCTATTTTTAAAGGTGCATGGGTGGTGAAGGGAAATTCTCCACCCCTATAAATATGTATTGATTTGCATGGTTTAGATAGTTCTATGTTTTTGTAGAGTTATGTTGTGATTTTGTGGGTGCACATGACTATGGTGATGGTACTATGTATGTATGAAGCTTTTATTTTTACAAAAATTAATATAATGGATCATGGTGGCTAGATATTGATTATAGACACATATGTTATGGGATATTGAATGGTAAAGTTAATCTTGGTTCTTGTTTAATTATTCTTGCATATGGTTAAGATCTACATTTGGTTTATACACTGCAATATAATTAGTTATTTGTTATGGATCTGGAATATCTGTTTAATCATGTTAACTCCTCAAAAAATCTAACATAAAAGGGGAACCTAGTACCCTTGTGTGCTTTGGCTGAGTGCTCAATCTATGTTGAGTGATGTGCCAGCGTGCCTTGGGATATTGGTGATTAAATCTAGGCTATATTTTGGTTCTGTTTATAGGACCTCTTTTTAAATTGTTTGGCAAGATGTTGCATGATGAAGACATACCGGTTAACCTTAGCTAGTATTGAAGAGAGGTTAGATGATTTGGAGGAAGAATATGGTCACAGATTCAGCGATGGCCTTGATTTTAATGCACACACATGGGTTGAAACTAATTTTAATGATGCGTTTTATGATATGGTTTTTGCTATCTTTCCTATAGACTTATACGAGTGGTTGGTTGCTTACTCATCGAAGAGAAATTGGAGGTTTCACAGGACTTATTTGGACACACGAAGAATTCTACGATTTTTATGATGTAGATCTCACTTGGACGTGCATTTTAGATCATTGGTGGATATGTATTCGAATAGATATATTCTTAAGTATGCAATTTCTACATACTCTTTTCTAGAGGTTGCTAAGTTCCAATTCCTACATGAGCCTAGAGGATCGTATTTGCTTGGTATTCCTTTGGTAGTTAAACTCTCGATAGTGACACTAGATTTGGAAGATAACCTTATGGCTAGCTAAATCCCAACACGCACGGGGTAGGAGTAGGTGTCGTGAAAGATGGTGGATCTAGTGGAAGAAATATAGAGAGAATAAAGGAGGCTTAAGTTTAATGAGGTGCGCAAGAGGGATTTGGAGAAGTAGCGTGAAGCTGGGGAGTGAATGGCATTGTGGAGAGATATGGATCATGAAGTATTTAGAGCTCACGTAGAGGACATGGAGCCAAAACATCGATAACTCCCCCATTTGGGAAAGCATGGTAGAGAACCCTCTTCGACCTTAGATGAGAGTGCGCCGGTGGAAACTACATGGACCGCAGCATGCATTTTATCCCTCCTGGTGACCTAGCCCTTGCACGTAGTTTTCTTGTTTATACGACAGTTATTAGTAAGCAATCTAGTGTGGGAAGTACAATAATGATAGATATAGTGTATTTACCAATCAATTTCAACAGTTAATCAAGTAGCTTATTCATCTATGGTGACGCAAAGTCATCTATTTTGTTTGGAGGTCTGGTTAGGGGTATCTTTTCTAGTGCATCATCAACATAGAACATGGGCATGCAGAACATTGGCATAACATTTGGAAGTAGCAAAAATTGTAGAATGTGGGAGTTCATTTTAGCACAATTTTTTGAACATAAGGTAGTGCACCCTCTGTTATGTTGCCTTCCACGGGAGGGGGATCAGGAGGATCATGTGGCTTAGGTTACGGCGGATCTCCGGTTGTGGGGGAGGAGTAAACACATGATAAAAGATAGGTTATGGATCTATTTGGCACGGTCTGCTCTAGCCCCAAAATATTTATATGGAGATGTCTCTTCATCTTCCATAATACATAGGGATAGAAGATGCAGCTTTAGAATGTGCATATGTGTGAAATATTATGGAACACAAAGGGGATTACAACTCTAGAGTGTAATTCAAGCCAATTTACAACTACATTGTAAGGGCACACACATAGTTGGTATAGGAAATTTGTTCCGGACCAGACTTGTGTAGATTATACCATGCTATGGGATGCTTTCTTACAAGATTTTTATATACCTGAATTTGAGCATGAGAGAATCAAGACACGAAGGACATCAATCAAGGTATGACTGAGAGTATTTAGGAGTATGATGTATGTTTCAAAACCCTCTTTTCAAAGTTATCTTATGGCATTCACCCAAGCTAGCATTCACAATGGTTTTTAGAGAACTAATCATGCCTTTTAGAGAGCACTCTCACACAAGACTCATACAAACCCACGTGAGGCACTTGAATAAGACCTATGCACTAAGGAATTTAAAGGTGTAGACATAGGATTCAGCCCATTTTTAGAAGCCCAGATTGCAATGATAACAAAACAGCTTAGAAAAATTATCCACTAATTCAGAACATGAAACACACGGTGGAAGTTGTTGCACAAATTGTGAAGTAGAGTGGCATACGAAGGATAGTTTCCCTCATAAATCGGTGCATGCCATGTTGTTGGACTGTGATATTTTTCACTTGGATCATGATTCAAGTAGGTGCTCATTGCTGCAATGCATGATAAGGAATAATATGTTATGTTATTACAATTTTTGTAGGTCTACCACTCATGATACTTTCGAATTGAAGTTGATTGATCATATTCATGATGCCATTGATAGTGGTGTATAATAGACCAATGTTGTAAATAATTCAAACAAGAAAGGTGAGAATCATGATCATTATCAAAATAAAGGGAATTCTGATGGAGGTCATGGTTTGAGGTCAAGGTTACAGCGGTGGAAGAAGTGATTTTCCTCATGGAACATGTTGTACCTACGGATCCCCTTATCATTACAAGTGCAAGTGCCCTTAAAATATTATTTGTTCTTTCTGTAGAAATAACCACAAATATGAAGAATTCCTGGACTTGTATGAACACTTGAGTAAGAAGCACAAGTAGGATAATGGTGTGGGAATGGTTAGAGTGCAGTGTGTTATAGAAGATTAGTGGATGTCGAAGTTAGTGTTGGATCCTAAGTTGGTACCTTTAAAGATCACTACACGCATTGAGGTTGTGTGTGCTAGAGAAGTTCCAAAGCATAAGCCTATCATTACAAATGAGGAGGTACTACATGCAAAGTATCCATACCCTATACATCAGAAGGAGGTTTATCAAGAAACCATGGAGGTGATTAGGAATTTACAAGGTGAGATACAATGTTTGAAATAATAGTCATGGAAGTTAGAACAGAAGAAATCAGCTGAGCTCCATCAGACATATGTTGATGATTTAAAGGAGGTTTGTAAGATTTTGTGACTAGAGAACATCATTCCTCTGTATGTGGAATGGTTGAGGGGAAAAACCCCAAGCACTAGAATTAAGCATGAAAGACATATCTTGCATGCTAATGTTCCTCCTCGTAGTTTGGATTATGACAAGGAGATCACTCTAAATGTTATTGTTGATGGCTAGATTTTGAGTAATATTTGATTGACACATGTACGAAGTGAATGTACTCACTTTGGACATGTGGATTCAGATGGGTAGACCACCATTACAGCCATCTTGAAACATGTTGTTTATGGCAAACAGGACTAAATCCACACCTATTGGGGTTTCTAAGGATGCGTCTATTAATATACAAGGGGCCAAGTTTACTGGGGACTTTGAATTTTTGGTGCTTACAGAGGCCAACAATTTTCCAACACTACTTGGGCACCCTTAGTGCTATGAAAACAACGATGACCTGCGCTTTAACAAGGGATATAAAAGTTTTGAGAACAAGGAAGAGCGTGTCATCATTCCTTTGGAAGATGGGAAAGATGCACCTTATGTAGAGCCCTTAAGTGAAGAGGATCTGAATATAATTTATGTGTGCACCATTAGAGATCCAAAAGTACTTGAGCCATCAAAGGAAGGAGTTCTCCAATGGGATGATGCACAATTCATGAGTGATACTACAAGTGTGACATGTGACAACTGGGCACATGGAACTTATGAAATGGTTGGGTGTGAAGTGAGAAGTGTAGTTACGTGTGTAAGCAGGCCATGTTGTGTTAGGAATTTGGGTAGTATCCACGTACCAAGGTACATTGGCAAAGAAAATCATGAAGTATTATTGTGTCCTATATAATTTCAAAGTGGATTGATCATGTGGAAATAAGGAATATGCTATTTTATACTCATGTACGGGATAGTGGCACATTGGTGGATGCTTCAAAGGGATAATATTTTGGAGTGGCGAGAAGTGAGAATCACCTTCTCTACTAGATTTCTCTGGATAAATGCACCTACTCGATCTATGAATTCTATGGTAAGGATCTTGTTCAGCATTTTGTTTAGTAGTGTGAGAGAATCTGACAGAGGGGCGGGAACTTTTACCAATTAAATAGAGAGACAAGGAATTGGCAAGAACTAACTATACGTATGATTCAGATATCCGACTATTTTTCCACTAAACCTCCAAAGTGAATGAGGGGTTACAGTTATGAAATGCTTAACTATGGGAGATAGTGCAAAGGCTAAGGAAATTATTCAAGAGTTACTAGGTGAGTCAGATCTTGAGGCGTGCTTTGAAGAAGAAGATTAAACATATGTAGAAAAGCTTGGGCACACCTGCCTAGAAAAAGAAAAAGGTAAGATGGTCTACGTCATTGATGATGAAGAAGTGGAGAATCTAGAGGTTGAGCATATAGAGGGTATGCACGAGGTCTTAGAATTCAGATGAGAAGGAATGCACCTACCATTATCCTATGAAAACAAAGAAGGTCAACATTGGAACTGATGTTGAACCTAAGGAGGCCATCATTGGAGATTATTGGTCTAACTCACATGTTGCTAAGATAATTGAGTTGTTGCGTAACTTCTAGGAGGACCTGTTCCTAGTGGACTATCATGAATTGAAATGGGTACATGAATCTTTGGGAGAAATGAGAATCAAGATAAATGAAGGTGTGCATCCGATTAGGAAGAGGCCTTACATGATGAATCCTAACCTACACGTCAAGGTGAAAGAATAAATTGACAAGATGATGAATTCTATAATCATTGAACCCATCGAGGAGTCAAAAAGGTTAGCCCTATGGTGATCAAAGATAAAGAAAGATATTAGAATCATTATTTATGTGGATTACAGGTAATTTAATGTTGTATTTGTAATTGATACATTCCCACACCGTTTACTAAAGAAATATTGGAAGGTGTTAGAGGGAGTGAAATCTACTCCTTTACTTGATGGATTTTTGGATATCATCGTAAGGATATCTAAAGAGGATCAATAGAATACAAATTTCACCAATGAGTGGGTAAGTTTTGCATACATGGTTATGCCCTTTGGATTGAAGAATGTGCCTATAGTATTTTCACGCATTATTGTGCAAGCATTCCAAGACTTTATTCATAAGTTCTTACAAGTTTATCTGGATGATTGGATAATCTATGGTATCATGAAGGATCATTGTGATAATTTAAGGCTTATGTTTGAGAGATTTCGGTAGTTGAGAATCTCTTTGAACATCAAGAAATTCATTTTCTCTAAACCCTTTGGGACTTTCTGGGACGCATCATCTATAAGGAAGGTTTGTTAGTGGATCTTGCTAAGGTTGTTGTTATTTTTAGCTTAGAGGAACCTACTAACCAGATCAAGGTGCATGGATTCTTAGGGCACAAAAGATATTACAAGAAGTTTATCAAATGCTAAACTAATATCACCATGCCCTTGGAGGAGCTATTGAAGGGTAAAGGCAAGTTCTATTGGGGTGAAGTGCAACAGTGCGTGTTTGAGAAATTGAAGGAAAGGCTTACTAAAACACATATTATGTGTTTTCTTTTATGGACCAAATCTTTTCATGTGCATGTGGACACCTCTGGCATGGTCATTGGCATGGTATTATCCCAACCTAGAGAAGGTATTTTTTATCATCCTATTTTCTTTGTAAGAAGGAAGTTAACTCCAGCATAACAGAATTACACTACTACAGAGTGCGAGGCATTGTCTATGATCTACGTGTTGGATAAGTTTCACAACATTTTCTAGTAACACATTTTATTTTGATCATATGGCATTGAAGACTTTTTGAACAAGCATGTTTTGTAGGGACGCATATGTTTTTGGATTCTATTATTTCAAGAGATTGATTTCACTATGGTGGTTAAGCCATGCAAGAGTAATTCTAGACCAGATCATTTATCAAGGATTAATTTAGGTGAGGACGCGACGTGTAGAAAATTGAGGATACAATGTTGGATGCACATCTATTTAGATTGAACCATGCACCCTCTGATTTATAGGATATTGCTATTTTTTTAGAACCGGTGTGGTGCATGAAGGGATTAAGCCTTTATAGAAGAAATAACTTGTCATCCATGTCATGCCTTACATGTTGATTAGTGGAGACTTATAAAAACTAGGTCGGGATGAATTTTTACATTGGTGTGTACTTAAACATGAGCGGAGAAGCTATTATGGAGGAGGCTGATGGTGGTATTGCATGAGGACATTATGTAGGAGATGCTACCACACACAATATTTTATTGGCTGGTTTGTGGTGGAAAACATTGTATAAGGATTGTAAAGAATATTGTAAGGCTGTGATCACTTTATCAAGCACCTTGGAAATCCTAGGTATAGATATTAAATGCCTTTGAGTCCTATTAGTAGTGAAAACCTTTTGAGAATTGGGTAATTGACCACAGGACTAGATCGCACTACATTATAACTTACACAGATTATCTTACAAGGTGGGAAGAAGCAGCACCTATAAAGGATTGCACGGTAGCTACATCAGCAAGGTTTTTGTGGGAAAATATTATCAGCATGTATGGATGCCCACCGAGTTTGACAAGTGATAAGGGTCCTCATTTTCTTAATGAGACCATCGTGATACTATTGGCAGAATTTTGGTAAAACACCATAAAACAACACCCTATCACCCTCCGGAAAATGGAACTGCTAAGGCCTTAAAAATATATTGAGCCATACCTTGACTAAAATATGTGATTTTAGAAGAAATAACTGGGATGATAAAGTCTCTATTGTACTTTGGGCAAATAGGAAAACCTACAAAAGGTTGAATAAGGTCACACCTTCAAGTTGGTGTTTGGCGTGAGACATTATTATACCAATGGAATTCATGTTACCTTCTCTACGTATTACATGCATAGGAGGTTTGGCTGATGAAAAAGCTTGAAGAGTGCATTGACAAACCGATCTTGTTAAATGAAAGGTGCACTATAGCACAATGGATTCGAAGACGAAAAGGTCTAGCAGAAGGCATGGCATGATAGAAATATTAAGGATAAGAAGTTTAAAGTGTTATAGATGGTTCTTCTTTATGACTCAAATTTCTTGCACCACTTTGAATACTTAAGGTGCATTGGTTGGGACCGTATGCTATCAATTATATACTTGATTTAGGTGTTTGCCATTTAGAGGTCTTTGGATGGAACACGATTTCTGGTTACTTCAATGGGAGTAGGTTGAAGCCATACTATAAATAATTCTTCTTGGTGTTTTTAATAAGGAAGTATTTCCACTTAGATTAGATTTCCTTAATGCATTTCCTTTATTTGTGTTTCATTCATCGTTGTTATGCTTTGTCAATTTACTTTAGTGTTTTGTGTAATAAATGCGCTTGTGCGCCAGAAGCTGATTACTATCTAAGTGTTTTCATGTGTAGAGGACCACACATACCCTTAGTATGGGGTGGAGTATATATAGGGTACATAGACCAAGTTTGAATGTTATCTAAAGATGAATATGCATAAAGCTATTTTTGCAGGTGTTTGAATTAAAGTTGCAGAGATAGAGAAAAGTTTTTGTGATTAAAAACCATGTATGGATGAATGGACGCACAGTGTAACATGAGGTAGGTGGTAGTAGTGGAAACTACTGAGTGAAAGGTATAGTGGATAGGTACTTTGGTGCATGAAGGCACGTGAAAGGAGGTTTGTGCCCAAGGAGTAGAATCACGCCAAAAGGTTATGACTTTGGCGTGGAAAATTAAAGTGGAAAAAAAAAGAAACGCCAAATCAATTTTGAGTACAATGGTAGGTGGAGATTAATAAATGTGGAAAATTTTTGAAAATATATATAAGGAGGTGGTGTAAAATCATTTTTACCTTTTTGATTGAGATTATTTGAGCGAGTTAAAGTTAAGTGAGCTAGGAAACTAGTTGTGAAGTGCGAGAGTCATGAAACAAGTCGATTTGTCATATTTTATGCAAGGGATTGTTTAAATCTCCATTGGATAATGTGTTTAAGCAACAAAAAGGCATATGGGAAGGATAAATCAACTATTAGGATTTGGATTCAAGCTAGGAAATGTGGAGTTGAGCTAGGGCACACAGATTTGGAATTACAAAGCTTGAATCTATTGAAAGGTCACACCTTTATTGTTACTATGGCACCAAAAAGAGCACTTGGAGTGGCCACAAGAGGGAACAAGTAGAAGGAATTTGAAATTGAACTGGAGGACACCCTTGAAAGTTGTTTCTTACAGATGCAATACCAATAAGGGGTTTTTATGTGTCGTGATTGGGACTCACAAATTCTTCGATGCAAAGTGGGTGATTACAATCATAGGACCAAAGATAATAAGGATGAATTGGACAAGTTGTTGGTTGTAAAGACAAACAGGATAACAAAGTGGATGATATGGCCATATATGACGATGCAAGTTAAAATCTATTGACAAAGGTGGGAGCTTTGCAGTTGTATGAACTCCCCTATTTTGGTAAACCAGAGAAATTATATCAATGGTTGATGAGCAGATTCCATGAGGAATTTTTCTACTTTGTCGGGTGACATATGAGGATCACCACACCCTTAATTGGGAGTTTGACAATTGAGGAGTTCAGGCACGAGATTAGCAATGATCTAGCAGAAAAAAAAGGGTATAATTGCAACAAGTAAACCATTGGGTTACATCAAGGGAGGTGTGGAATGGACATTAACAAGATGTAGAAGTATCCAGTGGTTCAAGCAGCAACGCACCTCCTCACAAAGCTTAATAACCAAGAGTGATGGTCATAGGTAAATACATTGTGGTTGCACATAGCGAAGAAAATGACTGAAGGTGTAGTTTACAACTTGGTTGGTTTCATTTCTGAAACCATCATTGAGGAAGCGCACCAAGGTGAGAAGATAAGTTTCAATGCGATCATGTTATCTCTTGTGTTTATAGAAATTGGAGTGCCTGATGGGCCTAAGGACAAAATATGGCAATATCATGAGGAGAAGAAATCTCTGGTAGAGAGATTTTATAAGTATACTTGTGATGGGACCATGAGTGGACCCTTTAAACAGAGGGAATAATTGTGGTATGAGTGCCTTTGCACCACGTTTGAGGAGGAATGGAGAATACCTAAAGATCTTCCTTTGGTATTAGATAAACATATAGTGTTTGCATTATATCATCACTTTTGTAGTAGGCACTTTGTGATGAAGGATGGGAAGTGGAGCCCCTGGTGTAATATCCCTTATGCCTTCACCGCGCACTACTTCTAGGCATTTGTACATAGGTTTCTAGATGGGTGTTGGTTTCTCTTCAATGCAAACAAGGTAAATCAGTAACTACCAAACCCTTAGAAAGACTTACGTTTATACAAGTAAGTCTGCATATATTGAAAGATTAATTTCATATGACATTAACATGAAGGCTATGAGTTTGACCATTGGAAAATTAGGGGTAGCACTTATATATATTCACCTCAAACCAAGATTAGAAAATGGGAGATATGTGGAAAATGAGTTAAAGCTCCCTGTACCACCTAAGGGGAAGCATACAGTTGGTATATTACAAGATGAAGAAGACACTCGCCCTTGAAGAAGAAGAATACAAAATTCAGAATAAATTGTTTATCACTTACAAGTCACAGAGGTTTAAATTCCTAATCCTACCCTAAATTCCAAAGGAGACAGAGATAGAGAGAATGCAGATAAACTAAAACTAATGCTAATAGGTGATGCACCAAAGGAGTGGTGAGCATTTCTCACTTCTAGATTGACACAATTCATAAAATGCAACAAAACAACATGTACAAACTGATAACTGTAATGAAGAATCAGAAATTAGTCAAACAACACCAAAGCAGAGGATGAAAAATTAATCACAGGGCTTGTATTGTTATTTTAACATCAAAATCACTTGCATTACAACACCTGAGAGGAAAAATGAGTTGCAGTTATTAGAAAAGGTCTAATATTCCACCAAAATCACTTCCAAGGTGAGAAAGGGGACCTGCAATACACAAAAAATGTTCAACCCTTTGAAAATGAGCCAAATTTGGCTTTTACAGTGCAAGGGACGAGCCCAGGAGAGAGAAACATGGGAAAACATGGAAGGGATTCAACCATTGACCAAAATGCATTCAAAATAGCATGGGCATCCTTACAAACCCATCCCCTGACATTTTTAGCCATGCTGGGAGAGAATGCGAGCCATTCTTCATTAAAAACGGTGGTTGAAACGTCATTTCTGTCCATGACCACGTGCCAGAGGCATTTTTTTCATTTTTCTCTCCAAAATCCATAAAAATGCAAAAATGACCCTAGAATCTTGTAGATAATTTCACCAGCTTTCCATTGATATAAAGAACGTGAAAAACTAAGCTCTGATCGAAAGATATGGCCATTTGAAGTTTTAGGGCAAAACAGTAAAATCGGGTCATGGGGAAAAATTTGAATTTTTGCACCTTTTTGTCATTTGGAAAATTTTCCAAAATTTCCCCACACTCCACCACTCTAGGTGCCACGTGGCAGCATCTCATTGGCCGCGGGCCTTTCAGGGGAAAATTTTTCCAAAAAACTCCGCCGAGCCATAACTTCAAAAATACATGGAGTTAGGAGGAAAACTTTACCTTTCTGGAAAGCTGAGAAAGAGCTCTATCCAATGGTGTCATTTCCAGAAGGTTTTGAGTGCCTGAAAAGCAAAAATATTATGACTGAGGCACAAGAGAGGAAAAAATGAGAGGAGTTAGCCACAAAAATGAGCAGGGGCACATTTTGATAACAATTTTGGCGACTCAGAGGGGTCATCTGCCTGCTGGATGAAGTTACCAATTGCCTGAAGCAATCCATTGGGTATGGAGTCATTGAATTCTCTGTTTGATACCCCAACTGACTAGAACACTGCAAGGAGGAAGATGGAATATCACCTGATGGAGCAAGGCCTGCAAACACATCTCCAGGAACAGCAAGCTTGTGCCAAAGCACTTAGGGAAAGAAAACTAATCTACAAAGAAAACAATGTGCACAAGCACTGGAGGAATGAAAACCTAAACTAATATGTATAGGTGAAGCATTTCCTTCAATAACAATGCTTCAGATGGATTCCATTGACTGGAATCTATAGTTCTTCACCATCCAATGAAGACAACTAGAAAGCATTGTTGTCCTTACACTTTGTGACCATGTATGGGCCACTCCAAATGGCATCAAATTTTGAATGCCTTCCCGGTTTTTCTCTATCCGCATCCCATTTTAACACTAGATCTCCAACTTGGAAGGATCTGTTCTTGGCCTTTCTATCAAAGGTCTTCTTTATCAAAGCCTGATCCTTCTCCATTGCTTGGGATGCCTGATTTCTGATTTCTTGGAGCTCCATCAATTCTACATATCTGACTTCCATGGGCTCAAACTCCAACAACTCCAATTGTTTCATGAGTTCCAATGTTGGCAACTCAAGTGATATGGGAAAAATTTCCTCTCTTCCATAAACAAGCTTGAATGGAGAGTTACCTATAGATCTTTTAGGAGTTATCCTATCAGCCCATAAGGCTGATTTCAATTTGGTATGCCAAGACCTCTAGATTCTCATCAAGAGTCCTCCTAATGATCCTCAACAAGTTCTTGTTTGTAGATTCAGCCTGCCATTACCCTGGGGGTAATAGTTTGATGAAGTACTTAGGTAGATCCCGTGCTTCTTGACAGCCCATTCACCACCTTGATCCAATGAATGCCAATGCATTATCTCGATATTATCAGTAGCTGGTATGCCAAATCTGGTTACTATTCCCTCATAGAAGTCTAGGATGCTAGATTCATTTGCTTCCTCGAGTGCTACCGCTTCACCATTTGGTGAAGTAATCTGTGGTCTATTAAAATCCACTTGTGCCCTCGCTCGAATTGGGATTAATAACTCCAATGAAGTCTAAACCCCATTACATGAATGGCTGGTCAACTAAATTGATGCAATGGGAGGGCAGCTAGCCTCTCTCTTTACCTCGTGAAAATGCACAATTCTTGCACCTCTTGATCCATGCATAACAATCATTGAAAATCTTGGGCCAATAATAACCAGCCCTCATGATCTTTAGAGCTGTCACTCTTGGTGCAAAATGACCACCACTGGTCCACCATGGAACTCTTCCAGGACCTTATGAATCTGATTTGTACCAATGCATCTCAAAGATACTCCATTCACATCTCTTTTGAATAAAACACCATCAACAAGGGCATATGGGACAACTTGCAACCTGAAGTGTCTTCTTTGGGTCTTGTTCATCTCTGGAGGACATAGACCTGTGCTTAGGAAGTGCATTATACCTTGGGTCCAGCAAGGAGTGGGGACACCATCATTCTCCTCTTGAGTGCTTCCTTTCTCATGGCTTGTCTTGCAACGCCAAAACAGCCTCTCCTTCTCGCGCATGATTCCTCTTGTTTGCTCAAGATCAGCTGCTCACACAATCCTTTTCCTCTTACCAACTTGGTGACTTTGATCTCAATGTCATACTCCATGACACGAGTAATCCAACCTGCCCTTTTTTCATTCAAGTCTTTGTTGAGGAGGAAGTCTTTAACCCCCGCATGAGAAACCAACAATTGGACCTTATTGTTTGAAACTAGATGCTTGAATTTCTTCAAGCTCCTGATTACTGCAAGAACATGCTTCTCAATGAAAGAATATCTCACCTCATAGTCCTCCAGGCTTTGGCTGAAGAAAGCAATTGGCTACTCATCATTGTCTTTATTCTGCTGTACCAAAATTGTAGAAATAGTATCATCACCTCCAAACGCATAGAGGATGAAATCCTTGGAGAAATCCGGTTGATGAGAGTTGGGGCTTGAGAGATGGCTTCTTTGATTGCTTCAAAACTTTCCTTTCCTTCTCTCCCATTTGAAAGCCATGCTTTTCTTTAGCATCTTGGTGATAGGTCTGACAAGGGCTGCAAAATTTGGGACAAACCTCCGAACAAAATTTATTCTTCCCAAGAAACTTTGAAGGGCCTTCTTGTGGCTTGGCAATGGCAAAGGTTTTATGGCTTCACTCTTTCTAGATCAATTGCTAATCCTTCTTTGAGACAATGTGGCCAAGGAGCTTTCCTTCATGGGCTAGAAAAACACACTTTTTAGGATTCAAGGAGACTCCAAATCTTCTACACCTTTGGGAACACTTGTCTCAAATGAAAGAGGTGGTCTCATATATTTTTGAAAAATAGTGATATCATCAAGATATATCAAGCACAATGTTGTTAATCAAACCTTTGAACGCCATGTCCATTGCTTCTTTGAAGGTAGCTCCAACGTTGACAGCCCAAATGGCATTTTCCCGTATGCATAAGTTCCCATTTAGTTGTAAAGGCTTGTCTTGAACTGATCTTCTTCCTTCACCATAATCTGATTATACCCCGAATAGCCATCAAGTAGTGAAACCTCTCGAGCCAAAGAACAACTTGTAAAATCTGCTCCATGGAAGGAAGTGGATAATGATCCTTGAGAGATGCTCTATTCAAATCTCTCAAGTCAACACACAATCTGATTTCCCACTCTTCTTTCTCGATCGAACCAAGTTGGCAACCCAACTAGAATGCTTGATAGGAATATGATTCTTGATTCTATCAACTTATTCAATTCTTTTCTCATGAGAGGCTCCATGTGGGGGTTACTCGCCTTTGTTTCTCCTGATGGGCTTAGTATTTGATCCAATTCAATGGTGTGTTGAGCTAACTCGATTAAAACCTTTCAAATCTTCATAGCTCCAAGCAAACACATCAGGGAATTCTTGACAAAGTTGTATGAACTCATACCTTTCTTGCTCAGTTGTCATCTTACCAATTTGGAGTGATTTGCCTCTTTCTACTGAGATGGACACTGAATCTTCTCCCTTCACTTGGATGTTTGCTTTCTCCTTCCTAAACTGATCATTAGGATTGAAAATGGACTCCAAAGTAATAAGTCCCTTTGGTAGTTTGTTGGTTCTCAGCTGCACCACTTGGTCACCATACTGCTGCTCTAACTTTTCCTGATTTTTGGCTGAGAATTCAGCCTCTTCTTGCAAGAAATGGATGATTTGCTGATCATTTTCAAACACTTGCCAACTTACATTGTTATCTGGCACTGAAGGCCTCACAATCACATGGATGTTTGGTCTATACCTTGTCTTTTTGAATGCTCTCCACAACGTCAAAGGCTGCCCCAACTGCTGCAAGCCTGTCAGCAGCTTGGTTCTCTTTCCTAGGAATGGATTTGATGCCAAAACCCTCAAAATCTTCAATGAGGTCCCACACCCTGTTCTTGTAGCACTTGAGTAGATCATTCTTGACAGCATGTTGCCCCTTGACTTGGTTGACAATCAACTCACTGTCACCAAAGACTTGCAAGTTCTTTATTCCTCTCTTGATTGCCCAATGCAAATCCTTTGCACCAAGGCTTCATATTCAAGCAGTTGTTATTAGAGCATGCAAACTGAAATCTAAAAGCTGAATAATACTTAACTCCTTGAGGTGAAACCAGCATGGATCCCCTCCCGCACCTTTCTACTCCTTGATCCATCAAAAACAACCGCCATACCTCATCATGTCATCTTTGTGGTTTGGCTTGGTGATGCTAGAATAGGCTGATTTTCTTCATGTATGCAATAGACTCCCACTTCGATTCTTCTATTTCTTGATAAGGATCAAAAGCATGCACCTTGCTTGCCCATTCATCAAGAGTTAAATCTGGGATGCTTCCAACCTTGGTGTCACTTCATCAAGCTTGATGATCTTCTTGATCAAACGCCAACAATTGGCATTAATCTGACTTGGAGTGTAAGGCTCAATGTGAAAGTTTGCAATAGGTTCAGACTGATTGTGGCTTTGGTTCCATATCTTGTTCTCGAACAAAGATGTGTGACCAATCAAGCAGACAAGTAACCTCCAATCTTAGCTATGAAATCCTCGACAAACATAGGGCAAAGAGTGGTGGAAGGTCTATTACCGAGACATCTTGCAAAAACAACCACGCTGGGACAGTATGCAAAGTAAGACTCAAGTTTTTAATCACCCCGATCAATTGTTACTCGCTGTCCCATCCAACTGCACCACCCCTTTGGATATGGTTTCATACTGAATTCCCAACTGATCAGCTATTTGCTTGGGCATTACTGAACTACTTGCCCCAGAATCAATCATGCAATTGTGTACTAATTGGTTCCCAATGATCAATGAAACATAGAATGGAGGGGGCTTCAATATTTTACCTTGCTATGTCCTCCATGATTCCCCTCAGGCTGGGCAGCATTTGTGAGCACCTTCTCTTGCATTTGGACTTGCTGATTTGAAGTTGACTACTCCTTCATGGCAGCTTGTAGCAAATCTCTTTGGCCTGGGATAGATAGTGATTCCCACATTGATATGTTTACATTTGTCTTCTTCATCTGATCAATGATACTGAATGGAGATGAAGTATCCCTCTGCTGTCCCTTGGCCTAGCACATTCATTCCTTGCACATGGGCAGCAACAACTGGCATTTGGGTTGGCCTAGGGGCTGTTTTAGGCAATCCTTGTGTGCTTGGGATTGCATTTTGTTTGCCAATAGTTTGTGGAGTGACAGAAGGTCATGAATTACTTGGGGCCAATGGCTGTTCTTCACCCAAATTTCTTCTCTTTGACCTTGTGTTGGCTGCAACACTTTGGGAAATCATTTGATTCATGCCACAAAAATCTTCTGCCTGCCAGTTTACAAGTGTGGTATCATTTGGAGCTGATTGCTACTGGAATGTTTCTTGTTGCTGGTTATTTCCTTGACTACCTTCACCCTCCACACCAGTTGTTGTCACCATTAATGCTTGATTCAAGGCACCGTTGAAGCACATGGACTAGTTATGAGGTTCATTGCATGGGAAACACCAATCATACTCTTGAGCTATATTGTTTTGTACTGGCACTAATGCTTTAGATGCAGATGTAGCATTGGGATTATAGGGCTGAAATGGTCTGTTGGTAGGAGGCCTTGCTTGATTTAGATTTGCAGCTAGATTGGGTGGTCTATGAGGTTGATATGGCTGCCTGTTAGGCTGAGCTTGAGGCTGGAAGGAAGGTCTAAAACCTTGAGCTTGCTGCCTTTTGAGTGTAACCAGCTCATTACCTAGATTTTGCAATTGCTTCATGACTTCTCAAGTTCATTTGAGGCACTAGAAGATGAAGTGGAAGCTTCACTTGAATTCTGATTTCTAGGAGTGGGAATAGAAGCTAAATTAGGCACTTGGCTAGTACTGGGCTCTCTAAACTTGGAAATAATGGCATTGAGGCTCAGAGCCACTTGCACAACTTGAATCAAACAATTTTCAGCTCTAATGGCAATGCTATAAGCAATGGGGATAGTTGTGCCTCCCATGGACTCGAATTAACATAGAAATATCAAATTTAAAGCTTTAAGGTAATAAAGAAAAGCACCTTCTCATTGTTGGCCTGATCGCCACCGGAATTCTCTCCCAAGTCCTTTGAAATCTGAAATTAAAATCACCACCGCTCATCGGGAGCTCTTTTTGATAGTTGTCACTGCTCCAAAAGGGACAAGTTGTCTCCTTTTCCCCAAACTACTCATGGAGGGCTATACATAGCTGATTCCAATTTTGAATAGAACCCGAGGCAAGACTCCTAACCATCAGCAAAGCTTTCCTTCAATGAAGATGCCAAAGCTTGACAAAGAACTCTGCATCTCATTGATCTCATGGATTGCACAAATGTTAGCAATATCCTTAACATGATCACCAGTGAGGTCCGATTTTCTCCAAAGAAGTATGGAATGTTCTTCAATGCCGCAATCGGGATTGATTTTGTGCATTGAGAGCAAGTGGGTCATGCTACCAAAGAAATTGACATAGGGGTTGTTTTGTGCCATTCTCGATTGGCCTTAACCCTTGTTGATCAATGAAAGGCCTACCAGTGGAGGAGTTGAGAGAGTTCTGTTTGGTGGAGATGGAGACCTTTGGATTCTCCTCCCACTTTGCCTTATTCTTGGAGATAACTACAGATATTCAAACAACACCTCTTCCTCTCCAGCTCTTGACCTTGTGTTGATTCTTCTCATGAGTTTTTCAGGTCTGCACTGCTAAAACCAGCTGGATTCTTCTTCCTTGGAGTCGCCAGATGTGTAATTTATAGCTCTTTTAAAGCAAGAAACTTGCAACAAATGCACATCAATTTTGTTGCAATGAAGATGAAGACCTCTAAGGTCCCACCGGCATGCCAAAATTGTTGTTGCAAATCAGCAAAGACCTCTGGATGTTGATCGATTTCTAGTTTGATATTTTAGACATCCAAAGGATTTGCACAACATCAAATCCTCTCCCCAAGTGTGGGACTTGTAAAATGGGAAAGGAATCTCTAGATTAGAGGCTGGTTCCTCAACTCCTCTGATCAGATTTATCACTTACAAGTTGCAGAGGTTTAAATTCCTAATCCTACCCTAAATTCCAAAGGAGACAGAGATAGAGAATGCAGATAAACTAAAACTAATGCTAATAGGTGATGCACCAAAGGAGTGGTGAGCATTTCTCACTTCTGCAGATTGACACAATTCATAAAATGCAACAAAACAACATGCACAAACTGATAACTGTAATGAAGAATCATAAATTAGTCAAACAACACCAGCAGAGGATGAAAAATTAATCACAGGGCTTGTATTGTTATTTTAACATCAAAATCACTTGCATTACAACACCTGAGAGGAAAAATGAGTTACAGTTCTTAGAAAAGGTCTAATATTCCACCAAAATCACTTCCAAGGTGAGAAAGGGGACCTGCAATACACAAAAAATGTTCAACCCTTTGAAAATGAGCCAAATCTGCTTTTACAGTGCAAGGGACGAGCCTAGGAGAGAGAAACGTGGGAAAACGTGGAAGGGATTCAACCATTGACCAAAACACATTCAAAATAGCATGGGCATCCTTACAGACCCATCCCCTGACATTTTTAGCCATGCTGGGAGAGAATGCGAGCCATTCTTCATTAAAAACGGTGGTTGAAACGTCATTTCTGTCCATGACCACGTGCCAGAGGTGTTTTTTGATTTTCTCTCTCCAAAATCCATCAAAATGAAAAAATTACCCTGAATCTTGTAGATAATTTCACCATATTTCCATTGATATAAAGAATGCGAAAACCGAGCTCGATCGAAAGATATGGCCATTTGAAGTTTTAGGGCAAAACAGGCCAAATCGGGTCAGCGGGCAAAAATTTGAATTTTTGCACCTTTTTGGTCATTTGGAAAATTTTCCAAAATTTCCCTGCACTCCGCCACTCTAGGTGCCACGTGGCGGCATCTCATTAGCCACGGCCTTTCAGGGAAAATTTTTCCAAAACTCCGCCGAGCCATAACTTCAAAAATACATGGAGTTAGGAGGAAAACTTTACCTTTCTCGGAAAGCCGAGAAAGAGCTCTATCCAATGGTGTCATTTTAGAAGGTTTTGAGTGCCTAAAAAGCAAAATATTATGACTGAGGCACAAGAGAGGAAAAAAATGAGAGGAGTTCCCAACATTAATTCATCGTTCATCAATGTTTCCGCATTGTTATTTCTACGCCATAGTCATAACCTTCAAATGCGCATTTTACTTCTTGACCACAAACCTCCTTCCGCATGCCCATATGCGCCAAGTACTTCACCATTGCACCTTCTTCCAAGTATTTTCCACTACTGTAGCCTACCTCATGTTATATTGTGTGTCCATTTTTCCATCTATGGTCTTCATTTAGGAGTAATTTTTTTCTATCTACACCCTTCCAAAAAGCACCTACACAAAATTTTCCTTATGCATACCCATCTTCAGATGAAAATCAACTATATTCAACTTGGTAATGAACCCTATATGTAAACCACCCCACACTAAGGGTATGTGGTCCTCTATGCACATGAAAACACTTAAATTGTAATCAAGCTTCTAGTGCGCAAGTGTGCTTATTACACAAAACACTGAACTAAATTGACAAATCATAACAAAACGATGAAGGAAACACATATAAAGGAAATGCATTAAGGGAAACCTAATCTAAGTGGAAATACTACCTTATTACAAACACCAAGAAGACTTATTTATAGTAGGGCTTCATCCTACTCCCATTGAAGTAACCAGAAACCATGTTCCATCCAATGCCTCTAATTGGAAAGTGCCTGAATCAAGTATATAAGTGATAACATATGGTCCCAACCAATGCACCTTTAAGCTTTCCAAGGTGGTGTAAAAAAATTTGAATCATACAAAGTACCATTTTCCCAACCTCAAGCTTCTTATCCTTGATGTGCTTGTCATGCCATGCCTTCTACCTATATTTTTCTTATTTCTACTCCATCTTGCTATGGCACACCTTTCATCCAGTTGCATCAATTTTTCAATACGTTCTTCCAATGCTTTCTCATCATCCAAACCTCCTCATGTGCATAATACACAAAGAAGGTAACATGAATTCCATGGGAGAAATTCCTCGCACAAAACACCAACTGAAAGGGTGTTGCTTTATTCAACCTCTTATAGGTTGTCCTGTATGCCCAAAGTACCACAGAAACCTTGTCATCCCAATCTCTCCTTCCAACATCACAAATTTTGGTCAAGGTATGGCTCAATATCTTGTTGAAAGCCTCAATAGTTCCATTTTCCTGAGGGTGATAAGGGGTTTTCCTATGGTGTGCAACCATAAATTCATCCAATAATATCCTAATAGTCTCATTAAGGAAATGAGTACCCCTATCACTTGTTAAACTTAAAGGGCATCCATACCTACTAATAATATTTTCCCATAGAAACCTTGTTGTTGTAGTTGTTGTGTAATCCTTTATAGGTGCCACTTCTTCCCACCTTGTAAGATAATATGTACAAGTTATAATATAGTGTGATCTTGTCATGCATGTATGCTAGGAAATAGGGCCCACAAAGTCAATTTCCCACTTCTCAAAAGGTTATGCACTAGTAATAGGCCTCAAAGGCATTTCATCTCATTGCCCAGGATTTCAAGGCACTGATAATGGTCACATGCCTTACAATATGCTTTGTAATCCTTGTATAATGTTTCCCACCATAGACCAACTAGTAGAATCTTGTGCGTGGTGGCATCCCCTGCATAGTGTCCACCTGCAATACCACCATGAGCCTCTCTACCATAATTTCTTCATGCTCATGCTCAAGTACACACCACGTGTAAAACTTCATCATGACCTAACTTGTATAAGTCTCCACTAATCAACATGTAAGGCATGAACATGAATAGCAAGTTGTTTTTCTTTTCTAAAGCCTTCATTCCTTCAATCACACACTGTGCATAAAAAGACAACAATATCCTCCAAGTCCGAGGGTGCACGTGGTTCAACCTGAATAATTGTGCATCTAGAATTGTGTCCTCAATGCTCTACACGTCCTCTCCTGATTGAATCCTTGATAAATGGTCTGACTAGAATTTCTCTTACCTAGCTTAACCACCACCATAAAATTGAACTCCTAAAACAACAATACCCAATGGCATATGTGCCCCCCTAAAAATGGGCTTGTTCACCAAGTACTTCAATGCCATGTGGTCTATATAAAATATGAAAGGTGTAGCCAAAAAATACTGAAAACTTATGGAGTGCATAGATCATAGACAAGGCCTCACACTCTGTCATTGTATAATTTTTTTATGCTGGAGTCAACTTTCTACTAGCAAAGAAAATAGGATGATCAACAATCCCTTCTCTCAGGATGAGCTAATACACACACCAATGGCCATGCCAAAGGCATCTACATGAACATGAAAAGGCTTGGACCATGAAGGAAAGTGTAAAATAGGTGTTGTAGTAAGCCTTTCCTTCAGTGTGTCAAACGTGCGTTGTTGTGCCTCACCCCAATAGAACTTTCCTTTTCCCTTGAGTAATTATTCTAAGGGCATGTGAAATGATCTTCTTGCATATCCCTTTATAAATTTTCTGTAATAACCTCATGTGTCCCAAGAATCCATGTGCACCTCACTTTGGCTAGTAGGCTCTTCTAAGCCCAAAATGACATACTACCTTAGCAAGATCCACTAGCAAGCCTTCTTTACAAATGATGTGTCCCAAAAAAATTCCAAAGGGTGTGGAAAATATACACTTCTTAATGTTCAAAGATATGCTCAACTACCTACATCTCTCAAACATCAACCTCAAATTATCACAATGATATTTCATGAGCCCATAGACTGTCCAATCATCTAGATACACCTATAAGAACTTGTGAATAAAATCTTGGAATGCTTGTACCACTATGCGCGAAAATACTACAGGTGCATTCTTTAATCCAAAGGGCATAACCATGTATGAAAAACTTCCCCACTCGGTGGTGAAAGTTTTCTTCTCTTGATCTTCTTCATCTATCCTTACCTGATGATATCCAGAGAATCCATCAATGAAGGAGTATATTTCATGCCCTACAACGCCTTCCAAGATTTCCTTAGTAAATGGTGTGGGAAAGGGATCAATCACACATGCAACATTTAACTCCCTGTAATCCACACAAATCTGATTCTACCATATTTCTTGATGTTGATCACCATAGGGCTCACCCATTCTAACTCCTCGATTGGCACAATGATTCCAGAAATTAACATTTTGTCAATTTCTTCTTTTACCTTGACACACAAGTTTGGATTCATCCTGTAAGGCCTCTTCCAAATTGGGTATACCTTCCTTTAGCTTTATCTTCATCTCTCCCAATGATTCATGTACACCTTTCAATTCATGATAGCCTCTAGGGAATAAGTCCTAAAGTCACACAATAACTCAATGATTTTAGAAACCTTCAGAGTCAAACCAATAATCTCTAATAATGGCTTCCTTAGGTTCAACATCCATTCCAATGTTCACTTTCTTGGTCTTCATAGGGATCATGGTAGGCACATGTGCCTTCTCATCTAACTTTCCAAGACTTCACACCCTCTATGTGCTCAATATCTAGGTTCTCTACCTCTTCATCATCAACCATGTAGATCATCTTACCCTTTTCTCTTTCTAGGTAGGCATGCCCAAGCTGCTCTACATCTATTTCTTCCTCTTCAAAGTGTGCCACTAGGTCTGATTCTCCTAACAAATCCTGAAGTAACTCTTCAACCTTTGCACTATCTCCCATAGTTAAGCACTTCATAACCTACAATGCCTCATTCACCAAAGGTTTAGAAGAAAAGTAATCAAAGGTCTTGTCATACCTTCAATAAGTTCTTGCCAATTTCTAGTCACCCTATTCAACTCTACGTAGACATACCATGCACACATGCACAACCTCACAAGTGAAATAAAACTTGTGCACCCACAAAAAGGTGGTAAAGCTTCCTGCCCCATTGTCTAGAGTCTCTCACACTACTAAATGTGGTGTTGAATAGATCATTACCATGAAATGCACAAATCTAGTAGGCACATTACTTCTTAGAAACCGAGTAGATAAAGCAATCCTTACTTCTCTCCACTCCAAAATATTATCCCTGTGAACCATCCACCAATGCATGCACTACCATCCCACGTAGAGTATATACTAACATGTTCCTTCTTTCCACCTACATTCCCATTGAACTTCCATAGCAAGTAGGAATACTTCTGGATTCTCCTCACCTGTGTACTTTGGTACTGGTTGCTTCCCAAACACCTGATATTGTGTGGCTTACTAACGCATGCAAATCTGCACTTTGTACTTCACACCAACCATTTCATAAGTGTCATGCACCCAATTATCACATGCATGAAATACTTGTAGTATCACTCATGGACTATGCATCATCCCACTAGAGAACTCCTTTTTTTGATGGCTCAAGAACTTCTGGATCTCGAATGGTGCGCAGACATAAATTTTGTTCAAGTCTTCTTCACTTAAGGGCTCTACATAAGGTGTAGATTTCCCATCTATCAGGTATGATGACACACTCTTCCTTATTCTCAAAGCTGATATACCCCTTATTGAAATGTCAGTTAAGCATTGTTTTTGCATAACACCAAGGGTGCCCAAGTAATGTGGGAAAATTGTCTACTTCTGCAAGTGCTAAGACCTCAAAGTCCCCAGTGAACTTGGCCCCCTATATAGTAATGATGCATCTTTTAAAACTCCAATGGGTGTTTCCTTAGTTTGATTTTCCATGAACAACACATTAGAAGATGGTAATGGAGGTCTTCCCATCTAAACCCATGCATCCAAAGTAAGTACATTTACTTCCTGTTTGTGTCAATCAAGATGTTACTCAAAATCCAACCATCAACAACAACATTTAGAGTAATCTCCTTATCATAATCCAAACTATCCAGAGGAATATTAACATGCAAAAGTTGTCTCTCATGCTCAGTCCCAGTGTGCAGAGTGTTTCCCTTCAACCAGCTCCCCAACAAAGGAATAATGTTCTCTTGGCACAACATCTTTGCAAACCTCTTTCAAATCATCAACATCTATCTGATGGAGATCAACTACTTTCTTTTGTTCTAACTTCCACATTGTTCCTTCAAACATTGTATCTCACCCTATAAATTCCAAATTACCTCCATGGTTTCTTGATAAACCTCCTTTTGATGCATAGGGTCTAGATACTTGGCATGCAGACTTCCTCCTTAGTAATGGTAGGCTTTTTTGTAGAGAGCTTCCCTAGGTGTGTGCCCTCAACGCATGTAGTAATCTTCACATGTACCAACTCAGGATCCGACACTAACTTTGGCATCCATTGGTCTTCCATGGTGTTGTACTCTAACCATTCCCATGCCCTTATTTTCCTATTTATGTTTCTTTCTTAAGTGTTCATACAAGTCGTAGGCATTCTTCATAACTATGATTCTTTCTAAAAAAAACACACAATATTCTATGGACATTCACACCTGTAGTGATCAAGAGATCCACATGTATAACAAGTCCCATGAGGGAAATCACTCCTTCCACCCCCGTGACCTTGACCTCTAAATCCACCTCTGTAACCTCGACCTCTACCACGACCACCATCAAAACCCCTCACTATGATCATAGTCATGATGCTCACCCTTTTCCTTGGAATTATTTACAACACCAGTTTATCATACACAATATCAATGACATCATGGATCTGATCAATCAACCTACAATCTTCAATATCATGAGTCGAGGACCTATAAATCTTACAATAACTGGACACATTCTTTCTTATCGCGTGCTGCAATAATGGGCACCGGCTTGAACTATGGTCCAAGTGACATATCTCACAATCCAACAACAAGGAGCACACTAATTTTCGAGGGAAACTATCCTTAGTATGCCCCTCTACTTCACAATATATACACCAAATTCCACTGTGCATGTCTCATGTGCTGAATTAGCAGATAATTTCTCCAACTATTTTTCCATTACTACAATTTGAGCTTCCAAGAATGGGCTCACTCCTGTGTCCACACTTCCTACTACCTTAGCACGTAGAGTTTCTTCAAGTGCCTCGCATGGATCTATATAAGTCTTATGTGAAATCGCCCTCCTAAAAGGTGTGATCAGTCCTCCAATGAACCACTGTGCATGTTGGCTTGCATGGATGTCATAAGATAACTTAGACAAGAGAGTCTTGAACTGAGCATCATATTCTCAAACACTTTTAGTAGTTCCCTACTTAATATCCTTTGAGCACACTTATGCTTTTCTGCTCAAACTCAGGATATAAAATTCCTTTAAGAAAGCATCTCACAACAGTTGTATAATCCACACAAGTCTTGATCAGGATCAAACTTTCTATACCAGTTTGTGTGCACATGTCCCTACAACGTAGTTACAAAATGACTTACCTTGCACTCTAGCTATAATCCCTTTGCATGCCACCATATATCTCACACATATGCATGTGCTTGGTTGCATCTTCAATGCCTCTATACTCTAGAAGATGGATGAGAGACATCTCCATATAAATTTTCTAAGGTTGGTGCAGACCTTTCCCACCATATCCAAAACCTCTTGTATTTCCTCCTATATTTCCACCACTCTGATCCACCAGATCCTCCAATGCCCAAGCCACCTAATCCTCCCTGATCCACCCCCTCCAGTAGGTAATGGACCAGAAGATGCACTACCTTGTGTTCCATGGTTGTGCTAAAACTGAATGCCCATATTCTATGAAGTTTCACTACTTCTAGATGTGATGCCAAGGTTCTATGCACCTACATTCTATGTGACAATGCGCCAAAAAAGATACCTCCAACTGGTCCTCCAAATAAAGTAGATGATGATTACACCATAGATGAATAAGCTCCCTGATTAACTCCTAAACTTGACTACAAATTAACTCTATCTACTACAACTCTACTGCTCACACTAGCTTTTTGATTATTAACTATCATAGAAAACTAAAAACCAAGCACAAGGGCTAGGTCACTAGGTAGATTCAATGCGCACCCATGGCCCATGTCATCTCTATCGGCGTGCTCTCATCTTTGAGGCTAAGAGGGTTCCCTACCATGATTTCCCAAATGGGGGAGATCCAGATGCTTTGGCTCCATGTCTTCTACATGAGCTCCAAATCCTTCACGAGCCATCTCTCTCCATAATGCCATTGATTTTGTAACTTCACGCTACTTCTCTAAATCCCTCTCGCACACCTCATTGAACTTAAGTCCACCTTTCTTCCCTTTCCTTTCTTTGCTAGGTCCACCATCCTTACCAAACCTTCTCCTTCCCCCATGCATGGTGGGGTTTAGTTATCCATCGCTTCTCTTCCAAATCCAGGGTTACAATCAGGATCTTGATCACCAATGGAATACCATGCAAAATATGATCCTCTGGGTTCACACAAAAATTAAAACTCAACAACCTCTAGGGAAAGAGTAAGTTGAAAACTACATACTCAAGAATATAGTTGTTCAAAACACCATGGAACCAAACATCCACAAAGTGCACGTCCAAATCAGATCTACATCATATACAAGGCTGGAATTTCTTCCTACATCCAAACAAGCATGTGAAACCTCCAATTCCTCTTAGATGCATAAGCAACCACCACTCACTACACTAACTATATGGGAAAGATAGAAAATAACATCTCATATAATGCATCATATAGATTCTTCTCAACCCATGCTGCATGCATTAAAATCAGGTCCAGTGTTGAATCTGATGATACTCTTCTTCCATATCTACTAACCACTCCTCAATACTTGGCCAAGGTCAATCGATATGTCTTCATCATGCAACATCCTAAAAAATAACTGAGAAAGAGGTCCCAAATGGAACCAATGATGTAGCCTAGAATTCACTACAAATAACCCAAGGCATGCTGACACATCACTCATTTAATTGAGCACTCACCCAAAGTGCGCAAGGGTACCAGGTCCCTCTTTAGAGTTGTTTTTGTCCATAATGTTAGCATGATTGCATATGTATATATTCCAGATCCATAACGAATATAAAATAATCCATAGTGCATAAACCATAGATCTAGATCTAAACCATATGAAATATTGACTAAACAATGATTATAATGAGATTTACCATGCAATAACCATATTCAATCACATCTAACACCAATATCCAGCCAATATGATCCATTATATAAATAAACTACATCTTTATAGCTATGCGCCTTTACTGAAAACATAAAAGTATGAAACATCATAATAATATCATTTCTATAGTTTACTCTAAGTATAAATCCTATTATTAAACCAAAACTTTGTATAGTGCTCATAACTAAATCTACACATCCCAAAATAGTCTTATGTGAACTACAAGTCTCCATGTTTTTGCATTCTCACCACTTTATCTCCAAAAAATATCCTAGATCTTCTCACAATCTCCAAAATATCCTAGATCTAAGTCATGTGTACACTTATCCTAGGCACGCATTGTTTTGTTATATTTTTGCATCCTTCTATGCACCATGCGTCCACGTGCTCAATCCTTACGTGTTTTCATACTTAAGCTATCTTTTATCTTCTCAACAATATCATGGTCAAATTCGAATCTAAGTAAAATTTGATGGTAGTTGTTTGTAGTGCACGACAATTTTCATGAGAGTGACCCCAACTAATATGCAGCCAACAGATTTACTTGCATCATACCATTAAGGATTAGGTCAAGAAGGATCTAAGATTTTCGTAAAAGGATTAGGTAAGTGAAATTTCAAATCTTCCTTTCTCAATGGTTGATGATAGTTAGGCTTATTTGTGTTATTATTTTATTGGTCAATGTTGAAAATAATACTATTTGAAGAAGCGACAAGAGGAAGAGTATTGGAGGTTCCGTCATTTGTTGCATTCTTGTTCTTACAAAATTGAAGGATTTGGACTTTTTATTAGTTTTTATCTTAGGAGGAGATTTCTCAAACTCCCTCATGAGATAATCTTGTCTTTTATCTTTCTTGAAAGCTTCTTCTAGATATGAGGGAGAAAAGGACCTCACCTTATATTGAAGGCAAGGTTCAAGAGCTCGTAATAAAAGCTAGAAGAGGCTATCGTTAGGCATATTATCTTATAATTATGTATAAAGGGTCTTATAATGCTTGATGAAGGCTCACGTTGATTCATTTTCAGATTGTTGGAAGTCAATGAAAGAATTGATATTGTTCTTAGGTAGATCATGATATTGAAATTCATTTACTAAGGTTGTCACCAAGGAATCAAGTTCAACTATGGAAGTAGGAGGTAAGGTATGATACCAATCCAAACTATCTCTAGTGAGAGTCTTATATAGGATTTTGTGGAAGCATATGAATTGGTTTTAACCCATTCCTTGTAAAGGTTTCCAAATTCCTTGATGTGAAGGGTGGAATCAGTGGACCCATCATAGAAAATAGGAGTAACGCCACTAATATACATGCTAGCAATGTAAGGTGCTAGAGAATCTTTTTAGAATACTCTTAAGACTTATTTTTGGATAGGGGTTTGGTGATGGGAACCCCATTAGGCCCATTTGGGAGGGGACATGGTTCCCCAAGAGTCAATTGTAGGGATATATACTAGTTGAGCCATATTGGCTTGTATTTGAAAGAATTGATTTGTAGTAGTGGATTGTTGTTAGCTCATCCTATCATTAAGATGGAGAATAAGGATGGATGGGTTAGAATTAGATGCATTCTCATATGAGCCTACTTTAAGACCTTTCCCTTTTTCTTCCCTATTGTCAAGTTGTTTGGAAACAAATTCAAGAAGACGTTATCCAAGCGTGTTTGTGAAGTTCCAATCTACACTATGTATGAGAGTTGGTGTTAATGGTGTAAATATCTATCTTAAAGTGATTCTCCTATGGGTGGTTATGAGTTTGAATATAGGTTAGGAAGAATACTCAAAACCAACATTGCTCATTGGTACCTTGAGAAATAGTACACACAATTTAGAAAATGGTGGTTTTCATGTGTATGTACTTGAAATGGTAATGTTCCTAGTCTGGAAAAAATATCTAAGGTATGGAGCTCCTCAATATTTTACCTAGATGCCAAGGAAAATGTTTTTACATGCAAATCGGGTCATTCCTTGAAGACTATTTCTATTTTATTGTGACAGTTAGACTAGTGAATCTCTTTGGTCTAAAATCTAGAAGATATCTCATTTTCAAGTGCAAAACAAGATTGGAAACGTATATCAAATACATCTATTGAATATTTCATCAAGGTACAATGGCATAAAAGTGAATTAAAAGGGGGTGTAAGACTTCAAATGGAAGCCTATGGTTTGAATCCTAAAACCCTCATGGTGTAAAATGTTGAAAGATTAAGCAAGTGATCTTATTTGCAATATATCGGACCATATATAGACGTAGAAGTTGTGTATATACCTTCATATTTCAAGATGTCTCTATAGTTGTGTTAGGCTAATAATGTATGTGAAATCATAAAATCTCTTCACATTATCAGTTTGAGTTGAAACACAATGAATACTCATCCTTTAAAGTTGCTTCATTGAAAAGATTTTAAATTTTTTTCCCTCCTCACAGTGTATGATAGAAGGTAAATTTCTCCTCGATCTTCATCTCCAAATCATGAGTCAATTGAGTTCTCATTCCTTGTAGTGTGCCAAGAAACATCACGATTGTGGTCTAAACACTTGTACTCTTTAAATATGGTGGTAGTGTGATAAATGCTTCGTGCTCTATTTTTGAAGACCTTCAAGATACTAATGATGATGAAAACCCTTGTAAACCTTGGTGTCCATGAAATTAAATCTTGATACTAAACTGATTTGACATGCATCCTTTCTCCTAATGCACTTTTAATTGCTCAAATGAAGTTGTGAAGTATATGGAGAAGAATGAGATATGTTTAGGGAGGTATAAGGTTTCTTTAAAGGAACTTGTAACATTCCATCTCATTACCTACACTTGAAAGATCCTAACTCAAGCTACATTACAAGTGGTATACGGTGAAAGCATATGACAAGTCAAAAAAATGTTACAAATCAGGGATTAAATGTTAGTTGAAGGATGTGTTAGCAAATGATAGTTACAAAGAAGGTTGGCAGAATGTCATGAAGATTAAGAGATTGATTTTTCAACATTTTACCTCAAGGAATCTTTCAAGATCATGCACATCACAAAGAAAAATTTGAAGCATATACGATGTGGTTATGATAATGTGAGACAGTCTAAAAGAGAAAAAAATATCCTTTTGTACGAGCGAGTTAAGGGAGTTTGGTGAAAAGCCTTTGAATTTGAAGGGGAAAAGTCATATGTTGTAGTTAGTTAGTTGCTTATAAAACTTATTTATGAACATGAAATGGCTTGCTGATATATATTGAAGCATGTGAGAGCCTTATTAAGGTGATAGGTCATCTTGGGTAAAGAATCGACATGAAGTCATCTTGGAGGGGTATAGAGATCTGATAAGATCACCCTTTAGAAGAAAAGAGCTTGATTCAATGTGCAAATCATCCTTAAAGACTTGATATCAGTTGTATAAGAAAAAGAGTAGGTTATTGATGTTGATGAGAGCTGAGGGATAATTTGAAAGAGTAAGAAGAGCGCTAAAACTATGAAAAAAAAGGAGAAGAGAAGAGAAGATATGTGATCTAAAATAGTGATCATAAGATGTAGATGTATGCAACAAGGTGATGAAGGTGATAAAATTTCATATGAAAAAGTATGAGTTGTTGGTCGAGTAATTTGGGAGTGAGCTTCCTTACAAGTAGGTGCTTACAAAATAGTAGTCAAGTGGGTGCTTGGAATTGAATTGAAGTAGGTGATTCAAAACTAGAGTGGGTGGTTTAGGGTGAGTGGGTTCTTAGAATTGAATTGAAGTAGGTGCTTCAAAACTGGAGTGGGTGCTTCAAGGTGAGTGGGTGCTCACCACATGGTGAAATCATTGTAACCTTATAAGACAATTTTTCCAAGCTAGTTCTCTGATTTCAATGGTTTTTCTCCCTTATTGGGTTTCCCACCTTAAATCTTGTCTTCTCATGTGTTCATATGTTTTTTCCTCTCTCTCTCTCTATCATGGTTGAGTATTCATGCTTATCATGGTTAAGATAGTTAATTCTATTTGATTGAATCCATGAAAATTACTTGAAATTTTTAAAGAGCGATGATTCACCCCCTCTCAATGCCTAGAATTTATAACACCTTATCCCTTGAATGGATGCTATATGGATGTTTTAGAGTTATTTATGTGCCTTTTGGATGCAAGCTTAGGTGATGATAGTAATGATTAGTGTTTGGTCCTTTATTTTAAACACATAACTATGTATTTATATGATTTCCTTGTTTTAATTTTGTAATTGACAGCTAGAAGACCAAACCATAATTGAAAAATATTCTCAAAAGATAAAAAGAGGTGCAAAAAGAGTGAGTAAGATAGAAAAGGGTGTCCCGACATGGCATTGGTGTCTAAAACCATAGAAGATAAATTAATAAAAACCTGATTGGGTGGTAGGGTGTGTAAGACCAAATATAAATCTAAAAATAAATAAAATATTCCAAAGATAGTTGTCAATTACTAGTTTTCTTGCTTAGGAATCATGTAAATACAAGTATACTCGTAGGACCTAGAAATGTACCCAAGTGTGTGACTTTATGTCTACACCAACATGTAAGTGAAATTGACAACCGCGATAAAATATGAAGTTTGTTTACACACTTATTTATTTGTTCCTTTCAGCATGTAAATTTTATTTCATACTTGAAGGTGGGAAATGTAGACAAGTGACAACTTGGGATTTGTAACTAAACATGACTTGTGCGCATATTCCAAGCCTAGTTGATCTATCCTTATCTCTCTTGCATGACTTGCTTTTTTATTCACATTGTTTATTCCCTCACTAATTTCATCAATTCTCAACTACATATTTCCTCCCAAACATCATTCATATAACTTCACAAATTCCCATAAACTACATGTATGACACCATTCATTTAGGACAAAAAAAATTATTGGTTTGATTCGGTAATGATATTTTTGTTCTTATCCATCCAATGGTTACTTTTTCAATTTGATATATTTTATGGGTTAGTTAATATCCTATAGGTTGACCTTAATGTGAATTTTTACCTATGAAATCCCATAAAGGTAAGCTTAACTCACCTATATACCTCGCTTAGCACTTTTAAGAGCATAATTACAAAATACATTCCAAAAGTACTTTGAGCTCTCTTAAATCACTTCAAAGCAACAACACAATCTAGGATCAGCTTTGATATAGGCCTAAATCACTCCCAACTAGGTTTAAGAGTTTTTCTTCTCATTCTATATAGATTCAAATATGATTCAAGAAAATCATGTTAAACCATTACTACATTGTGATGTGATAAAATTGTCAAAACTAATTGCATTAATATAGATATCAAAGTCTAGGTGGAGAACTACATGTAGTTTGAGGCCTCTTCAAATTATTTCCAATGTAAGGGGTATACATTGTACTCCAACCCAACTACCAACCTTTTTAAGGATCTCCTACCCATGGTTATGGTTTGAATCTGATTCACCTCATACATAAGGTTTCAAAGAGAAGGTTATCATAATCATTCTGAAGTACAAAAAAAGTTACAAAGCACCAATATATCACTCCATGAAATCGTGTGACACTACCATACATAATAAGTGGCTCTATAATTGTTTATTTTGACACTCTAGTTCTAGAAATGAAGTGGTTTCAAATCATTTCTAGTCTAAACACTCACATGACACTAACAATTCAACTTCCTACATTTGTAATCAACTAATTCCATTATAATTAGTGATTTAACTAATGTTTCCCTCTATTTTGGTCAATTAATGACACTTTGTTAATTAACTAGCCTTTATCACATTTTGATGCCAATTAACAACACTTTGTTAGTTATAATCCTCTTCAATTGATTAATTAACTATTATTAGTTAATTAAGCCTTTTTAACAATGTATTTAATCAATAAACCCTTTTATTGGCTAAATCCCTCTTTCAAATGCTTCAAATCATATCAAATTCCTCCTAAATCACCTCCAAATAGCCTAAAAAGCTTATTCTAGCCTATTAATTAATCCTAGTTGATTAATTAAATCATCTCCAACTCCCATGAGTTGTTAATCACTTGTTAATTCCTCTAATCAAGCTTAACAAGTCTAAATCTACTTTATCCTTTATCCCACATTCATTGGGATTCAAGCTTCTCCCAAATGGAAAGCTATATAAAGGACCAAGCTCCTTCCTTCACACCTTACACCATACTTTTGATAGTATTTCATATAAAACATATGATTAAGAGCCTTTCTCCATTGATGGAATAGCTTGCTCATCTTTGCATCCATTTCTTCATGCTTGATTAGTAAAGGAAGATCTAAACATGGCCTTGTAGCCATTTTAGTGAGATTCTTTCATCATCTTGAAGCAAAAACACAAATTTGATTGCTTATGATCTTCATAGGTTCATAGTTTTAAAGGCAATCATACATTTTAGTAGGAATGGCTTGTAGTTAGATGATTTATTTCATGTTATTGCATATTAGCTTTCCATTAAGCTCTAATCATGATGGTTCTATAGTAAATTTAGCTTTTCTTTGAGACTACTAGGTGTTAGCCTCTTTTAATTAGCATAGTAAATTTAATATGAACACATTTGGCACACCTGGTGGGACATACTCCATTGTCCTTTGCATTTATTTTCAAGATTTTTAGATTAGTTTCAAATTTTGGTTACTAACCCTCATTTTAGCATATTTTAGATAAATATGGTGTTTCTTAACTAGATTAGTTGAGTTTTCCTTGTTTTGTTTCTCTTTTTGCAGGAATAAAGGAGGTGAGGTGCTTGCCAAATTTGGATCAAATTGATAAAGTTTTGAGATTTTTGACATTTTTTCTTATCAAATCCCATGTTTTTGATGATACACAGGTGCCTTGCACTAGCGAAAGAACCCTTGTGTACTTCTTTGAAGCTTGCGCTAGTGAGAAAACTCATGTGCTACTACCACTGTCAAAGCTTGTTACTACTACTCACTGTGCTTCAGCTTTGCTACTTATTACTTCTCTTTACATTTTTTTTCAACTATATTTTTTTTTTACTCTGTATGGGCATGTGCTTACTTACTACTATAGGCTTTGCTACTACTTACTTGGCTTATGCTTACCACTCTCTCTCTCTCTGCTAGTGAAACACTTTTTGTGTTTTTTTCTCAAACTTGTCTGTGAGATTATCCTTACGCTAGTGAAAAGCTTGCCTTGCATGTTAGCAAGCTTATCCTTGCACTACTACTTTATCCATGCTACTTATTGCACAGGCTTGTGCTAGCACTGTTGTGTTAATTTTTTGGCTCAGTTTTTTGAGGTTTCAGATTCTAATTTTTTATGTTTTTTATTGTTTTTACAGGTTTTCCTAACTATTTTTTTGTATGGTTTTAACATTTTTAATCATATTTCTAACATGTTGTTAAGCTTTAATGAGAATCATGTTTCCATGCTTTACTTAAGTTAGACTAAATTTTGTGTATGCTCTTCTCTTCTCTTGCACCTTAGGGTGATCTTGAGAATCAAAAAGTAACTTTAGTTTTCATTTTTCTAACATTTGGTTAATTTGGAAACTTAATCTTTCATTTTTTTTAAGGAATGAACAATTTATCAAGCTTTGTTTAAAGTTCATTTGATTTAAAGTTTTCCTTTGCATTTATCTAGTTGAATCAAATTATTGTGTATGCTCTTCTCTTTGCATCCTTGATGATCTTGAGAATCAAAAGAAACTTTGGTTCACTTTCTATTGGAAACTACTAAATCTTTTTGCGTAGACCTAATTCACTTGTCAAAGACTTGGGATCTAAACAAACTCTAACTACACATGTGTGTTGTAGGTTTCAATGGTGTACTAAACCTCATTAAGATCAAAGATAAAAAAACACCACTTTATTCAACACACTTGTATTTAGCAGGTTTCGGTTAAGAGCTATGGCTCATCCACTTTAAACTGGGGAAGTATCTTGGCATAAGCCATAAAACTCATTATGAGGATTACCCCAGAACCCCAAAGTAGTCCACACCTTGAGAGAACTGGTGGATGAAATGGGAAGTGCCCCTACCCACTTGACTAGTTGAAAACCTTTGTGAGAAAAGCTTCATGTTTCCTGTATGGGGCCCCATTCATTAATTTGATTGTGGGGTAATGGTCTATTATCTAGAAGATAATTCTAGAAATATACCTCCTTTAGGAAATAATTGGTGAGTTTGTGAACAAAATCCTAGGTGAACCATTTGGCATTGGGGCCAACTTGACTTTATCCATCATGTTCTAAAGAGCTCTCACAAAGTGAAAAATTTTTTGAGAGTCAAAACCTTGTTATTCAAACAAGGGGAGAGTCCATTAAAGTTGAAGCCATGTTTATTCATCACAAAACTTACAAGGCATTACTTTGTCCTAGTTTCTACCTTGTCCTAAGACAAGGCAAAACTCTACCAAAGTTAGGCTAAGTATTTTTCATCACCACTTGGTCTACTCCTTTGTTTTCTTGTTTCCATTTTGGAAAAAAAAAACATACATACGTAGATACCACTAGAAATAATCATGTCCACCACTTTTGTATTCTACTCACATGACTAGGTTGCAATGTCGGAATGTGAGTGTTGAAAGTGTGAATGGTACATCTTCATGTTCTAGTAGGCCCTTTGTCTCACACCCATATTGAGACTCATTATCATTGTAGCTAGGTTGTCTCATCATTGAATTCCTTTGAGTTGTTATACTTCCCACATTATATCAATATAATTGTGATACTTACATCTTGTTTCCTTTGTGAAACTTGATCTAAGTCTCTAAGTTGTATTGTTATGTTGCTCACATAAATAAAACTTCTTGATATACTTAGACTTAGTTTTGATCCCAACATTTCCTTGAGTTTTGGAAAGTGTCATTTGTTACATTACTTGCTCATTGTGGTAACATCATTTTGATACTAAAATCTTGCTTTTTCTACAAATCTTGATTAACGTGTCCAAATAGTGTTGTTGCACTTGCTCACATTTGTAGCCTCCATTTTCAAAGACTTGGACTTTGTTTGTATCTAAACTTGTTTTAGTATACCTTGTTTGGAGATCACGTCAACACCTTCTTAGTATTTAGGCCTTGTTTATTCTAAACTTGACCTAAGTGTTGATATTGTGTTGTCATTATTTTACACCAAACCTATCTTTGAGAATGTAGGGAGTAGTTATTCTTGTGATTGGATCATAGTCTTGTACTTGATTGTTTTTTCCTAGATACTTCTTGCTATATGGTACCTTATATTATATGTGTCATTATTTATTCTTTGGTATTCTTGGTTCATATTTCCTTGATCCTTTGGATTGGTTTCCATTCATTATTTGACATTCTTTGTGATGATTTGATGTCATTACACTACTTGGTTTTATCCTAGGGTCCATTTTAAATCAACCTTAGTAAAACCTTTCTTATTATGCCTCCTATCACAAGGATGGGGCATCAAAATTAGGGTCAAATCCCTTTGTAAATGACAAGATAAACCCACTTTTTGAAGACAACACCATGGTTGATCATAGTGGTGGTGAGGAGAATTCTCCTCGGGAGGAATTTGAATTTAGTCCCCACCCAAATAGATAACTTCTTGTTTCAAAATAGACATGAGGTTCTTATGTGTTGTAGAGTTAGGGGCCAAGTTTCCATCTATGTTTGATCCCTCTCTCCTCGTTCGCATGGTTCAAGAAGAAGAAGTAGAGATCCTCCATGTAACATTGATGAAATCCTAAACCCAGGACATGCTTCTACTTCTGGCCAAAAAATGAGGAAGAAGTGCCTTCTCAAAATGATGGAGGATATCACATCCCCATTGTCAAAATTCATTGAGGATCATGAAGAACATGTTAATCATGAAAAACTCCTCTCATGAAAATCAAAAGAGATACCAACCCAAGAGGTTACCTTAGAACAAAAAATACAAGCTCTTTCTCACCAATTGGAAAGCTTGGCTTCACATGTTAATAAGGAATCAACAAAGACTCCTAGAAAAGAAAAACCTAGAGCTTCATATCAAGGAGTTTTATACCAAGACTCCTAGACAAGAAAAACCTAAAGCTTCGCATCAGGAGTTTTATACTAAGACTCCTCGTCAAGAAAAATGTAAAGAACATATGAGGAGTTATACACAGATAAAAATAATGGTGAAATAACTAGACTTAACCATTTATATAGGCCAACATCACCTACACAAGGGAAACTCTTTGACCAAGAGTGGTTATCCATGAAGAACACCCTTACTGCTTTACAAGAAGGCAATGTAGGCAATAGTAAAAAGTATCAGTTTGAGGAGTTATGCCCATATCCCTTCGATAGGGGCTATGTTGCAAGTACCTTTCCCTCATCACTTTGATTGTCCCAAGTTTGAAAAATACAAGGGAAAAGGTGATCCAAGAGACCACATTAAATACTTTTACATGGCATGTCAAGAGGTCACTTTTAGTGATAATTATCTCATTCACCTTTTCCCACGGAGTCTAGGGGGTCAAACACTCAAATGGTTTTTACATATACCTAAAGGGTCCATTTCTACATGGCTAGAATTAGCATAACACTTTTGTGTGTCACTTCTCCTTTAACATGGAAAATGATGTTACCATGATAGATTTGTGTAATGCAAAACAATGAAACAATGAAAGCTTCACTAGTTTCTTACAAAGATGGCGAGGGCTCACTAGTCGCTTCCCTTGCTCCATACCAGAGAAATAATTTGGTTAACATATTTGTACCTAACTTACACCCTGAGATTACTTTCCACTTGCAGATGCATTGTGGAAACACATTTGAAGAGGTCATAGAAAAAGGTAGTCAAATTGAAAAAAATTGTTAGCAAAAGGGACTTTAAAACCCTTTCACATGATAATCATGATTCAAAGCCTAACAAAAAAATCAAATTTCATTCCAAAAAGAACAATAATGTCATCATAGGTGATGGTATAATAAACTCTAAATGAGTACATGTTGTTCAAAACCATGCTCCTTTGAAACTTGCTAAGGGACCTCCGACCCCAAGTACAAACGTCACACTTTCACCCCTCTATCTGACTCTATGTCATCGATATTAAAATAGTTAGAGGTGGTTCAACATGGTTAAATACCCAAAACTATACCCTATGGAGATGATGCACCTAAGCCATCATGGTTTAGAGAAAATGAATATTGTGCATTTTTCATCGTGTCAAGGGTCACAAAACTGATAAGTGTTTGAAGTTGAAACACTTCATCCAAGACTTAATTGATAGTGGTGATGTGGAAATGGATTCCTCTGCCCCTAGTAAATATACCAATGCAAACTGGGAATTTACAAAGAACCTTTCCCCAAGCATAACAAAGGAAAGGAAAATTCGATCAAGGACAATTCATCCCAAACCAAAAATGCCAACTATGTTGCAAAAAAAATAATCCTTTTGATGCCCTAATTGGTTGTGTTAACCCACCTTTTGAGCATATCAACACCATTAAGATTAAAATGAAGGAGTGTGTGGCAATGTGACGTGTGCTCACCTTTTTATCTCAGAACCTCCTCCATCTACCCCTCAGGACAGTCATTATGATGTTTTAGAGAAACTTGAGAAAACTACTACTAAGATTTCAATCTTAGATCTTCTCAAAATATCTAATGTTCACAAGGACATCCTTTGTAAAACATTACAGGGGTCAGGAGTGTCAGTTGATATTGACCCTACATGCTTCCAAGCCATGGTCACATAGATTGCTCCAATGGAGCACATAACCTTTAGTCATGAAGAGATTCCTGAAGAGGATCCTACCCATAACTTACCCTTACACATTGAGGTCATTATCAATCGTAAGAAGATAAAAAGGGTGCTTGTGGATGGTGGATCGGGTTTGAATATTTGTACTTTGAAACTGGTTCAACAACTAGGTCACACTAAAACTGATCTAGAAACTAAGGTCATTACCATCAAGGCATATGATAATGAAGAATGAAAATCAGCCAACATGATCACTTTCTCACTGGGAGTAGGGCCTACTACTCATGATACTAAGTTCCATGTTTTAGACTTGGAGCTTCCTTACAACATACTTGCTTTGGTCACCCATGGATTCATGCCATGTAGGTCATACCTTCTACGTATCATCAGTGTTTGAAGTTATATCATGAAGGAAAACCATCACTATTCAGGGGGATCTCAACCCTTTTCTCATTACAGAGCATTTTCGGGTTATTTTCCCACCACTTATGAATGCCCTTCTACAGAGATGGTCATTCCAATTCAATCAAGGTGCTCACCTCATGAGTTGATCCAGATACCTTATCTATTAATGATAATGGTGCTTCTACATCATATTCTCCTTTTTCTTCATGGGAGATGAAATTTGTTGCAAATGGCTTGTGGAGAATATGATCTCCAATATGCCCTTTTAGTTTCCAAGCTCCCCTATCACCCAAAGCATGTGGTAGGCCTTGCCACAAATATCAATGGTCTAGAGAAAATTGTAGCATAGACACTTTTACTCCTAGTGGTTTATTAGCAGATGAAAATTTCTTAACAATATTGTATCCCAACCTTTGGATGATGAGATGGCTCCATGCTATCAATCACCCAAGTATGTTATCCCCAATAAAATGTATGTATGGGATACAAAGGATATGGTTACAAATGCATAAACAACAAGGTATGTGGGAAGCTCTTCCGATACCACATCACAAGGTTTGTAAATATGGTATTGGCATTCATTCCATATGGGTCTCATCCCCAAAGAGGTCGAGGCTTCCTCTTCTAAATGTGAAGATAGTTCATCTAAATACAAAAGTGAAACAATTTCCGTGTAGTCTTTACGAAGACCTTTCCTCCACAACTTTTTTCTAACACACGGATATCTTAACTATAACCCCTCATATCCCCTACCATTCCAACATTAGACCTTTCTACCCATCACTTGTTAATTGGGACCAACAACAACATGTACCAATCAACATCTTTGAAAATGATGAAGCTATTGGTGAGTTTATGGGTCTTCGTGATGACATTCTAGTTGGTGATCATAAGAAGGGATTCTCCATCAACCTTGACACATGCACATATTTTGGGAGGAGGTTGAGTTTTACAGTCATCAAAAAAAATAAGAAAGGGAAATATTTCCACAGAGAAGCCTTGCAAAAAGAATAGGTCCAAGTCCTATAATGAAAACCTTTTTGAGGCACTAAGACAAACAAAAAAAAAAAATCAATGGACAAAGAAGTTGACCAACCTAAGGGTGAAAATATCATTGAGACACCCTTAGAAGAAGAAGATCTCAATCTCCCCCCTGATCCTACATGCATGGAGGAAGAATCCAAGTTTCTTGTGGAGGAGACCATAGATGTAAACATTGGTACAAAGGAAATACCTAGAATGGTCAAGTTGGGAGCTTCGCTCTCAACCCAAGAACAAAAACCTTTGTGTTGCTTTTTGCATGAATTTTTAGATATCTTTGTTTTGGTCCTACGTGGACATGTTAGGTTAGATCCAACATTAGTAGTGCATAACCTAGTTGTGCATGAAGAGGAAAATCCTATAAAAAAAATCTCATAAAGATGCATCCTCACATCACCTTATTGGTAAAAGAAGAGTTGAGAAATTATTGGCAGTAGGCTTCATCAGGCCTATTGATTATTCAAAGTGGATTTCAAACATAGTCCCTATATAAAAGAAACCCATTGGTATTAGAATTTGTACATATTTCAGAGATATAAATAAAGCTTTTCCTAAGGATGACTTCTCTTCCTAACATCGACATGATTGTCAATTCAATACTGGTTATGAAATGTTATCACTCATGGATGGATTTTTAGGGTATAATCAGATTAAAATTGTTGAGGAAGATCAACATAAGACAAATTTTACAACCCCATGGGGGACATTCTACTATCAATTCATGCCCTTCGGCCTCAAGAATGCAGCACAACATATCAATGGGATATGATGACTAATCTTTCATGATATGCTCAATGACATAATGGAAGACTATGTGGATGACATCTTGGGTAAATCCAGGACTAGAGAAGATCACCCAACTATCTTATGGCATCTTTCAACATCTTAGAGATTATAAGGTTTGACTCAACCCAAAGAAATGTGTCTTTGGCATGTTTATCAAAAAATTGTTAGGTTTTATTTGTATCAAGGAGAGGAATTGAAGTAGATCCTACAAAGGTTACTATCCATAACAAAAATGCCTCCTCCAAAAACATCAAACAACTACGTATTCTATAGGGAAGATTCAAGCAATCAAAAGATTCATCTCCCATCTCATAAACAAGTGCCACTCATTCACACATCTTTTGAAGAAAGATGTTGATTTTCATTGGGGTCCAAAACAACAACAAGTGTTTTCTTTGCTTAAGGAATATCTGTCTAAACCCCCTGTTCTAATGCCACCTATAGCAAGTGAACCACTACTACTATACATTTTTGCTACTCAATTTGTAATTGGTGCACTATTGGCCCAATATGATATAGAGAGAAAGAAAAAAATTTTTTACTACCTTAGTCATACGTTGATTGCTTACGAGCTCAACTACCCATAGATTGAGAAGGCTTGTTTGGCCATCATTTTTTTATTTTCAAAAAAATTTCATCATTATTTGTTGAATAATAAGACCAAGCTCATATCAAAAGTGGACCCATTGAAATACTTGTTATCAAATCCTGCACTTACAGAAGGATGGCTAATTGGATCATCCTACTTAGTGAATTTGATATTGAGTACATCCATCGAAATCAATTAAAGGGAAGGTGTTGGAATCAACTAGTTGAAAGCCCCTTTTCCAAGTACTGAACCATTGAGTCTAGAACTTCCAGATGCTTCTACAATGTACCTTGAGGAATCTATTACATGGCAGCTATACTTTGATGGCTCCTTTACATTTCATGGTTTAGGTGCAGGAGTTGTGCTGATCACCCCTTAGATATTTGATCCCTCAAGCATTTAGACTTGGGTTCCCATGTACAAATAATATAGTAGAATATGAAGCCCTTATTGCAGGGATGAAACTAGCTATCAAGTGGGATATTAGACAAGTGAATGTAATAGGTGATTCCATGTTGATCATCAAATAGTAATAACGATGAGTACAAAGTTAAGGATGAAAAACTTCTTCCTTAAAAAAAATGGTTGACACTCTAAAGGAGTTCTTTGAGAAAATTACATTTGAGCAGATCCCTAGAGGATAAATCAAGTGGATGTTATGGCTATAGTTGGGTCTATGTTACGCATCCCACCTGGAAAAAAAACATGTCATTCTTCATTGAAACATCTACGAATACCAACATATGACATGTCAGAGTCTTTTGGTATGTGAAGTTGTTGGTCCCTTTTCCCTTGGTACCTTGACATATTTAACTACCTTCATGATGGAACCTTCCCTCCAAACATTTCCCATTCTAACAAAATAAACCTTATCTAACGCATAGCCCACTACACCTTACTTGGGGGCACTCTCTATCATAGAGGCTATGATGGGAATTTGTTGCGTTTTCTTAACTCAAATGAATCTATCTTAGTGGTTAAGGAGGTACACAAAGGCATCTGTGGAGCCCATACAAGTGGGATAGTCTGGCTAAAAAGATATTGAGAGTAGGCTATTATTGGCCTACCATGGAGACTGATTGTTGCAAGTATGTAAAGAAATGTTTGTATGTCAAAAATATGGCAACTTGATACATGCGTCGGCACAATCATTGCAACCTATTACTACACCATGGCATTTTTCAAAGTGGGGACTCGATCTCATCGGTAAGCTTACCCCTACATCTTTTGATGGCCATATGTTCATTATTACTTCCACTTAAGTACTTCACAAGTGGTAGAGGTTGTTCCTCTCACCTATGTCACTAGTGCATAAATATCCAAATTCATAATGAACCATATCATTTTCGGTACGACATCCCCTCTGCCATTATAGTTGATAATGGTAAGTCATTCAAGAACAAAATGTGAAGGTTATGTCAATGCTTTCAAATCTACTCAAGTATTCAACCCCTATTACCCTCAAGGTAATGGGCAGGCTGAAAGCCTCAAATAAAACCCTTGTTCATATTATGGAGAAGATGGTGAATAAAATGGTCATAATTGGCATTTGTATATTCATCCCACCCTTTGGGCTTACAGAACATCCATCCACACCCCTACGGGTGCTACTCCATATTCCTATTTTTCAACACAAAGTCATATTACCCCTTGAGATCGAGCTCCCTCTTTTGCACATAGAGCTAAGAGATTACTTGGATAAAGAGGAGGACTACATAGTGGCTCAACTAGAAAGCTAGAGCTAGCTATTAGATGAGAAGTTCCTTCACGCCCTTGATCACCTCAAAGTGTATCAAAATCGAGTGCATCAAGGTTATAACAAAAGAATCATACCTCACCAATTTGAGGTAGGATACCTTGTTCTAAAGGAAAATCAGTTCAATACCACCAAGGACATGAAAAGAAAGGTAAGTTTGAGCCTAACTGGTTAGGGCCATATGTTGTGGTCACTAAATTTGGTTCGGTGCATACAATCTTGTTGACTTTGATGGTGATGAACTTAGGGAACCCATGAACACCATGCATCTCAAGCATTTCTATGCTTAAGTATGGGTCCCTCAAAAATCATCAAAAAATCAACAAAAAATATAAAATCAGAAAAAGTAAAGAGAAATCAATGCATCCAAGTGTGAAAACCACACAATTATGGCACTTTGGACAAGTCCTTTAGTGAAAAATAGTTTTCGGCGCCATTGGAGGGTCCATTGTTCACAAGCATCTCATATCTAGGATTATGATGGCTTTATCCTAAGCTAGTATTTTCTTGTGTCTTGAGATACTTTTGAGCCTATCCCTCTTGGCCTTGATCCGGCTGATCCTACTTCTGTATGCAAAAGTTTTCCTTTGTACATTCCCATCTAACATTGGGGAAACTTTGCATCGTCACTTCTTGAACATACATGTGTGACATTCTTCCCTTGTACATCCCATCTATCACTGGGGGCATCCATATTTCTTTGTTTTCTTGCACATAGCTTCAAAAAACTTCTAGAAAATCACAAAAACATTCATATAACTTTTGAAAATCCCAAAACATTCAAATATGTTTAGTTGGAAAAATCAAAACATTCAAATATGTCTCATAGAAAACTCAAAAACAATATAACATTATCTCGAGATAATACCAAAAAAACAAAAACATTTCAAAATTGTACCAAAAAACAAAGTAGTAGTTTTCTTACTTTAGTTGTTTGATTATACATAGTTTTGTTGGTTTTCTTTTTCATATTTGTGTGCTTTAAATTGGATTCATTTTCTTTCTTAGATTAAGTGTTACTTTAATATGTTATGGAGTTCATTGGGTTCATTTTTATCTTGCATGTTTTTATATAGTTGTGTTGTTTTGATTAGTGTTATCCATTTTCACCCCTAAGGTGAAATGGACTAGGATGCTAGAGATGAGCACTTGTCGGGACACCAAGGAATTCACCTAACTTACATGTAGATTTCCACATTTCGGGAGCATATGCGTGCTTTGAGGGTGTTGAGGTTATGAGAGGAATGTTTCCTCTTCAGGTTTCTAAGCATAAGAGCTCTGTTAGAAAGAGTAGAGCAAGCTCTGGTGGGCCTCGCATGCAGCCAAGATGGGAAAAAAATGGCCAAATCTTGAAAAAATATCCCTCTGCAACTCAATGTTATCTCCACAACCCTCTAAGTCTAAAAATTTTCCCGAAAGTGCAAACATTAGAAGAAAGTTATGTGGAGGGTTCAATGATTGGCTAAGAGCCCACCCACTCGAGTGAGTGGTGGGTGAGTTAGAAGTAGGTCGTTCGAGCTATGTGAGGTGTGTGTTAAAGTGAGCTCACCAAGTGGCTTGGTGAGCTTTATTGAAACCCACAAAGTTGGGGTGAATGCGCCGAGCTAAGCTTGGCAATGAGGCGATATGGCCATCAAGCTAAGGCCAAGCCCTTTGGGCATGGCTAGGTCGCATGATCCAAAGGATACACACCAAGAACCACCGATCTAATATCTTCTCGAGAATAATTTTTGGTGAGTTCTAGGGCATGGTGGAAAATTATTTGATTCCAGAGATATCTTGTTTCGAGGAAATGAAGCTCGAATGCAAAAGTTATGGCTCGCTGAAATTTTTGGGCAACTGGAAAATTTTAAGACTACATGCGAGTTGGATGCGTGCACGCTCACCAAATGGATAAATGGAAATATGACACATGGATAGTGTAGGTGAAAAGAAAAAGTTGGGTTTGAAATTTTGGTCTTAGACACTCGTGATGAGACAAGTGGACCTCGTTATTTAATGGTTGGGGCCCTCGGTCGGGTTCGACACACTCGATTATGGAGGGGTGTCTTAGTCTTCTTCATTTCATATTGTTATAGCAGAGCTCTTGTATATATCTACATTATATGTCCACTATATGATAAATGTGGGACTAATGTGATAAGGTAATTTAAATTTTAACCTTATCTCTCCACATTGTATGCTTAAGCCAATTAAACCCACACATTATATGCCAAGTTCTACATAGTTTACATTAACCTTTGCATTATACTCTAACCGCATCCACCTAAGCCTCCATGCATATTTTCAAACTTATAACCTTATCCCTTCAACTATTCCACACATATCCTAGTCAAAGCATCTAAAAACGTAGGCCCACCATTCAGTCGGGATGCCCAAATATGGAGGAATCACGTGGCTCTAAGCCACTTAACTATCATTTGCCAATTGTTTTTAAACCATTTACATGCCATCACCCTAATAATGTGGGATTAAACCCATGTGAAGCAGCGGTCAAAGGGGGATAGGGGATTTAAACCTTTATCCTCCCTTCCAAAAATAAAAGGACTCTAACCGCTGCACCAAAGGTTTACAAAAAATAAAAAAGGGTCATTTACGATATTTAAAATACATTTTGCACTATGTAAAATATTGTAATTCTCATAACTTGAGCTAGAGAGGAATTTGGAGATGAAGTAAAAATCAACCTGCATTATTTTTGATAGAGGAAGACTATGAGAAGGTCAATTTTTAGAAATATTTGTAAAGGTTTATTTTCAATATTTGAATAGATCGGTCCCATTCAACTGGACCCGAGAGACATAGGCCACAAGCGCCGAACTCCGTTATCACGTCTTGTGTCAATATGTTGGTGAAATTATATGTTATTTCTCTATTTTTACACAGTACTTGTAGGTTTTAATTATTTATTAAAATTACAAAAAGATCGTAATATCAAAAATTTCATTAAAAATCATTAAAAGCAATTTTTTGAGTTGGATTGTGCAATTTTGCTTTGGGTTTTTAGATCACTAGTATCAAGAGTTGGTTTTGACTAGTTTTGGATCAGATTAATAGGTTTTGGATTGTAAGTTGTTTTGTGTGGATGTTAACAAGGTCCCGGTCTAAGAAGGGTGAAGGAGAGCTAGTAGAAGGGGATCCCAAAATTGGTACAAGATGATCTCGAAGTCCTACAATGGTGGATCGAGAGGAAGAAGAATTTTGTCAATCATTCCTACAGATGAAGGAAATGGTGGAAGAAATGTACCAAGATAGACAAAGAGAAAAGGGAACTAGAGGAGGTAAAAAAGAAGAAATCTCTAGTTCTGATATTCCTAAAGGTGAACCTTTAAAATCTGATTTTCCTTCATTAAAGTTAGATATCAAGTTTGAATTGCCAATGTATACTGGAGAGCTAAATGCAGAGAAATTGGATAACTGGATCAAGTAGAATAGAGGTATATTGTAGGGTTCAGAAAATTGTGGATGATGAAGCAAAATATTCATTTGGAAACTCTTCGATGGGTGGCACAACACTCATTTGGTGGGAGAGTAAGCTTCAAGAAGTAGAGGAAACCAAAGGTAATGAAATCACTTCTTGGTCTGATTTTGTTTCAAATCTTAGACAACAATTTTATCCTCTTGGTTACAAGCAACAAGCTATGATGGATTGGAAAACATTAAGACAAACTAAGGGACAAAGTGTTCAAGACTACACACAAGAATTTAGGAAAAGGCTCTAATTCTTGGAATTTCCCTAAACACACAAGAAACACTACTTAAATATATAGGTGGATTACATAGTTACTTAAGACATATGATTCTTGTTTTAGGTGCCACTAATCTTGATGTAGTGTGTGTTCAAGCAACCCATTTGGAAGCATGAGGGAAAATGACTAAGGAGTCCTCCTCTTCTTTTAAACAAAAGAACAAGCAATCCGAAGGAAAGAAAAAGGTTCAAAAGAACAAGGAAAAGGAAAGGGTAAGAAAAAAAAATTTACTGTCGTTAAAAAAGGAAGATGAAAAACCATTTTGCAATCATTGTAAAAAGAACCATGATGAGTCTAGGTGTTGGAAATTACATCCAGAAACTAAGCCTAAATGGATGGTTAAAAAGGAAAAGAGAAGAAAATGAATATTGTGGTTCATGATCTTGGGTCTGATTCAGGAGATGAAACCAAGATCACGACCATGAGTTTTCAAGGAAATCATTCTCTCTCTTCTTCCAACACTAGTACTTCAAATGTTACATCTTCTTCTAATCAAAAATCTATGCATGATGATAAGAAATGGAATGAGCTTTTCCACCTTAGAGTCATTTCAAAACATACAAAAATTGATACTCTTTTTTATAGTGGATCTCAAGCTAATCTGATTTCAGAGGAGGTTGTTAAGAAATTGGGACTCAAAACTAATCCACATCCTAAGCCTTATCCTTTGGGTTGGGTTGGGTCTGTGATGATGCGAAGCTGCAGGTAACTAGAACTTGTAGATTTTGATTTTCCATTACAGACAAGTTTATAGATGAGGTTGATTTGGATGTTGTTCCTTTGGATATTTGTGGAGTAGTTTTGGGAGTCCTTATTTGTATGATCATAAAGCAATCTTCTATAGGGAAGAAAATAAATACTTTCTTGTAAAATATGGAATTGAGTATATTGTTTGGAGCTCATCATGTGAAAAAAAATCTTTCATTAGTTACTATGTAGGATAGATGAAAAGACTTGTTAATTCAAGCAAGAGTTTTGTACTCATGGTGATCAAAGCCAAAGAGAAAGATCACAAAAAGGATTTTGAAGATTGTGATCCAAAACATCGTAATGAATTGGTAAAAATTGTTTCTAACTATGATGATGTTTTTCAAGATCCACAAGGTCTACCTCCCAAAAGAGGGGTTCAACATGAGATACAATTGCTACAGGATGCACCTCTTCCCAACATTGGTATGTATAGATTGTCCATGGTTGAAAATGAGGAAATCAAAAACATAGGTGATGGAACTTTTGGCCAAAGGTATTATTCATCCAAGTACATCTCCATGTGGTTCACCAATTATTTTGGTGCCTAAGAAAGATGGCACATGGAAATGTGTGTTGATTTTCATGCTTTAAATAAGATCACGGTGAAAAATCATTACCCTCTTCCTAGAATAGATGATTTACTAGATCAATTAAGAATGCAATTTACTTCACTAAGTTAGATTTAAGAAGTGGTTATCACCAAGTAAGAATTGATGAAGGTGATGTATGGAAAACTACTTTTAAAATGAAACAGGGATTATTTGAATGGTTAGTGATGCCTTTTGGATTGTGCAATGCACCGAAACATTCATGAGAGTTATGAATGATGTTTTTAGACCATTCATTGATGATTTCATTATTGTCTACTTAGATGATATTCTTATTTTTAGTAAGTCTTGGGATGATCATGTTATTCACATCCAAAAAGTCTTAGATGCATTAAGAGGAGAAAAATTATTTTTGAAGATGTCAAAATGTGAATTTGGAAAAACATCTTTAATTTACTTGGGTTATGTTGTGGGAAATGGTGAATTGAAAATAGATCCTGCAAAAGTAGAGGTTATAATAAAGTGGCCTAGACCCAATAATGTGACAGAAGTTAGGAGTTTTCTTGGTGCAGTACAATATTGGAGAAAATTTATTTCTAACTTCTCATTTATTGCATCTCCTTTGCATGCTTTGACAAGTATAAACAGGTCTTTCAGTGGGGAGGAAAACAACAAAGGCTTTTGATACACTAAAAGAGAAAATTAGTACCACTCTCTCGTCTTGGCACTTCCATATTTGCAGCATTCATTTGAGATAGAGACAATGCTAGTGATTACGTGAATGGGGGTAGTTTTGATGCAGAAAAAATGACTAGTGTGTTACCATTCAGAAACCTTCACGAGTGTAGTAAGAAATTATCCAACTTATGATAAAGAGTTGTATGCTTTGGTGCAAAGTGTAAAGAAATGGAAGCATTACTTGATGGGAAAGGAAATAGTTATACATACCGATCATCATCCCTCTCCAGTACTTGCAAACACAAACAAAGTTACAACAGTCTAGACATTTCCATTGGATGGGATTCTTGTAGCAGTTTCATCTCGTGATCAGGTATAAAAAGGTATACAAAACAAGGTCGCTTGACATGTTATCTAGACCTCCAGTTGTAGTTGCATCTATTCTTTTACAACATAGTTCTTTGGCTCATAATAGTTATAAAGAACAATATGCTTATGATGTTGATTTTAAAGAAGTGTATGAGGACTTAATGAGTGGGAAACAAGTAGGAGAAAAGGATTATCATGTGTATGATGGAATTTTATATCATTTTGGTAAACTTTGTATTCCAGAAAATGAGTGTGTACATATGATTAGGGAAGCTCATACTTCTCTTATTTCTGGTCATTTTGGTGTTGGTAAAATAGTTGCACATTTACAGATGTATTGTTATTGGCCTAGAATGCATGAACATGTAACCAGGTATATAAAAGGATGTGTTCTTTGTGCCACGAGAAAGCCTAGTAACAGAAATTAGGACTTTACACTCCTCTTTGTCCCTACACGGCCATGGGAAAGTATTTCCATGGATTTTGTAGGAGGCTTTCCCATGTCACGAAAGAAACATGACTATTTATATGTGGTTGTGGAAAGATTTAGCAAAATGTGTGTGTTGATTCCATGTACTAAACAAATAACTGGTGAAGGGACTACACATTTATTCTTTCAGTTTGTATGGGTTCATTTTGGATTTCCTACTTCAATTATTTCAGATCGGGATTCTAGATTTCTTGGGAATTTTGGTCAACTTTGTGGGGTTTAATGGACACTAAACTAAAAAAAACATTGCTTTCCATCCATGAAACCATGGTCAAATAGAGGTTTGAACCACACATATGGTACATTTTCTTAGGGCTATTGTGGAAAACATCCTAAATTGTGGGATGAACATTTATATTATGTGCAACATGCTTATAACCATGCCTTACATTCTTCTACTTTGAAGTCTCCATTTGAGACTTGTTATGGTTATCTGCCTAAATCTCCATTAGATTTCTCTTTTGGGCATGATATTGTTGTTAATGGTTTAAGTGATTCTAAAAAGCTAAAATATTTGTGTAGAGAATACAACAGGTTCATCAATATGTCCGAGAACAAGTTGGAGAAAATTCAAGCTAAGTACAAAGCAAGGCATGATAAACACAAAATTGATCACAAGTTTCAAGTTGGTGATTCATTTGGCTTCACATCAACAAGGAAAGGTTGACAGGTGAAGGTAAAAATTGAAACCTATTCGGTATGGTCCATTCCGAATAGTGGAGAAAATTGGTAATAATGCTTTCTAGTTGGATTTACCTCCATATATGCAAATTTATTCAGTTGTAAATGTTGAAAACTTGAAATTGTATGAACCACCTATGATTATGGATGATAATGCTAATGTAGTACCTTATGTTGATGATTTTGCACCTGAGTATCTCGATGAGTTACAGGATGATATCATTCTTGACAGGAGGGTCGAACTTTGTGAAGAGGTGATATTGAATATCTTCATGTTGGGTTCAAAGGCATGCATCCGAACAAGGAAAAATGGATGGAAACCGGAAAGGTGAGGGAGAAGTACCCTCACCTATTTACCAATTAAGTTGAATTTTGGGGTCCAAAATTTTCTCAGGGGGGATTGATCCAGAGGATCCTCACCGAGAAACACCGATCTAAAATATTCTTAGAATCAGTTTTAGTAAATTTCATTGCATGGAGAAAAATTATCCGATTCCAGATATATTTTTTGTAGAAACGGAGCTTGAATGTAAAAGTTATGGCTCGCTGAAATTTTTGGAAACGGCAAATTTTAAGATTGCGCGTAGGTTGACATGCATGCACACGCTCACCAAATGGACAAATGGAAATGTGACACATGGACAATGTAGGTGAAGGAAAAAGTTTTTTTAAATTTCAATCTTGGACACTTGTACACAAACAACAGTGGGCCCCATTATTTACTTGGTTGGGGGCCCTCACCAGTTCGACACACTTGATTATGGAGGGGTGTCTTGGCCTCCTTCATTTCATATTTTTATAATAGCTTTGTATATATTTACATTGTATGTCACTATATGATGAATGTGGGACTATTGTATTAATGTAATTGTAAAGGAGATGGATAGGTAATTTAAATTATAACCTTATCCACCTCCACATTAATGCATATGCTTTAATTAATCTCTATCCACACATTATAATGCCACGATTATATGCATTTCCATTAACCTTTGAATTATACTCTAACCTTACTCCACCTATAAGCCTCCACGCATATTTTGCAACTTATAACCTTATCCCTCTAAGTATTCCACAAACATAGGTCCTAGTCAAAGCACCTAAAAACAGGCCCACCACCCAAATATGGAGGAATCACATGGCTCTAAGCCATTTAACTATCATTTGCCAATGGTTTTTAAACCATTTCCATGCCATCACCCTAAAAATGTGGGATTAAATCCCATGTGAAGTGGTGGTCAAAGGGGGATAGGGAGGATTTGAACCTTTATCATCCCTTAAAATAAAAGGACTCTAACCATTGTGCCAAAGGTTTGCAATAATATAAAAGGGCATCAGGGTGTTACTAATATTTAAAATACATTCTACACTATTGTGTAAAATATTGTAATGCTCATAACTTGAGCTAGAGAGGGAATTTGGAGATGAAGTAAAAAAAACTTGCATTATTTTTTATGGAAAGGAAGATTGTGAGAAGGTCATAATTTTGTAGAAATCTTTGTAAAGGTTTATTTTCAAGATTTGAATAGATCGGTCCCATTCAACTGGACCCAGAGACGTAGGCCACAAGTGTTGAACTCCGTTATCATGTGTGTGTCAATATGTTGGTGAAATTATTTGTTATTTCTCTATTTTTATAGTACTTGTAGGTTTTAATTATTTATTAAAATTACAAAAAGATTGTAATATTTATGTGAGTTGTGTGAGAATGCATTATTTACATAAAACTTAAGTGAAGAGAATGGAAATGAACCATACATTCATCTTAGAGCTCAGAATGGGCTTCTAGACCAATGTATTCATTCAGATAAGAAAAGCATTACAGAACATAGATCTGAATCATAACAGAAAGGAAATGCACAGGGGTTTACACCCACTCATATGAAATATATATAAAATTGATCCATATATATATAAGTAAAAACTAGAACCACATATATTCATATTAAGTATGTTTGATAACCACATTACATTTATTGAGGCAATCACAAATCCATATAATAGTGCAGACCAATGTCATGCATCAAAACTAGACTTAAGCCCTTCATAGTATAAAAGAAAAATATTCAGACCCATCCCCTTGATACATCATACTCCTACAGATCCTCTAAACCCAACCCATAGAAATCTCACAATTCTTCATAGCTTCACCTCTTTCCTCTTTCCATTCTCTTGTCTCTCTTCTCTTTTCTTCTACTGGGTGCTTGTATATATAGCCTCAACAAGCACCACCATGCCTTTTTCTAAAGTTGTAGATCGGTTTCCAAGTGTCCAAGTGGTCCTCCATGGGAGCATGCTCCTTTAGATGTGAGCTCTCCATCCTTCACCATGATGACCTTTTGGAATCTTCTATCACAAGGTATATTCCTTTCATGGGCACCAAGTTGCCAGGATGGCACCTTATCCACTCCACATGTATAGTCGGGTCATGCTTTCCTCATGTTCTTCTGATATGCCAAATATGGCTAAGTCCCAAAACCTTTTCTTCTTTGCGTGCATGCGCCCATTGGTTCTACTAAACCCTCCTAAAACCTTGTCTACTGCTTTCACCTTGCGCCCCTTCTTCAAATAGGCCTTGCACCCCACACCTTCTTGTATACTTAGCCAATATTTTAGGGGCCCAACATCACCCCACACTACGCATGTTCTCTCACCCTCGGAACATCTTCTCAATGAATAAAGAATGATTGTCCTTGAATAGTTTGGGAAAGAATAAAGGAATGAAGAATTTGGGGAAGAATGAAAGAATGGGGAAACTATGATTACTTCTACAAGAGGAGAGGGAAATATTTCTTCAAGTCTACCTCCAACTTATTCCAGTATCGACCTCATTTTTTGCTTATTGATAGAGGTCACCAACTAGGGCTCACCTCTTCAAATTAGCCCTTCTCCTTGGGTATTCATTGTTTCCATGATCCCCTCCAATTTTTTCCCAAATCCTCAGTGCATCCATCCTTTGAGTGATCTGGGGATACAACTCCTTGATCCAGTTTTTGATTGAGCCCATAAGGTCTCAATAGCCTCTATTTCTTCTCAACCTCAGCTAGAATTTTGTCATGTTCTCTATTCCCCTTGTTCTTCTTCTCTTGGAACTCCTTGAGCTCTGCTTCATGAGTGGTGACCAGAATGCTCACCACTCTATCTCTATCGGTGTAGTTGTCATAGGCGGCCTCAGACTTGGGTGGCGGCTTTCACATCAGTGAGGACTTTATTGTACTTGAGAAAAAATTTCCACAACCTTCATCTTGTCCTCCTTTTCTTTGCACGTCGATGCCTCCTTCTGTAGATTCCAAGGCCAGTGGTCACCTTTCCATTGTGAGGATGTGGGTCAAGTCCTCTAGGCACTCTAGGGTGGATCCATACTTCTGCGTTGGTGGTGTCAGATCTGGATGCTTCAAGATAATGGCATCTATGTGATCATCTCTACTTTCTTGTAAACCTCACACCCTTTCCTTCTCTTCTTTTAACTCACGCCTTAGTTGAGCACTTGATTAGTTCCTCCCACTTTAAGTCCTTGGTTCTTTCCTCGAGCTCTTCTTCCTTCTTCTCTAGTTTTTCCTCTAGGAACTTCACCTGTCATTCCTCCCAAGAGCTTGGCTTCTACTTCAACCAAAACCTTGTTCAGCGCATTGCATATTTGTTTATCGATATAGTAGCATTGAGCATTTACCAAGGGGTTGTCTCCTTTTGACTCTGGTACCTTCATTATTTCCCCTTGCTTACTTTGAAATTCTAGCTCATCGATGTGGGACTCAAATTCCCAAGAAATAATTTTCCTCATCTGAGGGTATGCACCTTCCTCATCAAATGATGCCATAGCCAAGAGTTTCTCTCCATTGGTATGGTGCTTTGAAAGCACGTGCAACACCTTGTTTGGATCATCAATGTAGCCCATCCTCTAAACTTGTGATGCTTCTGTGCTCTTTCTCCCCATGTGTGCGGCCTTAGGAAAGCTTACAGCCAAACTGGGATCTCCTCCCATGCTGCCATATTCCTTTTCTATGCTCTCCTCCTCTTCCTTCATCACCATGTCCGCGATGTTTTTCATTCCATCTCTTGCTCTACTAGGTCCTCGATGATTTTTTCTACTTCTTTCTCTGGCCTCATCTATCTACTATTCCTTTGTGAGGCTTGGGGTCCTTTGTTCTTTTGTAACTTCTTCACTTACCCCTTTGTCTTGAGCATCCTCCTCTTCCTTGTCATTCTTCCTCTTGACAAATATGTACTCATTTTCTTCTTCCTCTCCTTCCTCCTCTAGTCATGTACTTCAAATATGGGAGGGCCTTGAACTACCTCAAGTTCATCATCATCATCATCATCATCTCTTTTTCCTCTATAGGCCTCCAAGCTCTCTGTACCCTCCAAGTCATCCTCTTATGTCACCTTCTTTCTTTCTTCTGATAGGAGATTCTGCTTCCTCTTCCTCCTCCTCTGGTGACTTCTCTTGAGTGATGGGTTCTTCATGCTCTCTCAGCTTCTTCTTCTAGAGTCTTTTCTTTCACTGGGGACTTCTTTCTCTGCATGTAAGTACTAGGCTTAGCACTTGTCTCTGGCATGCTTACCACTTGTGTAGTCTGAACACTTGGTGCTTTCTACACCTCTTCTCTTTCCCTCTTCTTTGGTGCGGATTCTTCCTTCCTGTGGGGTCTTTAGGGATGGATACATCATTTTCCAAGTATGCACCTTTTTCAAATTTTGGCCTTATGTGAAGGTATATCCTTGTTGTATCCCTTCCAGTGATTGGAAATGTTACAAGCTTCATCATTTGTATCTCATGGGAGACATATCTCTCCACGTATGTGTGCTTCTTAGGGTAGACTAACTTCCTTGCGTGCAGCTCTCTGTGGTCTTGATCTACCTCACTAAGGTCAAACCTTAGTCTCTTGGCCTCTTTGAACCTATTCACCCCCGCTTGGAAGTATTGTGTGGTGAAGGAGAAGGGTAGTTTGCACCATGGACCCATGTTTTCATCTGTCAACCTAAATCTACCAATGCAGAAGTGTTGATACACTGAAATTCTACCTCTCCTTTCACGAGCATGGGTAACTACTCTAGAATCCTCCATTCCACCCCGAAACATGTCCCTCATGCACTTGTACCACTTCTCTAAGTGTGCCTTGTGAGTGGTTGTCATGGTCTCACAAGTATATTTCATGAACCTCTTCGTGGGGTGAGGGATCCTCTTCTAGGTACTCCCAAACAAACCTTTCCGGCCCATCGGGCACTCCGATCTCTAGAAAACAATTGTGAGGAGGACATTTCCAAATAGTATCTTCTCACCCTCTTGTGCATTCTGCTAATGATTTCATCCGTGATGAAAGTGGAAAAGTTGTAGATGGTCCCCTCAGATATTTTCCGCATACATTCAGCCATGCCTTGTTCACTTGAGTCCATCTTTCTTGATCATTGAGCTTGGTTACCAAGCGCGTGGCCATCCTCATCATGGGGTCTGGAATCTCTGTGATGTCAAAGTATCATGATCCTTTCTTGTAGTCATATGTGGCTACTATTTCCTTGATGGCCTCCTTGTCACTTAGGTCATCATCAATGTTATCCCCCTCATAGATAAGGCCTGTGAACTTGGAAATCAACTAGGGAGTTATGCACATCTTGCGCCCCATAAAATAAAAATGGTCTTCGTGAATGCACACCATTATCCACTGATAGAGGCACTCAGGTTTTTGAAGTAGGGTAATTCATAAAGTTGTAGTAACCCTTCCTTCTCCAATTTAACTTTTACTTCATCATTGTATATGGGCATGCCCTCCGGTGTCCTCTTGTTTTTTGGGTGAACCAACTCCAAAGCCATTTCTTTTTTATCATGTTGTGTGATGATTATAGTCACTCATAGTCATTTTCCACAAATGAGACTCCCATTCTTTTCCTAGCAAATACCCCATCTAGGTATTGCATCTCCATGTACCACTCTTCATTTTTGCTTGTGATGGTAGCCATTTTTTTCCCTTTCCCTTTCCTTCTTATTTTTAGGTGAGATGGTTTCTTTCTTTGGTGTCATTCTTCTAGTTAGGTTAACACTTCAAACGTCTTCTCCTTTCTCTTCTCTACCACTTTATCCAACCCCAAGACTCAATCTTGTGAAAGAAACCCTCCTAACACCATGCCCTAGCCTAGCCATCAAACCCTAACTGGAACAATTCTTCCACAAGATGACACTTCTCAAAAACTTCCTCCATGCCCATGTACTCCTTTCCTACTAGTTTGTGGATCTACTCTAGTCACGTCCTCTTAGATTTCTTAAATTTTTCTTCACACAGATCACTTTTGGATGCCCTAGTTTATGAGAGATCTCTTTTCACTTCATAAATGCAAGGTAAAATAATGAAGTGCTTGACTTCTTATTTATAGCTTTTCCTTCTTTCCAGCATTAAATGCTATTTTACCTACCACCATACTTAACACTAAATGTGGATTTTTCCACCAAGCCAACCTTACGCACCTTCACTTACACCCCATCTTGTGTGAAAAATTCTACAACCTTACTACATGCAAAACAATCCATCCTGACAGAAGACTCTTATGCGTGTCAACAATGCCAAAGGCACTTCTTCTCCCTTCACTTGATTTTTTCTCTCACCTACCTCATGTTGTTCTATGCTTCTTCCTCCTCTATGTGGTTTCTCTAAAGTCTTATCCTGACACCAACCTTTTTCATCCACCTCTTCTTCCATGTGCTTCCTTCATCCTTCACGCTTTTTGTATCCATCAACCATCCATTCACCATAACTTCTACTACCAGTTCAACTTGTATTACGGGCCTATACTTTGCATCACTCCACCCCACACTAAAATAGATGTGCGGTCCTCTGCACATGCACAACCTTCAAAAAGTAATGTGGTTACTAGTGCCCAAGGCAAAAAAAAACAACAAAAAAATGATGAGAAAGGAAACACAAGAAAAGAAATTGCATAAAGGAAATTCTAAACTAACTGGCAATATTGACCTTATTACAAACACCAAGAAGACTTATTTATAGTAGGGCTTCAACCTACTCCCATTGAAATGGCCTAGAAATCTCATCCCATCCAGCACTCTCAACTGCATGCACCTGAATTAAGGATGTTCAAGATGATATAGGGCCCCAACCAATGGACTTTCAACTTTCTGGGATGGCACAAAACTTGGAATCATATAACAATACCATCTTCCCAACCTCAAATTGTTTTTTTTGATGTGGCGATCATGCCATGCCTTTTGTTTAGCCTTTTCAGCCTTTTGACTCCACCTAGCCAATGATCATCTCTCATCTAATTTCATCAATTTTTCAATCCTTTCCTCCAGTCACTTGTTCATCGTCCAATCCTCCTACATGCACTATATACGCAGAGAGAAGGTAACATGAATTCAATGGGTAGGAAAGCCTCCACCAAACACCAATTGGAATGGTGTGGCTTTATTCAACCTCTTGTAGGTTGTCCTATACGCCCATAGAACTATTGATACTTTGTCATCCCAATCTTGTCTACCAACGTCACAAATTTTGGTCAGGGTATGACTCAGTATTTTATTAAATGCCTCGGTAGTTCCATTTTCTTGTGGATGGTAAGGGGTAGTCTTATGATGAGCCACCATGAACTCTGCTAATAGAATCTAATGGTCTCATTTAGGAAATGTGTACCCCTATCACTAGTTAAGCTCAATGGGCATCCATACCTTGTAATAATATTTTCCCATAGAAACACTATTGTAGCCATTGTACAATCCTTGGTAGGCATTGCTTCTTCTTCCCATCTTGTCAAATAATATGTGCAAGTGATTACATAGTGTGATCCCATCCTACATGGCTGGTGAAAAATGGGGCCTACAAAATCTATGGCCCACTTTTCAAATGGCTCTGTACTTGGAATAGGGCATAAAGGCATTTCATCCTCCACCTTAGTTTTCCAGGCAATTGAATGATCACATGCCTTGCAATACTCTTTGCAAATCTTGATATAGGGTCTCCCACCATAACCCAGCTTGTAATATCTTGCGCATAGTGGCATCCCCTACATAGTGTCCACCTGCACTTCCTCCATGTGCCTCCTCCATAATAGCCAGGCACTCATGTTCTAGCATGCACCAGCGTGCACAACACTTCATCATGTCCTAGCTTGTACAAATCACCACTAACTAGCATGTAGGGTGTGGCACATATGGCTAACTTACTTCCTCTCTAATGCTTTCATCCCTTTTGGCACCACACCCATTTTGAGAAACACCACAATATCCTCTAAGTCGAGGGCATGCATGCCATAACCTAAATAGTTGCGCGTTTGGCATGGTATCCTCAATGCTTTGCATGTGTCCTCTCTGAGTCAATTCTAGACAAGTGATCGGGTCCATAATTACTCTTTCTGGCTTGAAAACCACTTTGTGAACTCAAATTCTTGGAATAGCAGGACCCATCGACATATGCGCCCTTGTAGAATGGGCTTGTTTACCAAGTATTTTAATGCCATGTGGTCCATGTAGAATACAAATGGTGTTTCCAGTAGATATTTCCTAAACTTGTGTAGCACGTAGATCATGGATAGTGCTTCACGCTCGGTAGTGGTGTAATTTTTTTTTGTTGATGTTAACTTTCTACTTGCAAAACACAAGGGATGGTCAATAATCCCTTCACCAGGTTGTGCCAGTATTGCTCCAATGGTTGTACTAGAGGCATCCACATGAACATGGAAAGGCTTATCCCAAATGGGGAAATGGAGTATGGGTGTTGTGACAAGCCTATCCTTTAAAGTGTCAAATGCCCTCTGTTGCACCTCTCCCCAATGAAAGGCACTCTTGTGTCTAAGAAATTCCTCCAAGGGCAGATGATCTTGGCATATCCCTTGATGAACTTCCTATAGTAACCCATATGCCCAAGGAATCCACACGCATGGTGCTTTGGCTAGTAGGCTCCCTAAACCCACAATGATTGCAACCTTGGGGATCTACTAGTAAGCCTTCCTTGCATATGATATGTCCCAATAAGGTTCCAAATGGGGTAGAAAGACACACTTCTTGATGTTGAGGGATATCCTCAACTATCGACACCTTTCAAACATTAGTCTTAAGTTATCACAATGGTCTTTGACTAGACCATACATAGTCCAATCATCTAAATAGACTTGAAGAAATTTATGGATGAAGTCTTGAAAGGCTTGTACTACTGATGCGAGAACACACATAGTAGATGCATTCTTCAACCCAAAAGGCATGACCATATAGGAAAAACTTCCCCATTCATGGTGAAAAGTTGTCTTTCTCTGGTCTTCCTTTGTAATCCTCACTGGTGGTACCCTAAGAACCCATCCATGAAAGAGTAGACTTCACACCCTGGCCACTCCCTCTAATATTTCTTTAGTAAATGGGGTTGGGAAGGGATCAATGACACATACTACATTCAGGTCTCTATGTAGTCAACACAGATCCTTATCCTCCCATCCTTTTTTGATGTTGATGACCATTGGGCTTATCCATTCTAACTCTTCCATAACCTCAATGATACCTGATGCTATCATTTTTTCTATCTCCTCCTTGACCCATACGCACAAATTTGGGTTCATCCGATATGGCCTCTTTTGGATTGGGCATGCACCTTCCTTTAGTTTTATCCTCATCTCCCCCAAGGAATGGTGGATGCCTTTGAGTTCATGATACCCACGTGAGGGAATAAATCTTGGAACTCACATAACAGATCAATGATCTTTGAGACCTCCTTCTCTACGACCAATAGTCTCCAATGATAGCTTCCTTGGGTTCTACTTCTAACCCAATGTTAACCTTCTTCATTTTTAGGGGCTCATGGTAAGTGTGCATCCTTTCATCAGCGTTATCTATAACATCGTGCATACCTACAGAGTGGTTAACATCTAGACTTTCCATTTCCTCTCCATCTATGACATAAACCATCTTTCCTTTTTCCTTTCTATGCATGCACACTCAAACTACATCTCCTCTGACTCATCCTCATTAAAGTGTGCCTCTAAACTAGGCTCACCTAGAAAATCTAGTAGCTTGTCTTCTGCCATGGCACTATCCCCCATCGTAAGGTGCTTGATCACTTGCAATGCCTTATCCACTAATGGCTTTGTGCTCTGATATTCAAAATCTTGGATGAGATCAGTTGTCATCTCTTACCAATTTCCCATCTGTGGCATGTTTCTAAGTGGATATACCATGCATGTGCATGCACATAACCTTGTAGTGTGGAATACAACTTATGCACCCATAATGATGGTGGTAAGGCTTCTGTGCCTCCTATCCAGGCCTTCTCACATGCTTGGATATGAAATGAAGTGGTCTCTTTACCATGGTAGTCTTGTATGACCGTGGGCACATTGCTCTAAAACCTTACAGAAAAAACATGATTCTTACCTCACGCCACTCTAGGAGGTTCTCCCGATGTGTATCCCACCAGCATGTTGCAGTATCCCGAGTAGGTTATAACTGAGCATCCCTCTTCTTTCATCCTCATTTTCCACTAAGCTTCCATGTCCCATAAGAAAATTTCAGGGTATGCCCCTCCAGAGTAACTTGGTAACTTCTTTCCTCCTAGGCACTTGAGTGAGCACACCTTGGTCACTCTTGTTACAGACCCCCTCAACTATCACCCAATTAACTCATAGGTCTATGTGCCAATTGTCACATGCCATGCTTGTTGTATCACTCACAGACTGAGCATCCTCAAATTGGATAACTCCTTCATAGGGTGAATTATCTCCGGGTCTCTGATGGAGCACACATAAATTCTATCAAGGACCTCTTCTCCCAAAGGTTCAGTGTAAGGCACCAACTTCCCATCCATCAAAGGGATGATGACCCATTCTTCCTTGTTCTCAAAACTGATATATCCTTTGTTGAACCTTAGGTCAGCATTGTTCTTATAGCACCATGGGTGCCCAAGCAATGCTTGGAAAATTGTTCTACCTCGGTGAGTGCCAAGACTTCAAGTCTCTAGTAAACTTGGCCCCTAAATGGTGATCACTACATCCTTCAATACTCTAATGGGCATTGCCTTAGTTTTTTTTCCATATACATCACATTCAAGATGGTTGTAATGTGGGCCTTCCCATTTGATGTCAGGCATCTAATGTAAGAACATTGACTTCTTCTCCCATGTCAATCAATATGTTACTTCTTAGCAACCAACCATCCACAACTACATTCAGTGTGATCTCTTTGTCATAGTCAAGGCTATGGGGAGGGAGGTTTGCATGCAACACCTTCCTTTCACACTCTGCTCTCTGCGCATGTGGCATCTTCTCCCATAGCCATTCTCCTAGCAAGGGAATAATATTCTCTTGCCTTAACATTTTACACACTTCCTTGACCTCATCTAGGTCCTTCTGGAGCCTCAACATTCCTCCTTTGCTCCTACTGCCTGACTTTGCTCCTTTAGACACTAGATTTCTCCCTACAAACTCTAAATGACATCCATTGTCTCTTGATACACTTCCTTCTAGTGGGAAGGTCTGGATACTTCCCATGCACCACTTCTTCTCTTGAGACTAGATTCCTTTTCCTTGGTACCTCCTTGGTGTGCACACCTCTTCTCGTGTTGTCACCAAAATAGGTTCTAACCTAACTCACACACCACTCTAGGCATCCATTGTGTGTTGGCCTTCTTTATACTCACCATCCCAATGCCCTTTTCCTTCCGGTGTTGTTGGCTCATGTGCTCAAACAACTTAGGGCACTCCTCATACTTATGCTTCTTCCACACCACCATGAGCACTACAATAAATCTAGACACTCGCACCTATAATGTTCTGTAGATCCACAGTTATAGCAGGTTCCTCATGGGAACTCACTTCTTCCTCCTCCATGGTTACTGCGACCATGGAATCCTCTGCAAGAAAACCTCTCCCATGCACCCCTCCATCCATGTGTGTCCTTCATAATGGTGATCATCTTCCTTGGAACTACTGGCAAGGCTGGTCTAGCACACACCATGATCAATGGCCTCATGGATTTGGTCAATAAGCCTACAATCCTTAGTATCATGGGTTGTAGAGGTGTAGATCTTGTAGTAGTAAGACACATTCTTCTAGATTACATGTTGTAACAAGGGACATCTACTTGCATCATGGTCCCCATGAAAATTTCACAATCTAATTTGCGATGCGTGTGTACTGACTTCTGGGGGAAACTATCCTTGGCATGCCCCTCTACTTCACAATCTACACACCAAAGACCACTACGAGTCTCATGTGTGAGTTTGTAGACAAATTTCTCTAACTACTTGGCCATTGTAGTGATTTGAGCCTCTAGAAAAGGGCTCACACTAGTATCAATGCTCCCAACTGCTTCAGCATGTAAGGCAGCCTCTAAAGCCTCGTGTGGGTCAGTGAATGTTTTATGTGACAATGCCCTCCTAAATGGAGTGATCAACCCTCCAAAAACCATTGAGCATGTTGTGAAGGGTGAATGTCATATGACAGTTTTGACAAGAGAGTTTTAAACCATGCATCATACTCCACACACTCTCTTACCATTCCCTATGTTGGATCTCCTTCAAAGCATTGATGCTCTTCTACTCAAACTCCGATATATAGAACTCTGCTAGGAAGGCATTCTTCAATGCGGTGTATTCTACCACCATCTGATAGGGGTCATACTTCCTATACCAACTATGTGTGTGCCCTTACAACATTGTTGCAAACTAACTTGCCTTCCACTCTGGGTAGTGATCCCCTTCACGTGCCATAGTAATTCACACTTGTGCACATGTTGCACATCCTCTATACCTTGGTAATCTGGAAAGTGTAAAGACATCTCAAAGAACACCTAAGGAGGTGGTTGAGGCCCTTATCCTCCTAATCCAGATCCTTGGTTCCCTCTTGGTGTTTCCTCCTGTTCCCTCCACCAGATCCACTTTGGATCCACTAGGTCTTGCCTCCCGGATCCACCGGGATCCTCCCTCTCCACCTCTAGATCCTCCTATAACTAGAAATGGGCCTAAAGTGGTCATGCCTAGTGTCCCCAATGTTCCACTTGAACTACGTGCACCAATGGTCTATGAGATTGCTCCACTGTCTAGAAGTGTATCCTACACCACTCCTAGATGTGTTTCCCAAACCTTGCGTACTTGCACTTTGCCCAAAAATTCCTCCAAACACCGGAATGGTATGTGCAGCCATGGATGTTCCAAATGAAAAATTATATCTCTTGGGTGCGATCGGTCACTCCCACCGATACCAACTAGGTTATCAATACTTCTCCCTTGATTTGGAAAACCAAGTGCCATAGGGTTGGTTGGTCATCAGGTGGGTTCAGATGCATGCTTGATGACTCTTCTTTCTCCATGTGACAAACTCTCATCAAAAGCTGAAGGGGCCTCTCTCCCATGCTTTCCAAGATGGGGTAGCATAGACTACTTAGGCTCCATGTCCTCCACATGAACTTCAACACCCTCTCACAATGTCTACCTCCATAGATCCATCACACTTGTAACCTCGTGTTGTCTAGTCATCTCCCTTTCATGAGCTTTGTTATACTTGAGTCATCTCTCCTCCCTTTCCTTTTCAGCCATAATGTCTGCCATCTTCCTCCACCCTAGCTTCCTCACCCAAGCTCAGAATAGCTTAGCTTAACCATGGGGAATGCTTCTAAACTCAAAGTAATGACCAAGATCTTCATAGCTAGAGGAATAACACTCAAAAATGATCCTCTAGGATCCCTCAAAACTCAAACTCAACAACTTCGGGAAGAATACATCAAAATGGCATATTCTAAAGTGTAACTGGCCAGCACTCCCTTCCACCAGTGATCAATAACATGTGTCCAAGTCAGATCTACATCCTGTAACCTCTGATAGTCATCTTGGGTCCACACATGATCTATAGTACCATATTGATCTAGATGCATATGTTGAAAGCCATTCATATAGCTCTACTGGGAAGCAACAAAATAATGTCTCATATAGCTCATGGTATAGGTTCTCTTCTACCCATCTACATGCATTGAACTCAGGTCTAGTGTTGAATCTTTGAGAAAACTCATCCTCTATGCTCTTGAACCATGTTTCAACACTTTCTAAAGTTAGGTGCTCTATCATCACACATCATAAGGACAAATATGCATGCCATTTCTCACAACAACTTTGAAAAAGAGGTCTTAGAAATGGAAACCAAGATGTAGTCATTTTTATGCCCTTTCAAAGAATAAGGAAATCCCATGCACATTGACCTATCACCCAGTGGGCATTGGGCACTCACCCGAGGCACACATGGGTGTCGAGCCCTCCTTTATGTGAGTTGTGTGAGAATGCATTATTTATGATATAAACTTAAGTGAAGAGAATGAAATGAACCATACATTCATCTTAGAGCTCGAATGGGCTTCTAGACCAATGTATTCATTCAGATAAGAAAATCATTACAGAACATAGATCTGAATCATAACAAAAAGGAAATGCACATGGGTTTACACCCACTCATATGAAATATATATAAAACTGATCCATACAGATATAAGTAAAAACTAGAACCACATATATTCATATTAAATATGTACATTTGATAACCACATTACATTTACTGAGGCAATCACAGATCCATATAATAGTGTAGACCAATGTCATGCATCAGAACTAGACTTAAGCCCTTCATAGTATAAAGAAAAATATTTAGACCCATCCCCTTGATACATCATACTCCTACAGATCCTCTAAACCCAACCCATAGAACTCTCACAATATTCTGCATAGCTTCGCCTCTTTCCATTCTCTTATATCTCTCCTTCTCTTCTTCTAGGCGCTTGTATTTATAGCCTCAGCAAGCACCATGCCTTTCTAAAGTTTTAGATTGGGTGCCAAGTGTCCAAGTGGTCCTCCATGGGAGCATGCTCCTTCAGACGTGAGCTCTCCATCCTTTGCCATGATGACCTTCTAGAATCTTCTATCGTAAGGTATATTCCTTTCGTGGGCACCAAGTTGCCAGGTTGGCACCTTATCCACTCTGCATGCGTAGTCGGGTCATGCTTTCCTCGTGTTCTACCTGATATGCCAAATATGGCTAAGTCCCAAAACCTTTTCTCTACCTTGCGCATGCACCACTAGTTCTACTAAACCCTCCTAAAACCCTATCATGTGCACTTTCACCTTGCACACCCTTCTTTAAATAGGCCTTGTGTGCCCATGTGCAAGGAGCTTGTGGGACACGGTTGTAGACTAACATGGTGAGAAGTTGAAGGTTGGGGCAGTTTCAAAGGAGCCACCCAACAAACAAGTTAGGGTCGAGATGGGAAAAATGACTCGGGTCGTGACAAGGTAAACAATGGCCTCGAAATGAGCCAAGTGCACGGGGAGAAAGGGGTGGGCTTGACCAGGCGAGTTCAACATGAGGATGCATGGGTCAAGCTCGAGGAGGTCATCATGGAGCCGAGTTGTTGGAGGGCCGAGTCATGGCCAAATGGAGACATCACGGTGAGTTAGGCGAAAGAAGATCGGCGGTGCAAGGGAAAATTTGAGGATGGAATGTTGTGTGGCGAAGTGGATAGGGCCTGGGAAATGAATTTGGAAAGGATTTGAGGGTGTATCATAGGGGAACTCATTTAGGTGAGTTGACACGGTCGATCCCAAAGAGGCAAGTCCGTGAAGGAAATAAGTCTAGGGTCTAGCTCCCCGGAGCTCAACAAAGCGAGTTGAATGACGACATAAGTCATGGAGAGGTATACATTATGGTAAATCGGGGGCCAAGTAAGGGGGCTTCATTTACCACAATACAATAAAAATCCAATGTAAAGGCCGATAAATGTGGAGGTGAGCCGAAACAATGTTAAGTGGTTTTTATATGGGATAAGTCTTGCGTTGGGGCCCAAGACCAATAAAGTAATGTGAAGCCACCACATAGAGGAAGTCAAGTCAATCGGTGGTCAAGGAAGTGAAGCAATACATGAAGACTAAGTTGTAAACTGATTCAAAAATCAATTTCAGTGGTGAGATGGCTCGCCACCCTATATAGGAAGTAATTAAACCCCATTTTCTGTAGAGAAGGCCAATGCAAATTTGAAGTAATCGGTGAATTGAAATTACTTGTCTTCCCTAAAAATAAGAAAAGTAAATTAGTTGGAAAAGTCTAATGACTAGAGGCAGTAATTGGGGGTTGTTTTCCCATAGAGAAAGGAGAAATAGAAGTAATGTCTTGTGGTTTTCCAACGAAGTGTAAAACTTCAAATGGCCTTAACTTTCAGGTTTGGGTGCTCTGTTTCACAAAACTTATACTTTTCAAAAATGTCTCAAAGCCCTCTACACACCAACTTCAGATTTAAAATTTGGTATGTGTAAGGGGGAAAAATGGAATTACTTATTTTTCACTTCCATGCATAGTAACAACTACCCACTTCCATTAATAAAGCATGGATACCAATTCCTTCTTACGTAAAAAAATTATGAGAAATATGGGTCCTACAAGCCACCCATGTTTCCTTCACATCATTTGTAATTTTTGGGAAATGGAGGCATGCATTCAGGTTTCTTATTTTCTCTCTCTTCACACAAAATTTCTATAAATTGAAAGGGGATGCATTATTGTAAAGGTTGTTAGATATTTTCCTCCCCATGCTCCCCTCTTCTCCACAACTGGGTTGTTGTGAATTTTGGGGCTTCAATCCTTCCTTCTAACACTCTGTAATGGTATTTCTTGCCTTCTCTCGCTGCAATGATGTATTGTGGACACTTTTGGAGTAATAAAATTGGTTTGTTGTGATACTTTTCTATCCTCTACATTATTTTGTTGCTTTCACTTACCTCTCATCATACTTACAGGGTTTTATGCATATCCTTGTGTTTTTGTAGGATTTGGAAGTTGTTGTGTTTACTTGGGATGGTGAAGTGTATGTGATTTGGTCTATGGTGCATGTCCACCCTCTCCAGGTTCATACTTCTCCATTGGCGGAGCTAGGAATATTGTATAGCACAGCCCCTTTTTCTAGTGTTATCACCTTTGTTAGAGTAGGATTTCATTTTCATGCATCTCTCTAACCCTCTCTCTCTCTCTCCCTAGTCCCTTGGCATGGTTAGGATAGGTTTAGTTAGCTGCATTTTCCCTTCTAGGAGTATTTTAGCATTAGATTTAGGAAGAGGAAGTCAGCCTTCTCTAGAGGTCCACCTCAAGCATGCAAGTCCCATAGCTTGAGAGGTGGTCCCATGTTAGCAAAAAGTAGAGATTTACATAACCAAATCTCAAGGAGCTACTTTTGTGATAACAATTAACTTGTGCTTGTCTTGTTTGCTTGTACAATTTTTATCATTTCATCATCATCTATCATCACATATCAATAAATTCTAAGCTACATCATCATACAAATGAAAATTACACATGTATGCTAAGCTAACATCATATAATATCATCAAGAGGGGAAAGAGGGATTATCTTTATCCCCCATCATAGACCATAATAAAAACATGGGCTAAACATGTTATCTCATATAACACAAGAATGTGATAAGTAAACATAGTCCATCATCATCATATATCCATGTAAATACAAATGTCCATGTACAAAACAATGTGTCTTGATATACATCAGATATAATAAGCCATCATGGGCATGGATCAAAAAAATGTTCCTTCATCTCGAGGCATAATAAAAAATAATACATATACATGCGATAAAAATTATGCCTTCATCACGAGGCATACACTCAAAATCATACATCAATATAATAAAGTGTCATTGATGACTCTCACCAACGTTAGGAATCACGGCATATGACTCGGGTTGGCCTATCTCTAGCTAGGTGTAGGCATCTATATTGATCTTGTAGACATAGATGGCCTATGTGATCTCAATCTAGACCTTTTCCTACAATCTGCTTGTAAGGGGATTGCATATGTCCTTCTAGAACAGCCGCATGATATAGAGCCTTGTAATGTGTTGCCTCACCTAAAGCAGCTATGAAATCATATACTAAAGTTTGTGGTTCCATATATCTTAGTTCTGTGATAAAAAGAGCATCACACTCTCTGTAATACATGTTATGTCCACCCCCATCTATTGCCTAAGATGCTCTGCGCACAACTATGGCTGATCTCTCTCGAGATCGGCTAGGTGTCACTCTGTATCACCTACTCTAACTTCCTATGAATTAATTGTACCATAATGCATGCTATCTCACCCTACCTCATGGCCGAGGCCATTTGTCCCTATAGTGCACGGCCATTGATTGTCCTCTTTGTGGTGACCTAGGGTTTATCCTCATCCGCCACTTGTAGTATGAAGGGGTGAGTGCCATCTCGCCACCTGTCAAATGAGGGGGTGAACCCCATCCATCCCATCCATCTCCACTATCCTCACCTACTACACTGGGTGGACTCACTACTTGTGGTGGTGAACTTGGAGCCTTGTGGGAACCTATTGTGCTGCACCTATATACCATATATGATAACTTATTGTATTTGTATATGGGCTGTTATTCTTATACTAGTTGTTATGGGGAGGACCTTGTGGTGGCACCTGTACCTATGGACCCTAGCCTGTGCCTATAAAGCTACGTCGGCCTCAGCCTAACCTAATCTAGCACGATCTCTCGAGGAATGTCCCTTTAAACCCTACGTATTTGTAGTTATACCTTTATCACGTAAGTAGCCTAAGGGATCGTGATACGTAATGGAAGTACTATGGTATACCGGGCCCATAATTTTCATTGTCTCGGGTATACCACAGGTTGTGTAATCCATCGATGTGGGGTGACATGAAAAAATCTATTTCAATCTCACGGTAGTCGATTTGTGGCTCAAAATCAAATATCTCGTCTCTGTCGCATACCACATTTCATCTCCCGATATACCCTAGATATGACCTAGTTATCACTACACCCAATCAAAGTGGTACTACTCTTTGATATGAGTTTGGCTCCCAATATTGACGTGATCCACCTCTGCGGTACAAATATATATGCTATCATAATGCCACTTTGATACGGTTGGTAAAATTGCTGCCAAGTAATCATATGGAGTTGTAGATCATCAACAGTTTGTCTATAAAATACATTATCACCCATATTTTCCCTGATTTCCTTGCCCACTAGCTCCCATCCCATAAAAAGGGCTCATCTGGGGACTGATTCGAGTAATTCTAGTGGGCACCCTATCGCAATGTGGTCCCAAGCCTAGATTTGTTATAAGGTGGTTGGTCCTATGTTCTCTAGCCTTCGTAGGCAAACAAATGCGAGATCCCAATAAAAGTGGGTCAATATACATTAACCCCATAGAAGACCACTTCATCCATCGACACCGTATCTACTCGCATCGAGCCAAGTGGGAAGTATGTGTTAGTCTTGTCAGGAAGCAAGTAGCTACTAACAAGAGCCATCAAGTAAATTGGTATCCGGAAATCTATTTATACGGAAAATAATCATAAATAAGTATCGTTATCCCCTTCCGAGGGATGTCCTAATGTAAAAACATGTCCTAAATGCTATCTCGGATCCATCTGTGATCCCCATCATACTCCACCAAGATTCCCTGAATCAACACTCTAAAGATCCACCATACATCCTCTAAAGTCGTAGTCATCTTGCCAGTCGGCAATCGGAATGTCTGGATCTCACTCCGCTACCTCTCTACTAAGGAAATAAAGAGGGCATGATCTAATGTAATGTGGGGAAGCTATGCAATATATGCTTAGGCTCGTAGCCTCCAGGTTGCGGTGATAAATATATACTCTCGACATGAAAATGTATGCTCATAGGATTTAAGGTGCCCATGTCACTTTCGCGCACATCCACATTGTATAATATCACCTACAATATTACACAAAGATAGTTTATTAGCATCATTTATTCTAATAAACATCTTCCTAAGCTGTTCTAATTGATTCTACATTCTTTTATTCATGCCTAAGCTTTTCACAAACTTCAAATTTTCTTCTAAAATTTTTCCTAAGGCACAAAATATGCACTTGTGCAAGAATTTTTGTGTTAGGGAAGGCATGTTTGTGCTAGCGCACCCCTTTTGGCACTAGCACAAGCCTGCGCTAGTGTGCACCTTTGCACAAAAACTCACCCATTTTTGCACTAGTTCAAGATTGTGCTAGTGTGCCCATTTTCCCACTAACTTACCCATTTTCACTCCAATGCACACCTAATTTGGCTTAAAAACTAGTTTGGCACTAGTACGCACCCCCTCTACGCTTGAGAGTGTAACCCGTTTGCACTAGCACACACCACAGTGCTTGCACTAGCGCAACCCCACATTTTCCCCTAGCTAGAAAATTCCATAAATGCACTCAAAAGTGAAAATTTAATGTTTATGTAACCATTGTTGGAGTGCAGCAGGAGGCCTCCCAAACTCTCGTACTCGATCATGCGGTGTTTCCACCTCTTAATCCGCACCATTTCTCTCCAAATTTAGAGCAAAAATATCTCCAAATCTCAAAAGGGCTAGGTAACAAATAACTCGCCACGATGGATTTTACCCCTCTTCACTGCTATTTATAGCCATTTTGCCCTAATTCGTCATTTTCTCACTTCTACGGCACTAGATGACCATCATGATTCTTCTATATTCTTCTAGCACTTGTTGCGATGATTATTTTTATTAAATAGTCATTTTTCACCCATTTTCGCTACGTTGGGGCATGTTTTTGCTTCCCAGGTGACCTTTTACTGCTACAGGGGCATATCTTTACTTTCCATTGTTTTTGGCGATGTCCCACAATATTTTCATTCTTCTAGATCATTTTCTTCTTGGAAAATTTAAAAATCTAAAAAATTGGTAAAAATCAAAAAATCCAAAAATAGGTAAAAATCCAAAAATTGGTAAAAGACATGCACATAGCTAAAGCTGTTTTTCAATGCATCATCCTCAAACATTGAAATTTTTCCTACAAAACATCTTTCTTCGGTCCTCATTTTTTCTCTTGCCATGACTTGCAAATCATCTAGATCTACCTCCATTAACAAAGTTGGTTTGCTTACTATGTTTGTACTCCCTTACACAACCGAGTTTCTTAGTACTATTTCATAGTGCACGATTACTTTTTCATAGGACCCCTACGTCCTCTGTGTATTCCCCTAACATGTATCCTTTCTTGGGGCACCATTTTTAACCCTTGTCGTTAACTCAAACATTTGGGAATTGAAGCTTGATAACAAAAAAATTGGTGCAATTGTCTTGAACGTTGTTTGTTTGAGTATGTGTGTTTGTACTTGTTTCCCTATCAGGTTAGCTTGTTTACTTTCTCGTATTACATTATGTTATGTATGTTGCATTGAGTTAGTGTTTTAGCAATGAAAAATGTTAGTATTATATATTTTCATGTTATTTTACACTTTTGTTGTATGTGTATATTTTTAATAAGAGCCGATGATGTAGATCATATGAGCAAAGTGATGAAACAAAGTTTTTATTGAACAAGATGGATGCAAAAATCTATTTCCATATTCTTCACTATCATGTCTTATCACTATCAATTTTTCTTCCAAAACACCTGGGGCAATAGGGATCATTTTTATCCCTCCCTCCCCACACTATTTCTTCTATTTGTTTCCTTCATATTTTTGATCGTCGATCAACCTCTTCTATCACCCCATCGACACTCAAGGGGGAATCCTTTATTCTACTAATTTCTCTTCAAAATTTACTCGTATGTAAATTTTTACTATCTTGAAGTGGCGTCACTTACGCCACTCCCAAATGGGGAAAATGTAGACACCTAAAATCTAGTTTTATTGCTAAAATTGTACTAACTATCCTCTTTCCTATCATTTCCATTATAATTAGTTATTTTTTGCTAATTAACTAATGTTTCCCTCTATTTTGGTTAATTAACAACACTTTGTTAAACAAGCCTTTATCATATTCCAAATGTCAACTAATGACACTTCGTTAGTTATAATCCTCTTTGAATCAATTAATTAACTATCATTAGTTAATTAAGCCTTTTTAACAATGTATTTAATTAATAAACCCTTTTATTGGCTAAATCCCTCTTTTAAATTCTTCAAATCATATCAAATTCCTCCTAAATCACCTCTAAATAGCCTAAAAAAATTATTCTAGCCTATTAATTAATCCTAGTTGATTAATTAAATCATCTCCAACTCCCATGAGTTGTTAATCGCATGTTAATTCCTCTACTCAATCTTAACAAGTCTAAATCTACTTTATCCTTTATCCCACATTCATTGGGATTCAATCTTCTTCCAAATGGAAAGCTATATAAAGGACCAAGCTCCTTCCTTCACACATTACACTATACTTTTGATACTATTTCATATTAACATATAATTAAGAGCCTTTCTCCATTGATGGAATAGCTTTCTCATCTTTGCATCCATTTCTTCATGCTTGATTAGTAAAGGAAGATCTAAACATGGCCTTGTATCCATTTTAGTGAGATTCTTTCATCATCTTGAAGCAACAACACAAATTTGATTGCTTATGATCTTCATAGGTTCATAGTTTTAAAGGAAATCATACATTTTAGTAGGAATGACTTGTAGTTAGATGATTTATTTCATGTTATTACATATTATCTTTCCATTAAGCTCTAATCATGATGGTTCTATAGTAAATTTAGCTTTTCTTTGAGACTACTAGGTGTTAGCCTCTTTTAATTAGCATAGTAAATTTAACATGAACAGGTAGAGTTAGAGTTAACAATGCAAACACGTTATAAAATCCTTCCTTTCTTTTCTACCATGCTAAAAAAATAAAGATAGTGTAAAGGTAACTTACAAAATACATACATATAATATAATACAAAACCAATGATTTTTTTTGTGTCACATGAAATTTAAAGATGATGGTAATTATTTTTATCACTTACACTCATCACTTTTAGTCATATCTCTTTTTCTTACTTTAGGGTAAAACTAGCGATTGCATGTGAATAGTGCGATGAAAAATCCAAAGGGTATGCATTGAGGATGTTAAAAATGAGGGAGTGAAATATTTTAAGAGGAAGAGGGGTGATGAAGAATGATTTACAGGGATGAAAATTTATCATCAAGGTTCAAATGTGTGAGTGCAATAATAAGAGGATTTGGAAAAAAATTACATGATTCATTGATTACGGATTTTTTTAATTCTACCATTTATGTCACGCTAGTAATCAAGGATTGATTATAGGAGAAAATTTCAAATGGAAAATGTTACAAATGTGTATGGTGTTATAGTTTAACATAGGTTCCAAGAAATTAGAGTAGTTTTGTAACAATTTATATTGACTTTTAGAAAAGTAAATGAGGTTTTCCAAAAACAAATCTAATTTATTGAATCATATCTATTTAAGAGTGATTGCATTGTGATACACTTAGTTGTATCACATATTTAACATAACACCAACTTATCACTTTAATAGTAAGAGTTAAAAACATTCTAAAATTATACAAAATAGGTCTCCCCACGGCTGGTTTGGAGAGAGATTCTAAGATTCAAACTTTGAACATGACATTGTTTGGATGACACAAAGCGTTTGGTGTTAGTTTTCATTACAAGAGGAAGCAAGGTTTCGATTCGGAGATAGATGAATTAATGAAAATATAAAACACTATAACCATTTTTGTGGTTGTCGCCATAATAATAGAAAGGATCATGAGTAAATATGTAATCCATATAAAAAACGGGTGCATCATGCATGTGATTGGAGACAGAAAAAGAGCAAGAAAGAATGCCACGTGGACAAGAAAGAATGCCCAAAAATGACACAACCTTGCACCAAGAAAGAAATAATTCCACTTGGACATTTCATCTTCAAACAACAAACTACCGCGTGGATAATCCCTACATGAGATTCAAACCAACCGTTGACTATATTCACATGAATATAATAGGATTTAGTTAATTTAGGAAATTCTATTTTTAGAGCAATTTTGGTAGTAATGCAGGCATTATTTTCTCTAATCTAACAAACAAAATGAAGAAGGAATGGGTTCGATTACTTTGTTCTTTAATCACTTTTATAACTTTTTCATGATTTCTTGAGTCGGAGGAATGAGATCAAATTAATATAATAGTAACAAGCAATACCGATCATGTAAGAAACAAACAAGTATATAAACAATAGTGAAATAGGAGTGACTTAGCTTGTATTCAAAAATATGGGCTGATTTTGGGCTAGAAACTGAGTGGAACAAGTTATATACGGGTGAGTAAGCTTCATCTGGGAAAATGGAATCAAAACTCCCTCGAAATAGGACCTCTAGATAAGGACATGACCGCCCAAACGCTAGTGTTTGAGTTAGGTACTAGTGTCCTAGAACAACTCTAGATCTGATCTTCTTATGGTCTAAACTTGTCTTCCTCCTTTCACTCTTTGTTTCATTCACTTATTTGTAGGGTTCATGTGTCACACCTAAACCTGCAAAACAAAACCCTAGCTACTTACACAAGACTCAAACAAACATTAGATGAAATAAATAATGTATATGCTTGATTTGGACTAACCTCAACAGTCACCCCAATATGATTGTCAATGAGTGTTGCACTACATTTCAGACTCTATGTAATTCTAGTGTGTTTGATTTTCCCTTAAATATAGGTTACCCATGTTCGAGTCACACCAAGATAGTGAGCTACAACTAATTTTCCCCAAGATGAATGTATGAGATGGAATTTAGAAATAGCCCTTCCTATGTAATGAATAATGTAGCCCAAATGCATTCCTTGAATGTTGCTCTTTTCCCAAGTAGTAGATAGTAAGTAATAACCCAATTTTTCCAACCCTTAATAATAGTAAGTCATATATATGATTCCTTTGTTTTTATTTTGTCATAAATAACCAAAAAGGTTGACCCAAAGTGATAAGAAAGGTTTAAGAAAAGATAGCAAATGATGTGGCATTTTAAAATTGAGGAAATGAGTGAAAAGGATAGAAACACCTGATTTAAATAAAATAAAATAAAAGGATAAATTTACTTTGTTAAATACTAATATAAGCTACAACAAACAAACATGGCGATAAACAAACGAATAGGACCCAAATAATAAGTAATGAAAGTAAAACACTAAGTGCGATGAAGGAAATAGGAACTTGGATAATTTTTGAATATCCCGTGATGTGTGAAGGTGAAAACCAGAACACATGAGGTTATGGATGAACCCAAAAAAATGTAAAAGTGCGCAAGCGCAGAGGACCAGGGTGCCTTGAGTGGTATTGTAGTGCACGGGCGCTAGGATCCCTTCCTAGGAACCAAGGTTTGTGCGGGAGGTCTAAGAAATAATTTTGTAGGGTCACTTGGATTATCCAAAACTCACACCATATGTCGTTAGTATGTCACTTTGAACTCCCAAAAAATTCGTTGTAAACTTGTAATGAATATATCACCTATAAAACCCCCAAAAGATCATCAAACCCTAAAAAAGAAAGATGAAAAATGAGGGTTCATACTTTCCTCAGTTGTCACAATGGTGATCTTACAACTTAGTGTTGCACTACATCTCAGACCCAATGTAGTTTTGTGTGTGTGCAGAATCGTTCCTTAGGTGTGCTATTGTGCATTTTGCATGTGAAGTAGCAAGTAAATAACTAGATTTAGAATGTAGTATATGTGTGCATGGAACAAAATAAACTTCCCTCCTATGTGTGATGTAGAAAACCAGCACTTATCTCTTGTGATGGCACTAGATGGATGTAAAGATGTTCTTAGATGCTTGTAAGGTCCAACGTTAGGTGTCAATAGTAAATTATTAGATCTTGGTCCTTTAATTTGATCGCATAACTTTATATTTATATGCTTCTCTTGTTCAAATTTCATAATTGATCACTAAAGAGATAAAGATGCCCAATAGCTAGAAAGGGCCCAAAAAGGAGCGAGATAAGTACAAATAGGTCCGGGGAACCCGGAGCGGATGAGGGCCCACAGGCACTGGTGTGCCAGAAAAGGTAAATTATGAAGGGTCGTAGTGGGGAGTGAGGTCTGTAAGGTTAGAAGGGAGACTAGAAGGGAACCTAAGATGCCAAGTATAGTGATCAATTAGTACTTTTCTCCCGTAATAAGAATAGGAATAGTAGTATGTGATCACGACCTATTAATGTACCCAAAGTGTGTGATTTAGTGTCTTGACACCCATAGGGGACAGTAGCACCTGGGCACTCCTATCCCTAATAGGTGGTAGTTTTTGGGATGCTCGGAGGATAAAACAGCAAATATAGATTTGGGTCACACGTTGTCCAATGCTCACAAGTAAATTGGACATTCCATAAAAGTAAATAATAAAAATATGAACATGATAAAGCAATATAAAAGTAAAATAAGTTTTGTTAATGCACGGTTTTCTTGCTTATGGATCATGTATATAATGAAATACTCGGATGCGTGATGTTAAAATAAAGTGTGTTATTTTTTTTCTACGCTTTAAGGGATAGCCTTGACAAATCTTCATAAACATATCTTTTCATATCTCCTTATCTTGTATGCCCTCCTTTCTCGAGACTCATGAGGGATGGCATTATTCTTTGGTAAAATATTTATATGGTCAAGAACAAAAATAAAATGATGGGTCAAAGAGGATCTTATAAAACTATAATCAAGTATTGCGGTGATGCTTGGTGGTGTACAAGTTGAGGCATTGGAAAGGATTGGTGTAGTTTTGGATGGCATACAGAGAACCTGTATGATCTTTACACTATCTTCACTCCCAAGTTTTTGGGATGAAAAGGAAATAATGGCATGTTTGCGAGTCGAGAGAGTGGATGATGTCTTTATAGGTGTGTTAGATAATAGATTTTGGTTTAAGAGTCTTATCTTCACGATCATGGAATGAAACATGTGGCTTTACATTGGAACCTAAGGAGTGTGAATATGAGAAGAATTTCAATGTTTCCCACTACAGTAAAAAGTTTGATAACCTGTGAATTTTTTGGTTAATGCTACGAGGTAAAAGGGCCATAAATGAAGCTAACAAGTTTAGATCATTCGGGTACTAAGGCAGTCATTTAACCCACATGGCTTCAATGGATGTGGGCTATATACAAAAAATAATAATCCCCTTATCCTCTAATTGTCCAATCTTTGAAATATCTACATCCACTAGTCGCTAATTTTCACTTGGATGGCTATGATTATGTTTTTGTAGTGCCCTCCCATATATCACTCTGTCGATATCATTACGAGCATTATTTAAATATTTTGGTTTCGATGCATGTTTTGTATTTACATGTTTAAGGTCACATTGGTGTTTTTTATTATTTCAGTAATAAAATGGACTCGAGTTTATTGTTCGGGATGTACCCCTTGCTTGAGCCATTGTTGAGCTTTATCGAGAACCTCGATTTGATCCTGAGTTCGAGTCGAAGGTCCGCATAAATTTTTCTCTTGAGCAACTACATTAATGTTCATATTTAATTTCCAAGTATAAAATAATAGTAATAGTAATAATAATTAAAAAAACTTGCTTATTATACTTTGTTGGCTTGAGTAATGAAATGATGCATTAGGGTTCAAAATAAACATCTTCACATTGAATGGTGATTATTTAAAAATTTGGTGAAGCGAGGAGACCAAGAAATCTTGTTGGATCTTGTCAAAGGTGTGTGGCAGACCCTATCCCTACACACATCCTCACATATTGCACAAAATATGAAGGATATCCTACTACCTTCACCTCCCAAGACAAATTATCCAACCTTGCATAGATCTATGTATCGGTGGGTGTGATAGGTGTCCTATTCCCAGCCACGCCAAAATGATAGATTTAAACCAACAAATGGACATCCATTTAGCATAATAAATAAGATTGCATATAGATGTTTGTAGCTAGAAATGCAGGAAACCCTTAAGAAAATGCATTTGGCATATGAGCAACAATGAAAATGCCTTGTCTCGGGATATATTTTGGCACAAATATCACTTTTCGAAACACGGGTATGCCTTGAATGAGTCCTTTGAATCCTAGGATAAGAGCCATGCACAAGGCAATATGAATTATTTAATAAAATGTTTTAAAATGAATGTGTCCTTATGGATAATAATGGTTGCAAGATTTTCACAAAAAAGGGCTTGTTGAAGAGGCCTTAGGATTCTTCTAGAAAATACTATTGGTAGGTTTAAATCCAAACTCCATAATAGTTGCCACCATTTCCCCTTGTTTGTGCTAAAATGGGGACTATAGAACAATGAAAAAATAACCAACAAAGCATCATTGAAAGCACTTTTTTCTAGACATTTTGGGGGGAAGATCAAATCGGGATAATTTTTTAGCTTTCATGCAAGCACACTCCCATCTCTTGCCCATGTGTATAACAAACACCTAGCTTATCCTTTCACTTTTAACTCTTTCCCAGCCACATCTTATTGCCACCAAGTGCCACGTTAAAGCCTTGAAATAGTTTTAGATGGCCATCCAAGAAATGGGTAGTAAAAAAATTCAAATAATGGAGTTATAACAACCTTAGTAGACAAGTATGTAAAATGTGAAGAATGTACAAAACACATGAACTGGTTATTTAAATTCCTTTTAGGAATTGTTTTTTTAATAGTAATGGTTACAAGAAATGCACAAAATGGATTTGTTGAAAAGTCCTTGGAATGCCTCAAGCAAATACGGCTAGTTCATGTAACATTAACTCCTATCCTCTAACATACTTATCAATTTCGGCATGGAATTTTTACCTTATCTTGTACTTGCTTTGAAACGTTCACTTCATTTTATATCAAATTGAACATTTAATATGGAATTCAGCTTATCATTAATATATTGTTATTCTTTTTGCAAACCATATTGAAAACCACATTAAATAAATTTTGCACCGTGTAATACTATGTCAAAAATTAATGCCTTTGGTAGTGTTCCATGATTTTAGGCCCTATACTTGAAAATAAAAAATCTTACTCATGATTACCTTTGCGAATGATGTAGAACTAGTTAAACTAGAAGAGAAAATGGTGTTTAAATTGCAAACTTGGGACATTGAAATAGCCTCAAATTGTGATGAAAACCTCTTTAAAATGACATGAAAAATCTAATTTATACCTTACTTTCACTTAAAACTATCTTATCCTCTTTGTTGCTATATCATCAAAATAAAAACATTTTCTAAATGTTTGTTGGTCATTATTGTGAAGTGGGTTTCTAGGCGCTTTGGAAAATGGTTTACTGGGATCAACCATTCACCTACAACTAAACCCTCTGGAAACCACTTCATATTTTGTGCATGTGGATCCCATAATAAAATTTTACTTTGTATACCTCTTCATTGTTATAAGGGGTATAGTGTAGTGTTTTTCATTTTAATCACAACCCCCAAAAAGTGTGTTTTGCACAGATCCCACTTAACTTAGTTTGCGAAGGAAAAATGACCAATTTACTTAGCGCTCTGAAAAGACTGTTGTAGTTTGAGCCTCGATGATCGGTTTTGAATTATGTTTATTTTTAGTGATTCTATGGATATTAGATAATAGGCTAGAGTAATTAATAATTCCATTTGGGGTCCTATGTCAATTTTTACAAGCCCATTCCGTGGCCACTTGGGCTGATTTGTGCAACAACACAACAAAGGTTGTGGACTCATGTGAGACTCTCTAAGACTCATCCAACGCTTAAAACTAATGTGATGATTGGAAATGTGTATGGAGAGTATAAATATGTGGTTCAATAATTTTAATCAATATTATTGATGAAAAATAATAATTACATGATTTGACACATGTACTTAGGTTCTTATAGTGACAACAAGAGACGAAGACCCTGTTAGAAGTCATAGAACTTGATGTTATTCTGAAAATCCCTTGCTAACTTGAATGTAATGAATCAAATATTTTTATGCTATCTCTCACTCTCCTTGGTTATAGATATGGTTTAGTTTATTTTTTAAAAGTGGGTGTTTTCTCTCTCTAATCCCTCTCTAAAATTTTGAAAAGGTTGTTTGTTTAAATAAGTATTGAAATGAATGATTTGTTCTCTCTCAAGCCAAAAATAATTTGGGAGTTTTGTTAGCATGTTTGATTTGAGAGGTTTATCCATGTCAGCATTTTTCACTGACACATAATTACATGATTTTACATGTTACAAGTGGCACGATGGTATAAAATGGTCTATAAATTTGAGTGTTAAAATGTATATGGATTTTCTAACAAGTTTGACCTTCAATGTGGAAATGCATTTTTCTTTTTGTTTAGATATATTCTTGTATGGTTTGTATAGAAAAAGAAGTTAAATTAAATATGTATTTGCAATGGATAACTGACATATGTGAGCTCCATGGATATTACTTGCATTATAATAGAAAGTTAATTTTGGAAACTTATTATCGAACTAATGTACTTGTATGATTAAAGGAATAGAATTTCATATTATTATGTGCATGTGAAAATTAAAGATATGATGAAATTTTTCTATGTATCATTATAGTTTAAATTGCAATGAAAAATGTATACTTGGACAGTATGATAAATTCTTGTTGCATGGTTCAAGGTATGGTACTAGACAAAAAACAATTAAGCGAGACATCCAAACTCACAAGTCATTCTATACTCTCAGTATGACCTTGGAGAACAAAGGAATGAGTTGAAGTGTTACTCTTTGTAATGAACCTAACCCTCAACCTATCTAGTAACCTAAAACTCTAGAGGGTAAATAAGTGTTTATGAAACTAAATTGGGTTGGTGACACCCACGAAACCTCCTTGTCAATTCTTTGCAATAATTTTGGGTTTTGCATGACCTAGTACACATTGGCATCCTAATAATATGAGTGGACTTATTAAACCCTTTTGACAAGGGTGTATTTTTGACAAATGTGAAAACCTTTGAGTTTTATTATCCTTGCTTGTATCGCACCTTGGTCATGACCACCTTATTCACCTTTGTTTTCTCAAACCCATAAATCCTCCTAACCTAAGGGGGCATGATTCCATAAAATGTGTGCTTGGGTAATTGTGATCTTGGTGAGTAGTTTCATGTATTGTGTATCCTATTGGTTAGCCTAAGATGACCCTTTTTCTTGAAATGTAGACTTTGGTGTAAATTGTAGGTAGTATATTTCTTGGAGTCAATACCCCCTCATCATGCTCATGGGCCTAAGCTAAGGACATCCCATTGGTGAAAGCATGGTAGGGTTCCTATGAATAAATTACCAATAGAAAACATGGAAGTATCGCACTTATCTTCTTTGTTGATTCCATATTTGGTTGTAAATTTCATGATTGTAAAGGAATTTGATATATGTGTAAGACATTTTTGGGTATTGTTGTGGATAAAATGGGTGATCACGTTCATCTCGAAATTGAGTCAATCACGGAGTATTAAAAATGTAACTTGAGATGTCTCATTTAACCTAATGTTAAACCTATTAAGTACTCGAAGGGATCTGCTCTTGTTATCCTTGACCTTGTCTAGATTCTTATCATGAAATGGTCATTTTAACTACTAAAACCAATAGATTTGAACTTGGGATTCATTAGATGTCTTGAGAGATGCCTCCAAGGCTGAAAATCACTAAGCTATACACCAAAACTTGGAAATAATGAAAAATATATCCCTTAGGGTGTTCCAAACTATTAACACCAAAAGTTGCACCCTAAATATTCTTTATCAAATATCTAGAACTTTGGGTAACATGGGGTGATCTCAAAAGTGTGGGAATTTTGAAGCAACATCAACCTCTAAAGAAGGATGTTTCCTCTATGTCTTAGCCCACCACAACTAACCTACAACCTAAGAATGTAACTAATTTAAATTTAAACTATGTTTTCACATGGTCTAGATTTAAGAGAGAGGGGGAAAGGGGATTACAAACTTAAGCTAAGGTGATGTACCAAACTAAAATAGGGTTCGAGACCTAGCTTTTTGACATGGTTGAAACTATAATGCAAGAATTCAAAAAAATCAAATTTATATAAAGAAGGAATAAGTATATTCAAATAAATGTGGGGGTTTGAATATTCACATTCAACGCATAATTCATGAAGTAAAACCACAATCACATCTCATTAAATGATAATAGTTCCATTTACTGAAGCGAGGTTCAACAAATTCTTGTAATATAGTTTTATATGTCCAAAGCATGGAACTTTAAAGTAAAATATTACAACTTTGTAAGAGAGACCCTTTGTATGAAAGAGGCGATTATATTTATATCATTTCGTGGAATGGAGAAAGAGGAGGAAGATAGAGAGGAAAGGATTGTCGAGCTACAACGATTGCCTATGAATTTTTCATTGAATGAGTGTGGGAATCATGATTTATATTTTGAATTTTCTTGTAGTATAGGTATGGACACCTCCAAATTTAGCCACTAACTCTAGCACAACCCTTGAGTCTATCCCATGCCATCAGCATGTACAAAACAATGTCCTTATTCATTAAATTTCAGTTGATGGGGTGGTTGGTTCTCTAGTTAAAAATCTATCAAGGATTTTGTTGTCTCCCATGGTTTTAACCATGAAATTTAAACTTTTATTCATTCCGTGGACCCTCATAATATTCCTCCTACCTACCTTGATGATGGAGAGCACTTCATTCCACCTGTAAGGATCCAATTCTTCAAATGTGGTTTTGGTCAATGCAACTATTTTCCTTCATTCTATGGGTTCGAGAAAACTCGAGGACATTTAAATTTTAGTAATCCTTGGAACACTAAGTTAGTGTTCAACGAGTTTTGAATTAATCCGATTTCATGTATTACTTGAGAGATAGATTATTTTGTGGTACTGCAATCGACCTAACCTATTAGGAAACCATTTCTTTAGTGTCGTAAAAGTTGAGAAGATGTCGTGCAACACTAAATCTCACCAATTCCAACCTAAGTCTACACGTTGTTCATTCCTATGTGTTGCGGGTTAGGAGAACCCAAAGAACACTAAGTTCATGCTTTCCATGGTAGGTTGAACTAGTCTTACTGCGTAGCTTTTCTAGATCATGAAAATGGGTAAGTCCCTTTGATAAGTTATTTAAAATTACATAGGGTGTAATTTTAGATAAAAAATTGGTGACTTTAGAGGACATTTTCCTTCTATATGATGGAGACCAGATGACTTGAAGCATCCATTGGGAATGAAGTTAAGATTAATCTTGAAAAAATGATCTTATCCTTGAAAACTTGTCTCCTAAATTTTCATGAACTCAACACTAGGCTGGAGTTGATCTGTGGATATTTGAAGATGCCTAATGAAATTTATTCCAAAATTCCTTATTTCTATCATGAACTTACTCCAAGATGACTTGCATATATGACTGCAAGTTTCCCAAAACTTACGTACAAAATAGAAGATCATACATGTTTCAATTGAAACATGTAGAGAGTGTAAAGCACTTATTACAAAGAAAACCTATACTAACAGCAAGACATGTGCTCAATATCACTTGGAGGAATTGAAAACTACACTACTATATATAAGGTAGAACTCTTTTTCAAAAGAAATAATTCAAATAGACCCCATTAACCGGGATCATAAGTTCTTCTCCTTCAATCTTGACAATTAGAAAGCATTACTTGGTTTATGACTAGAAATCACATTAGAACCACTCCACGTTGTATCAAAAATTGAATGTCTACCTGATTTGGCTCTATATTGATCCCATTCAAGCATAAGGTTTCCTTATTGAAATATTATAGCCCTTTGCCTTCTTTTGAACACTTCTTAATATGAGATTGATTCAGCTCCATAGATTTCATAGCTTGATTTCTCAATTCCCCTATCTCCATGAGTTCTACATAACTAATATTTATTGCTTCAAAACCTAATGTTTCTAATTGTTTGATAAGCTCCAATGTAGGAAACTCAATAGATATGGGTATTCTTACTTCTTTACCATAAATTAATTTGTATAGTGAATTTCTTGTTGACATTTTAGGAGTAATCATATCCACCCAAAGAGTAAACTTTAGTTTTATATGCCAATTCCTTTGATTTTCATCCAAAGTTCTTATTATGATCTTCAAGAGGTTCTTGTTGGTTAAATCATCCTGCATGTTTCCTAGTGATATTAATTTGATGGCATGCTCAAGTGGATTCCATTTTTGATATCCCAATCAAATATTTTGGTGCCAAGAAATTCCAAAGCATTGTTAGAGATGATTTTAGAAGGGATGCCAAATCTAATCATAATACCTTCATAAAAGTCTATAATGTTGTTCTTTTTTCTTCATTTAATGCAACCACCTCTGTACACTTGGTAAATTACTCTATGGTTGTAAAAATCCATTTATGACCCAAACTGGAGTTTGGATTTATTACTCTTATGAAATCCAACCCCCATTGCATGAATGGTTGGGCTACTAAAATAGGATGGAATGGGAGGGATGCAAGTCTTTCCTTTCTGTGAAAAGGGAACATTTCTTACATTTTTTATCCATGAGTATCCATCCTTGAAGAGACTTGGCCAATAATAACTACCCTTCATGATTTTGAGTGTTGTGGTCTTTGGAGAAAAATGACCTCTTGTAACTCCGGTATGAAATTTATGCATAACCTTCTCGAATTTATTTGACTCAATACACCTCAAAAGGAAACCATTTATATCCTTTTGGGAAAAAATCCCATCTATGAGCACATAAGGAATGGATTGGAGTCTAAAGTATATTCTTTTGGTGTTGGTCAAATTTGGGGGCATTGAGCTATTTGGAGAAAATGTGTTATGTCACGGGTGCAACAATGTATGCATGGAGTATCCATCGATCCTTCTTGACCATGTTGGGTCACTAAAATGATTTCTTGTTCATTTTTTGGTTCAAAAGTCATCTTCTCACATAATTCTCTGCCTTTAACCAACTTATTCACTTTGATATCAATATCATACTCCATGACTTTGGTTATCTAACCAGGTATCTTTTCATTCAAATCCTTGTTTAAAAGAAAATATTTTACTCGTAATGAGATACCAATAGGTTAATTTTATTATTAGATACCAATTGTCTGAATTTCTTCAAAATTATTATATGACAACTAGGTATGTTTCTCAATGAAAGAATATCTCACCTCATAGTCTTCAAGACTCTAGTTAAATAATGCAGCTAGTTGTTCCAATCATTCTTCATTTATACGTACCAATATGGTGGATATTGTGTATGTTCCTCTAAAGGCATATAAGTTGAAGTTCTTAGTAAAATCGGGGTTGTGAGATTCATGGCACTGTAATTTGCTTGCTTGATTATTTCAAATCTATTTTTACCTTTAGCATTCACTTAAACACCAAATTCTTTCTCGGCATAGATTTGGTGGCTTATTATGATTTGCAAAATTTGGAATGAACCGTCTAATAAAGTTAATATTTCCAAGGAGACTTTGCAACACCTTTTTTATGACTTGACAATGATAGAGCAAGAATAACACTAACACTTTTCGGATCTATTACAAGCCCTTATTTGGATACAACATGGAATAAAATCTTGCCTTCATGTGCTTTGGAAATTACATTATTTTTATTAAGAGAGACCCCAAATTGTATACATCTTTCAAATACTTACCCGAGGTAAAAGAGATGGTTTGCTACATTTTTGATAATATTGTGATATCATTCATATATATATAAAATAATGATGTTGATTAGTCTTTTGAACAACATATCCATGGTTCTTTAAAATATTAATCCTGCATTAGAAAGACCAAAATGCATTTTTTTGTATGAACAGGGTTCCCCATTTTGTGGTGAAATTAGTTTTGAATTGGTATTCATCCTTCACCATGATTTGATTGAATCCTTAATATCCATTAGGTATGGAAAACCTTTTTAACATTTTACTTGTTTTCATGCAAAATGAATAGCCCAAAAATGTAAAATTCAAACCATGACAACTAAGCCATAATGCAATTTTTTACCTTCTAACCCTCCTAAATATCTCCCCTAGCCAACTTTCTTCTTATGTTATCATGACCTTGAATTTTAAGATATTCCAAATGCATCTAGTAAACATGTCTCAATGCACAAAATTGTGTAACAAGGTTCATGATTTCATTTAGTGAAGTGTAGAAAGAGATAATTTTCTTGGAAGCATAGAAAGGTTGGTTTTGGCCATTTCAGAGCATGTGTACAATCCTTGAGAGAATTTTGAAAAGTTATTAAGTATTTGGAGGTGCTATTAGAGAGCCTTGAAGGTGTTGAAAAAATTTTAGGAATATTTAGGAAATTTCCAGTCATTTAGGGACAATTTTCTCAACAATGGGTTTTCAGGTGTAAGGAATGAGCACTCTCGTAATGAATCTCAACTTCTCTAGATTATTTCAAGAGCTCTACAAGGATTTAAGAGGGAAAAAATTAGGAACTAGAAATCATCTATGGTGGGAACATTCATTTTGATCTAAGGTGTGAAGGTTTCTTGAGACAGGTTCAAATAAACAACCCCTCGCAATTCCGAATAAAAATGGGTCGAAAAATTAAGTTTCAGATAAAATTCAAGTTCTTAAATCCATTTAATTAATCTTATAATGTTTTTGGATTAAAATAAGATGAAATTTGGCCCCAAAACATCATCCTAAGCCTATGGGATGAAAGAAGTAAGTTTTCAAGCTATTTTTGGTCAACTAGTGTAAAATCAAGGTTTTCACTAATAGCAGGGGCACTTTTGACCTTATCATATCCCTATTGTCCCCTTAGTGATATGGGTTACATGAGGGAAACAAAATTTCACCCTCATCCTCCTCCTATAGGTTCACTTTTGAGCACCTGGTGTCCTAGGTGTTTCATGTGTCTCATTTATCCCCTGGGATAAGGGGGACATGAAGGACACAAAATTTAACCCTCAACCCCTCACCACGGGTGAATTTTTGTGTACCTAATATCATCCATGTCCCCATGTGGATATATGGGATAATAAAGTGTGCCCCATTCTCAAACTCATCCCCCAAACATCCATATGACCCCTTCATGCTCTGTGAAGCCTATTCCTCGGCTCCCTATCTCATTCATTCACACTAACCCTCATGCTTCTACTTGCATCCATACTTCACCATGGTCAAAAAAAAAAAAATTCCCCATCGTCTTAATTGTCTAAGGTTAAAAGAGGGACAAGAAAATCTACCCATTCCCGTGCTCAAGCCACTAGACCTCCATATGACCTCTCCCGGCTATGTGCAAGTGTTATTCCCAACCCCTCCATCTCATCCTCACTCACTCCCGTACCACCACTTTTCTCCATCATTCTCCAAGATACACATTAGATTCCCTTATGTACCTATTTCACTATTAAAATATGATTTGTAACCTCACGCAGACTCCCATTTAATTCAGGGTTTGAACCAAAGTTAGCAGGGTGAAATAAAAGTGAAATAAAACATAGTTTTAACTCATTTCTTCAACACGAGTCACCCTTCCTACATTTTTATTTTTTTCACACCTTGAAACAAAACATTTATAATAGAAATTCTGCCAATTTTTTCTAAAACATCCATAGCCATCAAAAACAATATTTGTCGTATCTCTCAAACCGAAAACTGATTGCAATCAAACCTTGGTAGATTTCTATTCTCCAAAATGCCTTTGGGAAGATTGAAATTTCATACCCAATGATGCCATAAATTTTTTTATATAAAAATATGAAAACCCTAACCCTTAAAAATTCTTTTTTATTTCCAAGAGATTCGGCGAACAAAAAATGATGAAAATTAGAACAGGAGATCACGGTTTCAAAAGCAGAACACAATGATGGTGGTTTCATTGCAATCTGACATAGGTAAGTATACTTTATAAAATTATCATGTAATCTAAATAATGAGACTCTAAAATTACAAGTTTCCCAAATTAGCAAACTTTCAAAGCATTCAAAAAAACCCTATAATAGTAAGAAACACCAAAAAGGGTCAATTGGGCAAATTTCTAAAAATAATAAGTTAGGAAAAAGTAGATGTCAAAAAAATTCTAAAAATATAAAATCCTCATCAGTGGAAATATCCTAAGTGGATTAGAAGATTCATGGAACAAGCATTGTGTAAAATTTTTGAAAATTCCAAAAATAGCAGCTTTAGAGCCCCACCTACTAAAAATAAAAAAATTCATATTTTAGTGCAAAAAGTCATTAGTAGCTCTGTTTTCACTCATCTTGTTTCTTTTTCTATCATCACAAGGTTAGGATGTTGTTTTTGGTCTAAACAAGAAAATAAACTCCAAAAAAACTCTCAAAGCATCATTTTTGAGGTAATCTCTGCAATGCATAACTTGATACAAGAATTTAGAATGATGAGAAAAGATCATCATGAGTGAGATTGGAAATGATCTCAAGATCACCAACAATACATACCTCCTAAGAGTTTTTATAAACACTTAATCAAGACTTGGTGATGAGCTCAAAAAAGAGGTTATTCTTCCTCAAGTTCCATTCAGAGGTCGAACCTTCCATCGGGAGAAGGAAGTTTGTTTCCACAAAGAGAAAATTGAGCAATGGTGTTAAAATCTTATAGTTGTGTTTCTACTCAAGTGAGATCTTGGTCAAAGAAATGAATTATGTAGTGAAAATGGGTGTCATCATGATCAAAAGTGAAATGAGAAACTCATGGAGAAATTTGAGGGTTATCATACCTTGAATATATCGTCATCTCTCCAATAAGCAAGTCAAAATATGCTAATCAAGTCATCAAAGTATTCAAGCCATCATATATGAAGGATCAATAAATCATTTATGTCCATGGGAGGAATATGGGTGAAATGGTACATAAGCTTTCCCAAATCTGATTTCATTCATAAGAAATTTGGAGTCGGGAAAGATAAATGGGCAACCTCCATGTGAATCACCATGCATGCAAGAATGAGAAACCCTCCCAGTTTCACTTGATGGCATTCACAATAGTGTTTTTAAATACTAAATCAAACACCTGTAGTGCAAACATGCCTCAAGGAAAACACATTTCAATTGAACCTCATTTCGGTAACCGAGAACCATTCAACAAGAATCTCTTAATAGAGAAGATCCGATAGGGTGAGGTGTTACCACGTGTGTCTGAGATGATTTTCCTCAACTTCCGCACTCTCATGAGTAAGAATGTGTTCACATCCATTGTTGAGAACTTATCCCCAGTTTGGATTCACATGATGAATGTTAGATACGAAACGATAGAAGATTTCATCTCCAAATTTGAATCTAGTGAAAAATATGCCTTCAATATTTTGGATGATGTCAGTAATTTTGTTTAGGAACTTAGATCCCTTCCAATCACTGAGAATTCGTCATCGGAGGAACTCATCATTTTTTTTTCAAGAATTAGTCAAAAAGGAGGCAAGCGGTCCTCTCTCCTTCAACGATGACATTTTGGAGTATCTTGCTAACATTAGATGCTCTATTTCTAACATTGGAAGAGACCAAAAGGGATATTTTAATCAATACAAGACTATTAATGATGTTCCCAAGATATGGATCAAATTTTTGAGCTACATCCATATTCCAGAAGAAGGAAAAGTGACATTTGTAGTGGTCCGATTCAGTAGAGAATCTAAAGGAAATGAGCTCATTCTGGGAACTCTCTATCAAGGATCATAAATGGCTAGTTGTTCATCATCAGAGGATTTTTCTTCATTAGATCAGTCAACCCCTTCTCTCTCTTCCTTGTTCTCTCTCTATATTCTAATTTCTCATTAAGAATGCACTTTTTCCCTATTTTGTCTTATTCACTTAAGTGACCTTAAATTCAATATTGTAAGGGTCCTTTTTCATTAATAAGAAAATGACTCATTTTTCATTCCTAGGAATGTGGAAGGTCACAAGTGATGAAGGGAAGTGAAAATTCATGTGGGGGAGATGAAAGGACAGTTTGTAAAGCTATAAATTGGAATGGCTTCTCCATTCTAAAGGGTTGTCAATTATTGATTGAATGTATGTTGTTGAGATTTACCACTACTACATCAAGAAATAAAAGTTGCAATTCTTCTATTCATTTTCTTATATTCCTTTATTCTCTCTCTCTCTTTCCTTTCCAAATTTGTATAGATGATAATCTTGTAAAACCAAGAAATGTGTTTGCACCTTTGATAAATAAATCAATGGAATTATATGTCTATGATTTGTTATTTTTATCATTGTTAGCATTTTTGTGTTCTTATAATTGAATGTGGACCTACTATGGTTATTGTATGTGAATTTTGTAAGCCTATTCACAATAGTAACCCTCTCTTTCCTTATTTCCCTAACTCCCCTTTACCTCTCCTCACTACAAATTCCTCCCTTGTACTTTGTACAAGCACTTTTCCATATGTTTAGTGGAGTATTCTTGTGTGATCCCAAACCTAACAACCACCCATAACTTTTAGGTAGTTTACATTCAATAATGAGAGCCTCCCCATACACAATAAAGAGGGGATTAGTTTGGGATCATTTGTGAAAACTCAATAATTTACAACACGAAAATTTATTAGGCCAACACTTTTTGTGACTCTTAAGGGAGAGATCTACCCTCGTGTACCCTCAAAGATCTCTAGAAAATACAAAAAAATAAATCTTCCAAATAATAACAAAATCATATTTTAAAAAATCATATTTTTAATGTGACTCTATCAAGGAATGAATCCATGTTATGTTCATTTCCCACATCACAATGATGAATTTTTGAGATTGGTGTTCGACACCAATGAGTGAAAACAACAATGAAGAAGAAGATGACCACCAAGAAATCAAGATTTCTGATCAACCATCATTATAGACTAGATCTTGCAAGAGTAAGGATTTTGACATGATCAATAAGTCTCTTGCTTCAAAAAAATATGCATTCAACAAAAGGAAAGAAGGTTAGTAACATTTCTACAAAATTTATGGAAAGAGTATCTAGAATAGATAAAATTTCTTCTTGTGAAGATTTTAGCATAAAATTCTTGTGGCTTCAATTTATCGATTGTATTCTTTAAAGGAAAGAGGATGGGAATTACACATGTTGATGATGAATAATCTAAGGGCCTGATGAAAAATATGCGAAGAGATACAAAATGTTGTATGAAAAGCATAAAGAGGAAGAATCTCCTGAATTTAATGTTTTGAATGTCATGTAGTTGACTGAGAAACTCAAAGCCTTATCATTTATCTCTCTTCCTTTAGATGATTTTTTCACTTATGGAGATGAAGAAATGACAGCTTTGAAGAGGGATTTTGTGGGAATAATTTTGAGTGTTTGAGAAGGAAATATCGATTCCTAAACCAATCTTTGAATTCTAAATTATTTTGAGGCTATGAAAAAAAGGTATGAACATCTTAAAGCACTTCGTAATGATGAGGAAGAAGAGATTCATCTTTTAGAAGAGGATTCGAATGACTCTCTATATTACAAATTATTTTATCCTGAAATACTCTTATGTGTTTCTCATGACTGTCCTCTTCTTGAGCCTTCCAATGAAATTCAATTCATCACCTTGAAGGATAATGAAGAAAGCATGAAAGTTGAAGTTCCATTCATATCTTCATTTTGGCTTGAAGCACCGTCTGTTAGAGGAGAAATATGCACCAAAGATGAGAATTCTTGCCTCTTAATGGATGATGCAATGCTTGCTGAGAATTCCACTTGATCATGAAGATGTTCAAGAGATGAACCCTCTTTCCCTACCACATATTCTTCAAGAGAATGACTTTGAGGTAATTATTTATTATTTTCTTTCTCATTCTAGTTCTTCATTTTATGCATAAATCCCTAATGATGTGATTAATTAAAATTTGACTAAAGTGTAAGAACTGGTAATCCTAGTTAATCTAATTAGGAGGACTAAAATGTTGTATAAAAGACTAAAACTATATGACATAAATGAAAATAAATTATTCTAAGTGAAATAAAACCCTAAATGTGTAAGAGGAGGGAGAGAAACATACTTAGCTGATTAGCGGTGACTACTATCATAGGTTGTCGCAGTCTAAGAATAAAATGCAAAAGTGTAAACAAACACTCAAGGACCCTACGAAGGAAATATCTAAAGTGACTGGGGTTCCTGGGAGTGTGTTGGGGTGCCCTGGGGTGCCCTAGTCTACAATCTGGGCACTTTGAACACTGTAAATTTTCAAAACCTACAATTGGTATGGTCACAAGTTGGTTTTGAACCTTCCCTATTTGTCACACTGGATATACCGGATGAGCTAGAAAATGACCTACAATGCAAAGAGAAGTATCAAACCCTAGAAAAATAAAATATACAAATGAATGGGTTAGACTGACATCACCGCCAAGCTAGTGGACATATCACTTTGAGTGTTACACTACATTTGGACCCGATGTAGTTCTAGTGAGTGTGTGCATGTCGTTGCCTAGGTGCTCTTGTACCAGCAACACTTTATGAAGTAGCGAGTAATAGTAATTATATAAAATGTAAATAGCATGTGTGCATATAATAGAATATAATCCCTCCCCTATGAAGTGTGTGTGATGCAATTCTCCTAGACTTGATGCATGGCACTATGTGGGTGCAATTGATGCAATGGATGCAGCCCTAGATGGATTGATAGTAGTGTATAATGTTGTGACCTAAGACCCTCATCATGGTCTTATAACTTTATATTTATAGGGCTCTCAAGCTTAATTTTGTAAATAATCCCGACAAGGTCAACTGAGAAAAATATAAAGATGACCAACAGCTAGAAATGACCCAAAAAGGAGTGAAAGGGGATTTTCATAGATTGGGGCACCTAGGGTGGGACCAGGGCACCCCAGTATAGGCTAGGGCACCCTGATTTAGGGATAGAATATCAAGGTAGTTTCAAAATGGGTGGATAAGTGCAATAAAATATTCAGGAATGAAGAAATAAAATATAAAATAAAGATGGAAAAAAGGTGGGATTAATTAGTACTTTGTACACTTTAGAACCTTCTAAATAGTAGTATAATACTGGCCAAATTATTTGTAAAGTGCATAATTTTGTTTCTACATGATGGAAGGAATAAAATAAAAGAATCCAACTTCATTCTTTATACAATCATGGATGGACAAATAAAGCATGGCCTCTATGAGGATTTCATTTTCCTGTCATCACCAAAGGAGTGTAATGTTAATCACCATAGTGAGTATGGATTCTAACCTTTTCCCTAAAAATAAGAAGACTTTGTGAGAGATGTTCAGGATGGAGTGAAGGATTATTCTCATGTTTCTACCCCAACATTGTATTCTTCCCCCAATCATGAGGATGATTCGATGAATCTTAAACTGAAAAGTGTACCCTTCTCGTACAACATTGATCTCTTCTCTCTGTTTGAAAATGAAAAAGACTAGGTATGCCTAAAATTTCAAGAAGGTAACCCATGGATGATAAGAAATGTGGATAAGGAGGAGGAGGATTTTCCAAATGAGTCCTAGCCATGTGAAGCTCAGATTTCCAGCCATCTCCTTGAGACCTGATGTGAATATTTTTCAAATGAAGGTGAAAGTGAGTATGTGGTAACTTTGAAGGAGAAATCATGCACAACATCTTGAAGATTGTAGAAAAATTGAAGACCCTCAACTCAGTATTGATATCCTAACCTATGCCATGAATATGTAAGATAAGTGTGATTTCAGTTGTGATCCTTCTTTTGATGCACAAACATTCAACAATGAGATAAAAAAAACAAGTAAGATCAATGTTATCTTGAAGCCTTGGTGGATGAGCATGAATGTGAAGGTAAGTCTTCCCCTTTCCCATTTTTGCAAGAATACTTCATTATTGAATCTCATGTGTATGTCATCAATTATGAAGATAGCACCTCTATCATAGAAAGTGATATCAAGGTTGGTGATGAGTTGATAGGCATAGAGAGAAATCATTTGGAACAAATGAATGAGAATATGTAAGATTCTTGTGAATGGAGTTAAAATCAGCTTGCTTTCACCATTTCCAAAGCCCATGTTGATTTTAAACATGAATCCATATTGCAACATTCACTCAAGGATGATGAATGCCTTCATGTCAAGAAAATAGACTCCATTTTTGACAACATGGAGGAATGGATTTTTACAATCCTGGCAAAGCATCGAGTGATACTACTAAAATCAGAACTTCCAAACAAGAAACAAAGTGGTGATTTAATACAAGGGTGTTTTCTATGCATTATCAGTATAGGGATGAAAATTTGGTCTCTCTCCTTTTATTAAACCATGCGAGATCCATCATGATAGCATGGTATGATCGGATGATTATCTTCGAGTTTCGAAGTATGAATTCAAACCACTATTATATGATGGTATATACTTATCTCAACCCATTACCAGATGTGTGTACATTCTTCTCAAACCTCAAAATTTTCTCACCCATGTACTATAATTTCCCTTTTCTGTTGTGTCTTTCTTTTCCATTTTTGGTGTGTTTCCTTTTAGTTCTTTGTGTTCATTTATTTTTCCCTTGTGTGTGTTTGTTACTTGTACTAATAGTGAAAAATTTACTCTATTGCCCAATTTGAACAAGGAACTGGTCGATAACCCATGATAAAAGTGAGGTTCTATATTACCCCTTAAATTCTAATATCCCCAAGTTAGATCCATTTGTTGTCATGTAAAATTACTATCCCAAAATGCAAAATTCAAACCATGACAACTAAGCCACGATGTCATTTTTTGTCTTTTCACCCTCATGAATCTCTCCCATGACCAACCTACCTTTTGTGGCATCATCATATTTACCTTCAAGATATTAAAAATTCATCTAGTAAACGTTTCTAAATATGCAAAAATGTAACAAGGTTCATGATTTCATTCAGTGAAGTGCAAAAAGAGACTAATTTTCTTGGAATCTTAGAAAGGTTGTTTTGGCTATTTCGGAGCATGTGTACAATCACTGGGATATTTTTGAAAAGGTCTTAAGTATCCAAAGGTGATATTATATTGGAAGCACAACCATTGAGAGGGGGGTGAATTAGTGGGATACAAAATTTTCATTCACTTTAACCATTAACAATCATCAACCATTTAACTTAGCTTATTAATTAAGATTTATCAATACAACACAAGCATCAAAGCATATGCAAAAGGAACACAATAAAACATGGAAACCAGATTTAAGTGAAAATCCCTCAAGGGAAGAAAATGCACTAAAAAAACTTTATTATAGTCATGTTTCAAATTTAGTTGAGCACCAACTCAACAAGGAGCATCAACCCCTATATTTAGTGAGGCACTAACCCCACAAGGAACACCAACCCCTAGTTTAGTAGAACACCAACCCTATAAGGAGGAACCAACCCCCTAGATGACTCAAAACCAAAAAAATAAATCTGAAATTTTTTCCATCTCTAAAATTTTTCTCACACAACTGATGATGACTCAATGAAGCTCACTCCTCCTATCTTTCTCAAAATGATTCTCTAACCTCCATGCTCAAGAAATTCTTCCTTCGAACTGATTTGATCATCTGCCCTAGCTCACCATCTTCATCACACTCTCTATAACATCATCACATCCTAATTTCCCTCTCATAAAGGTCACAAAGACCTCTTACACCTTCACAAGTTTCCCTCTAGGTCACACTTTTCCTCCATATACTTAATTGTCTCAAATGAGCTTTCTAACTTGCTTTTATACATGTTTCTTCATTATAAATCATATAGGTAATCCATAATAGAGTAAAATACATCACCACATCATAATAACATGATAAAAATATCACACAAAGGACCATATAGGTCTCCAACATCACCTAGAACCTTCTAGACCACCATTAGGACTCAAGAATCCCTAAAACACCAAAACAAGCAACTCGCCACAAAGGGAATGTTCTAGAGAAAAAAACTTCAAAAAAACATGGAACACACTTATACATGTTTTATAATCCTTCAAAAAACTTTAAAAACCATGAAACACATTGTAACAACATCTCATTTCATGAAACCTACTTGAGACCATGCACAACCAAGCACCCTCAAAATTAGTCTTCAGTAAACAAGCCATAACTTCCTCAAATCTAATCAAAAACACAAGTGTGATATACCAATGAAAATATAATGACCTCAAATTCATCACCAAACTCAAACCATGCCACAAATCTAACTGTAGAAGCTCCAAAATTCCTATGCAACCAAATTGCCTCAAACTATCCAAAATTGCCCTAAAACCAGTCATGCAAGATAGAGCACAAAAACATCCTAAGATCTCAACAATGATCTTAAACCATCATGGACATGAATAAAAACTCACAAACTTCCTTAAATTCCAATTTATTCATCATGACCTATGGACAAATTTGGAGAAAACTAAAAATCTTCATAAACTTGTAAATTTGAGTGGGGCCCACATATTGTCACAACCTCTAAATTACACCTAGAGAAATCTAGATGAAACCTCTATAACCTCTGATCATAAATTTTGAGAAAAAAAAAAATTATAGGCCACTTTGAAAAATATCTCTCAATTCACTATATAACTAGGGTTTTAAGAGGGTTTAAAACCAGTTTACCTTCTTAACGATTGTTCATAAAAACTTGACAATCAATGACCTCATTCCACTTGGAAAATATTCATAATATACCTATTCAACTATGACCAGGATATTTATTCCCCATATAAACCACACATTATCTAAAGAGCATCACAAAGTCAAATTTGAGCTCAAAATATCACCTTTAGAAAATTGGTTTTAGTAAAAATGGCATAACCTTCAAATTCTTCAACATTAAGTGTTGGCATGTTGTGTTCTAGGTGTTATCATTTATGTAAAATCCCATTAATGATAATAGGGTGATGGATTAATTCATATGATTCTTAGTATTATGGTGACATGGAGGTTCATGTGTGTTCTCAATTGTATGATTTGATTCAAAGTGAGGATTGTCTTGTTCTTGCAAGCCCAATCATGTGACCTAGCTAGCCTAGGTGATGGTGCATGATGGTTGGATATTCTTGGTATCTTGAGGAGAATGTTGGTAACATGGAGAGCATGTTTTAGGAGTGTTTAGGAACTCACATGAGTTTTAAGATGTAGATACAGGTTGAAGACCAAGTTTCAAGTGCTCATCTAGACCAGTCTAGGTGTTAGGAGGCATGAGGATGAGATGTAGAGCCATGTGAGCTCATGGAAGAATTAAGGGATGTAATAAATGGTGTTTTATGTATTTTTCAACCTTTTGGATATGTTTCATGGTGAGTTATGATGTTGTTTCAATTTTCCCTAACCTATACTATGCAAAACCCTAAGGGAAAGTTATGTAAATGATATGGGCTAAGAAGTTGGAGAACTATTTGAGATATGATTATTATTGTAGATGATTCAAATAGGTTTCCTAGAGGTGTGAGAAAAAATTTGAGTCATTCTAAAGATAATTTTGTAAGTTATGATAGTTTTGGTGAAACAAGGTCCAAGAAAGGGTGTTTTCTAACTCAAATTACACCTTCTGATGCTCACCTTGAATTGTGTGCTTTGCATGGGACCTTTTTAATTTTAGGGATGTTTCTAAATTGATTCTATAAGGTTTCAAAAAAATAATGAGGTAATTTCATTATCATATTTTTATGAACAAATGTTAAGAAGGTAAATTGCTTTTTGTGTGTTTTAAACCCTAGCTCAAAAGCGGTAGGAGTTATTTTTCTTCTAAGAAGCCAAAATTTATTTCTAGTGTATGGATTATTATTTTATGATGTATAGGACTCCTCCAAGTTTCCATAAAGGTATGGTATAGGTTATGGTGATGAGTGGACCCCACTCAAATAGGTCATTTTCTAGAAGAAATTTAGTTTGGGGAAAGGTTGTCCAAAGGAGTTGAAAATTTAATGGGCATTGAGTATGTAATTTTTTAATTATTTCCATGGTGTTTTTAGGTCATGATGATGCATAAAATGGAAAATTGTGTCCTATTTGTGAAGACTAGTCAAAGGCGGTTTTGACACATGTTCGGGTAACTTACGAGATGAGCTTGGTTGAAGGCCTTACACTTGGAGTTTGAAAGAGTTCTAATATTTTCTAGAAAGAGGATTCAGAGATAATTACATTTCTATAAGTTTTGTATATTTATTATTTTATTTTATAAGGTTTCCATGGCAGTTTGTAGAGAAGAAGTTATGCTTGTTTTCGGGAAAGGAATTTGCTCGGGTTGAAAGATTAAGTTGGTTGATTCATGATATAGATGATTTTATGCTTTATATTAATTGGAGAGTGAAGAGGGATGAATTTTTTTCCTATTTAAGGACTTTAAAGGTCTTATAAGTGGTATAAAGGGTGCAAAATAGTTGTGTTTACAAAACTAGTTTCTAGGCAGCATGATTTGGTAAGAGGAAATTTCATGTGGTTTGTGCATATGGATGTTTCATGGTGTCTAAAATGCATGGATGTGTTATAAAGGTCCTGTAAATTTAATTGATTGATCACATTCCATAGTTGAGTTGATCTTGGGTGGTCTTGATGCCCAAAGGTGAAGGCGGGTTCTGACAAATTGTTTTGAAAAGGATATGAGCCAGTGGGCCCATTTAATGATTTATTTTATTATTTAAAGTAAATTTTCGACCATTTGTGATGTTTTTATTATATTACTCTTTTTTGGTAAATTTTGGAGCTTGAATAATCATGGTTTTAGTGTGATTGGATTTTTCTCATCTTAGTGATGGGGTTTTGAGTCTTTTTGGTGCAAGATGAGAGGTTTTGAGCATGGACGACCTATATGGGTCATATGTGACTATTGTGATGAATAATTTGGGATTTTTTAAAGTTACTTGGTCAAACCAAAGTAGGGAAACCAAATTGGTTTGAATTTTAATCGAGATGAAGGTATAAGAGTGATGTTTTGGGTGTTATTTAGCACTAGTTGAGTATATAAAGAAAATGCAACCTAGTTGAAGGTTTGAATGTGGATCAAAGGAATTGTTTTAAGGTTTATCATATGTTTAATAGGTTTAATACTGATTAAGGACATGAGAGAAGGTGTTTAGAGCCAAGATAAGTTGAGAAGGAAGAAGATAGAGCGAGTTGAAGCAATGATGGTTTGAAGAAAGTGAGTGAATTAGAGATCTCCATCAATTTTGGAAGAAAAAAATTAGATATCATCATCTTCAGGTGGTTGATATTGTGTTTATTCATCTTGGGTGGTTTTAGCCTCCTTTTGGAGTTTGTGCTTCACTAAACTAGGGGTTGGTGTTCCTTGTAGGGTTGGTGCTCTACTAAACTAGGGATTGGTGCTCCTTGTGAAGTTGGTGCTTCACTAAATATCTTTTCTTTGTGTAATATAAGCATAGTTTTAGTGGGTTTTCTTCCCCATGAGGGTTTCCCACTTATATCTTGTGTCTATGTACTTCTTCTCATGTGTTATGGTTGTTTAAATGTATTGTATGTGGTAAATAAGCAATGGTTGAATGTATGTGAATGGATGTATGATAACAATTTTTGCAATTAATGGTTAATGAAATAAGAAATTTGTATAAATGATTCACCCCCACCCCCTCTCATTCCATTTTCTTCAATTAATTGGTATCAAAGCGGGTCCTTTTAGAGAAGTTTAATCACTTGAAAGGATATTCTCTTAGAGCACATGTCTAGGTTATCAGAATGGGAGAATAGTTCTTACCATATGAAGGTCCCAAGATCAATGAAACAAACTATGCTTCTTGGAGATTCAAAATGAAGGTATATCTAAGTTATCTTGGTTATGATGTTTGTGTAGGAGATATTGATTCTTCAGATCCAATGGAAGAAATATCCAAGGATATCATCTTTGGTTCTTTGGAAGAATGTGTGAGTACCATGGTTGTGGATTGTGATTCAGCTAAGGAATTATGGAATAAATTGGAGTACTTGTATGAAGATAACATCCCTCCCAGTAGTAGTGAAACTAAAAATACAAAAGGCATGGATCAAATACTAAAGGAAATTCTTAAGAAGCTTAAATACAAAGAGGAAGAGTGTACTCAATTGAAAACATAGATTGGCTTGCTTAATGTTAGTCTCAAGACTAAAGAGGATGAGTGCATCAAGTTTGAAATGGGCATGAAGTCTTTAAAATATGGGTTTGACCCGGCTTAAGAAAACTGAAAATGCTTCAAAATTTTGAAAAGAATGTAAGTAGCTTAGATGATATGTTGGGCGGTGTCAAAGATTTCAAGTGACAAGTTAGGTTTGGGTTTCAAAAATGAATCAAAGAAGGATGAGAACATATTTGAATCAAGTCAAGAAGTTTCCAAATTGAAAGAGAATTTCAAAGGTAAAGAGATCATTAAAAATGATGTTGTTTTAAGTAAGAATTTTTTTGTTTCAAATATAGATCGGATTAAGAACAATATGAGGGAAAATCAATCGAAACCAAATTTGTTCAAGGTATGAAAGGTCATTTAATGGTTACTGTTTTACTTGTAATGGTTTTGGTCATGTTGGTTCGAAAATATGTCGCAGATTTATGGATAAACGAGTCAACAGTGTGCAGGGCATAGCCCCTCTTTGAGTCAGCAAAGTGAAACTGGTTTATTGCTATTCTACCAGTAGGAATCTGTGCAAGTCTCACAATATTCTGCCTTCGGGGGTTTGGGATCTCATCCCAATAGATGTGTTTCCGGCTGAGAGGAAAAATGAAAGGAGGGGGAAAACGAAGAAAGATCAGATCCGAAGGGAGAAAAGAAATGAATTCCAAAGCAGAAGGGTCAAAGGGTCTATGGTTTGGGTTGGTAGTAAACAGAGCCGAACCTACTTGCATAGACGGATAAAGCAATACTGATGAATAAATGACAACAAAGTAGAAGAAAATCCAACAGAACAATCACACAAATCTAACATAAGAAAGATCTGATATTAAAACACATGTATTCAGCACAAAGTCTAAATATATTGTATTCAATGTTTGTTTCTGTTACAAAGAGTTCAAAATCTTCTTCTTACTTCTATTTCTCATCTGAAAAGTATTCACCCCCAAATACAACAAGTATTCGAGTATTTATAGAAGAAGGAGAAGAGGGAAGGCAAAAAAGAACCAACCACCTATTTACATAATATCTACAAAATATCTCAAAGTCATGTTGACTTTTGACAACTTGATGGATGACATCATCCCATGGTGCAACATGGATGATGTCATCATTTGTGCCAACATACTTTAGACATTTACAAAAAGAAATTCGAAGAAGAGAGAGAAATTATTCTTCATCGTCGTCCCGTGGTGAAAGGGGTATATCCCTTTCTTTGCTTTCTCGGTGACGAGATGTGGAATTGGGCACGGTATTCGATGAACTTGCTGATCATGGGCTCTAGTTGATCTTGGGAAGGATCCTTGTGTCACTCACTGATAGCCTTGCAAGTCTCCCGCTCGTCTGTGAGCTTCTCTGGGAGTTTGGAATACTCATTCTCTGCCTCTATTAAGAACCCGATGAAGTCCCAACAGGCCAGCAGGTTATTGATGGATTCTACGTCAAAAGTGACCTCTGGCCCCAACCCTTGCAAAACGATCTCCTTGAAGATCTGAATGGTTTCGTCAACCTTCCTTAAGGTGAAAGAAGGAGTAAGCAACCCTGGAGACATCCTTAGAATAATTTGTTCCATCTGATGCATTGCGTCCAGGGCTTCTTCCTTTACCTTATCAATCTTTTCGAGGACAAATTCCAGTTGATCCATCCAGTAATCTAGAGTGGAAAGGATTTTATTGAGGGCCCTGGGGTGACCGAAAACACCGAACTTGACCAGATCTTCGACTGAACAGTCGAACATTTTTGGAAGGTCTCATGTTGCAGCCTAGCATGGTCCATCTCTTCGGATATGGGTCCTGCTAACGCTTGGAGTTCTTTGTTCACCTTGTTGATGTTCAGATACAAATCGGTGAACTTGGCGATCACTCGTTCACTGTCCTTGAGGATCTGGCTCCTCCAGTGAAAACTGCCATACCCTACTCGCCGATCTTTGCATATTCATTAATTTTATCCTAACTCAGAGGCTCAGGAGTTTCGGCGGCAGTTGTGGGAGGTGCCTGCCCATCTTCTGTAAGGTGTGGAGCAGATGTTTATTTTGCTCTTTCAGTAGCCTTTTCTCTTCTTTTGCTTCTTGAAGCTTCTTGCAGAGGGCATCAACTACAGATAGGGCCTCTCCCTGAAGGCTTTCAGAAGACGTCCCCATTGTGACTTGAGTCACTGTGTAATCTGTTGAAGACAGATCCTTTTTATCCTTCAGAGGATTGGGGTATGTGATCTCCATTACCCTCTCTCCCGAAGCACTCTGAGAGAAGCATGTGATAGGCTTTTGCTTCTTGGCCCCCTTTGATGGGATAATGGAAAAGTCCATCGGTGTGATGGGAACTTTCCTTTTCTATTGACTTAGATCTTTGGGATCTATCCAGGTGGACTTATGGGAGAAGGACCGAGAAGCGAGAGAGGGGCGATTGCGGTAGTAGAAGGAAAAACGTGGAGACACGTGGAGGCGGCATAGAGAGGGAGCGGAGGAAGTGCTCACGGGAGGAAGGGATACTACGGGGAGGAAGACATAGGAAGGAAGGGAGCTTAGAGAGATGAGGGAAGAAATGGAGGGGAAAGCTCCGCGAGAGAGAGAAATGGACGAAGAAGCGGGAGGCAGTAGAAGAAGGGGAGAGGACACGACCAAAGGAATGGTCGCTTGGGTCACTCGAGGAGGGGAAGGAGGAGAGGGAGAAGGGACAGAAGGGACCTCAATATTTGCAGCAGTGGTGACATCCTGAGTGGATGTGCCTATCGGAACATCTTCCGCTATTTCTTTCTCTGGAGAAGCCAGAGTTATAACTTGTTCGGGTGTAGCGGAAGGAGGACTTTCAGGAGCTTCCTCTTGGGTGGAGCTGGATTCACCCTCTTTTCCTTTTCCCTTGCCCTTTGGCTATTGTTTAGCCTAAGGAGGTGCATTTCCCAACGGAGAGGTTGTGAAATCGACTCCGAGGTAGATGAGCCCGTTCATTCGGCACCAATGCTCTATTCTGCGCAGAGTTTCCTTGACTCTCTCCTCGATTGTTTGAGGAGCTTTGGTCTGTCAATCACCGTGAAAGGCCAATCGTCCCCATTTGTATCAAGATACACTTGATCAACTTCTTTCTCAGTAGTTTGGTAGCCTTTTGGGACGATGGCCACCCCGTACTGGATGATTTCTGCTAAGGCCAAGCGGGAATGATCCTTCCTCCTGAGCTCAACCTCATGATATATGTCGATGTAGATATCTTCGGTCTGAGGGATGTGAATCGGGTCGAGCTTGGCCTAGGTATACAATTTCTCGGGTCGAAGGTGGGCCTTGCTGGGAAGTTATGTTTCAAATTCAGCAGCTCTAGCTCTGCAAACATGTCTTTCGCCTTGTGGTGAGTGAGACACGTATACCTACCCACTGTGAGGGGGAAAGGAGTTCCACCCTTCTTTCTCTTGAGACACTTCTCATGGTAGGTGATTAGCTGCCTCGACAGCTCTAATAGGATTAACTTGGGACCGGCATATCTCGGTAATTTAGTTGGTTCTCCCAAGAAGTTGACTTCCCTCAGATAGGTGAATGTGGGGAATTGAGTGAACAAGGCCCCCCACTTCTCGGTAGCTGCTACAATACTCTTGGTCGTGCGACCATGAGTCATATTCAGCCTCAAGAGGTAGATGATGCCATAGAAGAAGGCATCGTTGATCTTTGTGAACTAGGGAATACTATTTTCCAGCTTCAGTTCTGGATAGTATTCATAAATCTTAACTTGGGGCCAAACCCCACACCGCATCAGAGCTGGATAATCTCTCTCTGAAGCCGCAGCATAGACCATGTAGGAGTTCATATAGAACCTCCCCGTTGTGTTAAGTTGTTGTAGCTACTCGGAGATTGTGCTGCTTATGATTTCTGCCCACTCAAAGCGTTGATCGGGCACATTTTTGTTCATTGTTTCTAGGTACCGCAACATCCACTTGTGAAAATAATGGGCGTCAGGAAGCCCAAAGACTCTGCTCAGGAACGTGATGGTGTCGCTGAGTTCCTCTGAAAAGTCACTACGATGAATGACTTGTGGCCACCGAGTCACCACCTTTTTGTTCTTCAAGATAAACCTCGTTCATCAGCTGCATGCACTGATCTTCATTGTCGTCCCAGGCCTTGATGCAGTCTTCCCGGCTTACGGCCACAAAGTGCCGGTGGTGAGGGATGCCGAGCATTATTTCAAAATGGCGAGGCAGTGAGGTTGATTATAACCTCACCCTTCTCATTGTGGACACATCTTGTGTCTTTATTGTAGCATCGGGCTACCACCATCATAAATTCATTATTCACGCCTTGGGGATCCCTCCAACAAAGTGCAAGGCACTGCCTATCAATTTGTCCATCCAAGGACTTCTTGTGACCCTCTCGGGTTACGGCCCGAAATATTCCATGTCAATATGACCCACTTCGAGTCTCGATGTCTAGGTCACACTCGGCACAGGGACTCGGGCATTCGACCCTCGATACTTGTACTTCATTTCTTCTTACGTGAGCTTGGCCTTACCCTTAGATTTGGTAGGTCTCTTGCTTGATGTTGACATATGTAACTTTGAACTTAGTTGCTATCTGCGAAGAAGAAGAAGGAAACACAATGCAGAAGGTCATGTCGGTTGTTTGATCTTCCATTGAAATCTTTGTGAAAGAAGAGTTAGCGATTTTAAGGCCTCGGGCGCGGGGCGCATGAATACTACAAGCTTACAAGGCTAAATAGTAAGGTGCACGGGAAAGGGTTGCTGCGAGGATAAATCAGCGCCAAAGGGTGCATGGTGCATGGACACTGCAGATTGCATTTTTTGTTGTAAGCATAAGTGCGCTGCGCCATATGTATACATTTTATAAAGGGCGCATATTTCTCATGTTACACGGGTGTAGGATGCGCCAAAGGGTGCGAGCTTAATGTGTGTAACATCAATTTTTCACGTGCCATAGGGGAACTTGGCGCGGCGCATGGAAGATCTACACACCATGATGTTGTTGTAACAATGGATGCACCTGCGCCGATTTATCATTCGTACTTGGCGCATATTTAGTTGGTGTTGCATATATGCAGGGTGCGCCAAAGGGTGCGGGTATTAATGATGCAACAGATGCGTTGAGTGTGCCAAGTAGGGCGCAGGGAAAGTGATTGCAACAAGTGAAGGGAGTGCGCCATTAGGGCACAACTGTTCATTATGTAACACGCAAGGAATGTGCGCCATTGGCGCGACTGTTTATCATGTTGCAGGGGTGACAGATGCGCCAAAGGAGAAAAATAACAGTGCCTCTTTTCAAGTCATGATTCTTTTCTTGAGGGATTTGCATGTGGTTAAGCTCCTTTTTAAGGGTTCATTTGGGTTATGAAGAAGCTTATTCAGAGAGTTCCAAGCCATTTTTAGGACAGAGTTTCCCCTACCAGCAGATCTGGAAAGAGGGGGAAAAAGCATGGGTAGAGAAAAACAGCAAGGAGGATGGGGAGCTCATGTTTTGACAATCTCTTTTAACTCAATCCAAACCAGCAAGCAGCCAATAAACAAAACACCAAACACAGAAGCAATGAGGACCTCTTACCAGGATATATAACGAAGAAATGTGCAAACGGGTCCACAAAGTGATTTGAAAATGACAGGGCAGGTGCGCTGGCAGGTACAGAGAAAAATCACGTGATTTGTGTCGGATGACAATGACAGTGCAGACGTGCCTATATAGGTGAGACATGCCTATATATATAGGTGAAAAGTGAGGTGGCAATAAATGCGCCACCAACTTTTTTAAGTGGCGCATGAAAAGCACTGTCGACACAAGAAAACATGCGCCCTGTGGCGCATCAAAATGCTTGCCAACACAAAGTTATGTGCACCTTTGGCACACCGAAAGTGGTGTTGACAGAGGAATATGTGCGCCCTAGGTGCACTAGTAAGCGCAACAATTTTTGTTGATATGAAGGCGCATGCGCCTTAGCGCAAAAGACTCAACATAGCAAAGGCGCAAAAAAACACCCGTGACATGAGAAAGCATGTGCCAAAGGATTTAATTGGGGTGCACAAAATTTGATGTTGCATAGTCATTATATGTGCTTTGACGAAAAATACCAAAAATGGCTAAGTTCGGAAAACTAGATTTCCTGGGAAGAAATTTTGCAACACTCCAGAATGCAAGACTCACGAAATTTTTGGTAGGTTATACGTAAATTGCCCTTGCCAATTTTACTATAACGGGATATGAGTCGAAAGGAAAAAGAATGTAGGATTTATTCTAGAATTGGTCATCCAGGGAAGGATAGAAGAAGTGAGTAAAAAAATAATACAATTTGGTATAAACTATCATGAGAGATGCCATGTTGCTAGGTATTTCTTGTATGAACCACCAAGTCAAATTTGGGCTAATAAAGAATATAAAGGTAAGGTTTCAATTGTATGTTTTAGACGTAGTGATGTTGGACACATTGCCAGATATTGCACTCAAGGGAAACCAAGACAAGGTTAGAAAGATAGAACTCCTAAAGGTATGAATACTATCATTTGTTTCAAATGCAACAAGTTTGGTAACATTGCAAGATACTATAAAACCAAGAAGAATACCTACAATAATAAGGATGATGTCAAGTCTACACATGTTAAGAAAGAAAAGGAAGAACTCAAGAAGGTAAAGGATGATCCTAAATTTGTTGGCGCTTGTCATGACAATTTTTCTTCTCATGAAGGTTTGTTTTCTCTTATTGAACCTCAAGAATTATTGTTATCTACTCGTAAAGTTCCCAAGAATATTGAAAGAGAATAAAAGGTTAAGATGTTAAAAGAGTTGATGAAGGATCTTGGTGTCATGTCTCATTTGGACATGGATGTTTTACCTTTCTAGGTGTATTCAGATGTCATGGGTGCCTCCATTAGGCTTCATGGATTAATCATCTTATGAGAGCTAAAGTATATGAAGCTTGAAGGTTGATTGGGAAGCCTATGTCAAGGGGGTGTTGATAGTTTGAATTTTGTTGATAAAAGAGGTACGTCAAAGTATGTCATCACTTGTCAAGGTATGTTGTCATAGTCTCAAAGCATGTCTTTCTATTTTTCTTGGTTGTTCAAGTAGTGAGAGTGGTTTAGCCATTGTCGAGAGGTCTCGAGATTGTACAAGTTGAATTCTTATGTTTTTAAAGTCGTAATCTGAGTATGAAGTGGTGTACATTGGCTCATCTTGTGTAATGATCATGATCTCAAGTATGTTTTCTTTGTCATGTTGTGGTGTCATTAGTAATGACTCATTAAAGGTATGGATCATGGTGATGTCTCATAAGGATATTGTTATGTCATGAAATTCATGTAAAGGGTGTTCTCTTATTATAAAATATCAAGTTGCCTCTTAGAAAGCATGACAGTGTCTTATCTCTTAAGATTCATGTATTTTCTTGGACTCACAGAACCTATGTCCAGTTAAGAAATTATTATATCATGATTTGAAGGGTGCATTTTTGATTATATACGTGGAAAGAATTGTGTAATTGTAAGGATAAAAGTGAAAATATCAAATTTTATGCATTTATCATGCTAAATAAGACATTGTAAATATGTTTGGAGAGCTGAATTTGTCTTGTAAACGATCACACACTCATTAAAAAGTGTAGACATCGGAAAATACACCTCCATTGGTCACATCATTTTTCAAAAATTTAAAAGACAACATAAAACATAATAATCATTAAAAAAATCAAATAATCCCACAAAATGGTGATAAAGTACACATCATCACCCATTTACATTATCCTAATCCACTCATTTAATCTTGTCACATCTCTCACATGACATTTAATCACTACTATTTGCATCTCAAATGTCACATTTGACCCCCTTATCATCTCAAATTCTCTATGTAATTTGACTATATCCATCCTTATCTCTTTACAAACAATTGAAAATATATAAATTAACACTCACACGCCTCATTTTATCCTTGCTCTTTTGTACAATTGAATCCTAATATATTTTTATTTCTTCCTTTTTCTTATACACCTTTTCTTGTATGTATTTTAAGAGGTGAAAGCTGGATCCTGAGGATAGTTTCATCTCTTTGACATAGATTATTTTGTGTAATTTCAACACAATTCTCAATCTACCACATGTAGAAGTGGCATCTGACCCCTAGAATGATTTTCTTTTTCTGCCTTTATGGGAATGGTATGTGACACACCATGATTGAAACTGTATAACATTATTTAATTGACTAATTTCATCATTCCCATTTCAAAAATGTATTTTATTACTTTGAAAATCTGTTTCTAAATCACCTATTTCAAGCCACAAGAGGCTAAGCTAATCTACAGTGTCAAGACCCAAATACCAGTTAACAGTTTTAAAAGCCATTTTACCACTATTCGATCTTTGGCATTTTCTAATCTACAGCGAAGCTAATAACTAACATAATCAAAAGCGTAAAACTAATTTATATAACTATTAAATATCATGATTAATTCCCCAATCACCAAATTAAGATTACAAATGAAGCAACATCAGTTACCAGCTAAGCTGAAATAAAGGAAATTGGAAATAAGGCTTTGGGCCTTGTTTCTTATTCAGTTGGATCTGTTTCAATTTCAAATCTATGAGGTCCGAAATGTGATTTACAAGATATTGGAATCAAACTTTTTCATTTTATTTATTCTAAATTTAGTATAATCTCACATGTTTAATATTGAATTACATCTCAAAATGGATCACAAAAGATCAAGCGGTTCTTACTATTTCACACCAAACTTGGTGGTTAACTACTTTATTATCCAAGATAATATTTCTTGTTTTTATACATTTGGTAAAAATCTTACTCTGTTATTATGAACAAGCCATTGATCTAAAAGCACATCCACTACACGATTGCTCACTTCATTTAAAAGCAATTCTGTATTTTTATTCTTTAAAGGTGAATCTTCTATTTAATCTTGCGATGTCATTTGGTTGATCTTTTCTTTGAAACTTTGTTTGTGTTGATCCATGCACTTTCTTTCTGTTTCTTCTGGCATTAATTCTATAAAGGGCCCCTAAGTAAGATACTAACTGCTACAAGGATTGTGAGCAGAGTACAATAAATCCAAGTGTGGTTGTGCACAAATTTTAGGATGGGTGCTTCATTGCATCTAAGCTATCTGCTTCTGGACTTTAAGTGATTTGAAGATTCTGTTTGTTTAACTCACAAACAAAAAAGAACCAGAGGATAAGATGTTGTGATTATTTTTTCTACCACCAAGCTGATTGTATCATGGTTTTGGTTCTGTTCCCAATACGTGTTTGTTTCCCATTATTAAGAAAAACGTTTTTGCATTTGTTATTTACATGTAAAGCTTCATTTTCCGATGATTCCTACCAGAAATTAACTAAGTTAATAACATTATTACCACACAAATTTTGTTGATAATTTTTCCTGTGAAAGATTAGTTCATTTTGTGTTCCACGGTGTTTAAGAGAGGCGGCATAAGTCTAAACATTCTCTGATTAAATCTAAGCAAGATTTTTATGCTTCTGAAGAGTTAACATTATTTATTCAAACCTGTTGAATCTTTATTTAAAATATTTATTATTTATTTCTCTCTGGAAGCTTTTTTTCTTCCATTTTCTTTTCTTCTTCTTTATTTTCCTCTTCTTCCTATTATTTTTTTCTTTCTTTTTTTTCTTCTTTCTCTTCTTTTATTCTTTATTCTCACATTCTTCTTCTTCTTCTTCCTTTTTTTCTCTTTTTCATCTTTTTTGTTGTAATTTAATGACCATTTATTAACTGCTGATTTCTCAAGATCTATTTATTGTGGAAAGACTTTGTTTTTCAGAGAAATGATAATTGATAAAAATCTTTGTTTCTTTTGTGTTTGTGCATTACGACAGACTCATCTTTGAAGATGATGAGGATGTCTACCTTCGACAATGAACCTGGTAAATTACATTCAAGCTGCCAGCTAAGCTCAATATGATAAGATAATTTTTCTTTCTCATTTTGCATTCCCACCGTGCACTAACATTTAATTAAAAACATTCACAAATAACTTTCATTATTATTAAATAATCTTTTCTGATTTAAGTGTTAACAGCCAAGTCTCTAATCGTTGCTACTATTACAATTATTTGGATCATTTTCCACAATGTTTTTTTATATTACCATACCTTACATATACATTACCACCTGCAATCTATATTTAGGGCATTGATGTTACTGTGAAAAGACATTAATCTCTTTTCTAAAAATTCAATTTGCAGCCACATTCACCCAATTGATTTCGCCAGCTAAAATCCATAAACTTTCAAAAGTGCTGAAAACTCTTAATGATATTCTTTATCAATAAAAGAGAGGAGAAGATTTACAATGATTTTCATAATGTAAAGGGAAATTATTTAATACTGTTTAACTATTTTATGTGTTGATACAATCTCTCTATTACAAAGATGTGTGATTAAGTCTAATTCTATTACAATCATTATTTTCAGTTTAATATATTCCCCGTTTTACAGTTTAGTCGGTGAAACAAGTTCGTCCCAGGCCAATCAGCGGCCCCCTTCCGCTAACGGTTGATGATGATCTTCCCAAGTAAGTCAGATCTGCGGCTTTGATTTTTCACGAAATCTATCAGCACAACGCCACCACCTAACGAATTCTGATATTTCATAATATTGAAAAACCTCTTCTCTGATATTTAATGTCAAAGTACAAGTTTAAGAAATCTAAACTACAAAATGGCAACACAAGTGTTCTTACATTCTTTGAGACCTCTTAATTCTACAAATCTTTCTTTTTAGTAATTTAAGTTTCTTTAGTTATTTCATTTGTTTACATCAAACTAAACTATTTATGATCTTGAACAATTTAAATCTTCAGTTCCTAATGCTATTGAGAGTATTCTGGTTTCTCTACAACGCCAAATATTTGAAGATTACCTGATTTGATAATATTTTTGATAACAGTTAAGTTTTTGCTAATTACACTTTTTGATCTTTTTGTTCTTTGGTTCCACAAACCCCGATTCTTCTTTCCATCAGTTCAGTTCCCAAAATATCATAAATTCTTTATTTTACGTTGGATAAAAGTGCTCTTTCGCATGACCCAACGTAAGCGTACAAATACTACCTATGTAAATTAAACCTCTTCACGATTGTTCCTACCCTGGAACTTCATTTCATGCCTTAGTTTGTGACTGATTCCCTAACAGATGTTCAACATTGTTTACGGAAAGGTTTCAAAGTTTCAATAACTGACCTTTTATATACGAACTATATCTTTAATATTCAGTCCTATTGATAATTAAAAATTTTAAAGCTCTTTCTAAATTAAAAGATAATTTGGCATTTAAAAAAACTCACAGATAAACTCTAAGCTTTACCAGTTTGATTTTTGTATTACAAAAATAATTACATTTCTTTTACTGTTTTTATACTATTTAATTGTTCTGTTTATTTGTTTTTAAGTCATAGTATATCTTATTTAAGTCTAATTTATTTAAGATAATTATTAATCGCAAATGAATAATTAATCACTTGTCTCATAAGTGAAAATGTTAATTCTACCAAAGTTTAGTAAATACCAAACACTATGTTCAAACTCTATTAGTTCCATGTGCTTTCATTCTACAAAAGCTGAGTTTAGCGAAAACATTATTCTGGACCACGCTTTGAAACTTTCCTGATTTAATTATCTGCTTTGATTATCTAACATCATTCAATTTAGTTTTCCTCTTTACTTTGTTTCTTGACGTTAGACTTACGCTAACAATCAAGTTTCAACATGTTTGAAATTCTGACGCAGTGACTGTTCGCATTCTTTATGCTGTCAAACCTTATATACTGATTTTTACAATTATTTATATTTTGAAATTGGATCATTCACTTTGTTTATTTATAAATAAGCCTACCATGCGAAGTTTGATCTTTTTCTAAGCTAACTCAAGTTTCTTATGATCTTCTGATTACTAAATATAGTGATGTCTTTGTTTATTACAATAATCAAGGTTCTTTGATTTGTTCTTTAAGAAGAGAAATACAAGTATCTTTAGTTTCTTACTTTGTTAACCCAATCTATTTAGTAAGATTTTAAGTGAATAAAGTCTTGAAGATTATAAAATATTTATTTCTCTTTACTAAACAAAAATCAAATAGATGTTTAAATGAAAATCATTAAGCCATTAATTTCTAACTATTATGAAGCCATTCGTTTGAAAAATTATTAGGTATTTAAATCCATGTTTGGCATCAGCCCTATCTGCGTTTACTAAGTTAATTTTCTACCCCATCCCAGGTTCTTTCTGCAGTTTTTATTAGGTTGTTCTTTGCCCGATTGTTCTCTGCTGGGCTGTTCTGTTATTGCGTTCTCAACGGTCACTGATGTTTCCCATTTTACTGCGCTACGCCTTACCGCGTTCACGTTTGCTGATATTTCGGCAAAAGCGATGCGATCATACTGATACGATACTAGCGACTACATTGTTGTTGCAAACTAAATTTCATTTCGACATTTTATGTATTCTTTTTTCAACGCTGTTTCGATTGGTTATCGTCTCTTTTGTTGCGCCTAATTTATTTTTTGATACAGTGCGTTTTGCCCGTTCTCTTTACATAAGGCGCGATTGACCATTTGTTTTTTTTGCTGCTTCGGCGATTCTTTCTCACATCTTCTTTTTTACGTTACCGCCATTCTCTTTTTCATTGTTTCAACAACTTTGCTTTTGTTCTGCGAATCTAATATCTTTTTTTCTTAGTTTGTTTGACTCTTCAACATACTTTACCACCTAACTTTTCAGCCACACAACGCATCTTTAAATATTGTTCTTTATTTAATGTTATATTGTGTTGTTTGCGATGTTTTTATTTTTCTGCTTTGATTCATATGTTAACTCCGCCGTGTCATTTTTGGCCTCAACGCCTTATTCAGCATCTACTTTTACAACGACTGAAACTATGTTGTTTTAACAATTCCCCGATTTTATGGTTATTTTTTGTGTGGCGCGCACGGCGTATTTGTGCCGCTTGTTTCTTTGATGCAAACTCGCCATCATAGTTCAACTTATTCTGATCTCAACAACTCAGCAACCCTTTATTGGCCAACTAAGCGTAATGTACTTTGTTTACTCTTCAACCTAGATGTGAAGATGATATTTGTCTCCGGCGTGATCTAATGGTTGTTTTTTTGTTTGCGTTCAGTCTTTTTCGTTTTTGGCCTTCCGAGCGCCGTTCTTATATTGTGATGATTTTACTAATTCACTTTTGTACCATATGATTATTGTGACCACTAACAAAAGCTATTCTTCTTTCACTACAACTTGTTGCTCCCTAACTGATTTACATTTCAACTGCTGCTAATATTTTTGTTATTTTGCTGTTTATCTCTTCGGCTCTAGGCTGACGTGCTGTTGCCAAAGATGCTCTTCTACGCTCTTTGGATGTCTATATTCTTTCATTCATTTTTATGATGTTTATATCATATACCTTTTTATCTTTTTGCAAAGTACCTCATTCTTTGCCCATGCTTCACGTTATTACACGGTTCTGACAAGCCTGTGTTACCAGCATTGATTATCTTTTTTACCTTTGTTGAACGTCCACACGATTCAACCTCACCGGGTTCAATGAACTTTAAGCATTAAGGCTTTACATTTACAAATATCCAAGGACTTTTAGAAGTTTAATTCATTTTCTATTTATTACTTTTTATTTAATTTTACAAGACTTTGTTTGGATCTCATTATTATCTTTAAATTTGCATTTGATTTATTATACCAGCCTAACATTTCATTCTTCTCTAAGCATGTTTCACACAATTATTTATTTGATACACTCAACAAATTGGATATGTTTGTCTCTGGAGCTAACTTCTTATTTCAATAAACTCTGGGTTCTGCTTAAATCAACTTTTGTGCTATTTAAATGGTGCTTTGAGCTGTAACTATTTTCATTCACAACCCTGTTTGACGACTATTTTTCACCTCTCATTACGAAAAGATTAATATTTCCTGACTTTGCTATAACAAACTGCTCAATGTTATTTCTTTACATCTTTCAGTTAGCTCCCATCTTTGACCTACCATGTGGTGAAGATCTTTTTATTTCATTTGATTGTTTCAAGTTTGTCCCCATTGATCTTGTGTGTTAACTTTGCTGTGTTTTACATATTTCAATCTTTCTTACCAAACACCTACACTAAGCTGTTAGCCGCCTTTTCTGTTCTCCGATTTCTAACTACAATTTATAACGTGCCTCATATAGATGACATTCGTTATTTAACTTCCACCGATGATCGATGCGGTTACCTCGATCTTTTCACAATGGCACCTCGAAACTTTGCTATGTTTAAGAAAATTGATCATGCATTACATTATTTTAAGATTCGTTTCTTTAACTTTACATTACGACATATTATTATTTGGTTCATTTCTTTCTGTTTTTGGCGGGATGACCCGTGCCATTTACCTTTGATACAACTTTATTATTTATCAATTAACTTTCTTCTATTACTTTCTTAACAACTTACAACTACCATTTTACCTGAACATGATCTTCTTTGTTATGAAAAACTGCAGTGTCAGATTCTTTCTAACAGTTGGTCTAGAATCACTCTTTGCTTTCCAATAAATTTAAATACTCATGCTAATCATTCACAATAAAACCAGTTGTTATAATCTTTTTACATTTTTATTTAACAGTGTTAACATCCACTAACACAGATCAATCACTTTCTTCACAAGTTGCTTTTCCACTCTTCATTTATCTTTTGCCACAATCTTATTCAAAAATAAAAGATATGTTTTGATTGTGCCATGGATTCTTCTCTTTATTGTTTGCTAAATCAAATTCCAAGTTTATTTATATTTTTATTTGTGATTTATAAATCTTTAATTCTCTAATTTATTGCTATTCATATTAAACTGAAGCTTTTTTTAGATGTTTTAATTGCTGATCACTACCTGTTTGTTCAAAAAATGATTTTTATAAGCTGACATTTAATTTTCTCCACAACTATTCATGTGATTCAATGTTCAAATGCTACATTCGGACTCTTGTTATGATCTGAATACATGTGATTTGTTCTTTTCCATTACATTTATTCTGAAACTAGCCATCTTATTACCATATTTATCTGAAACATTGCAGCTGGATTCTCAGAATAAGCAGCTACTAATATTCCAGTTCAGATATTCTTGAACAACGTCTGTTTTACAACTCTCTTTGAACTGGTGTGATACTTGGAACATAATAACACATGGACACCATATTTAATTGGGAAACCCTCAAGGGAAGAAAATCCACTAAAATAAAACTTTATTATAGCCATGTTTCAAATTTAGTTTAGCACCAACTCAATAAGGAACATCAACCCCTAGGTTTAGTGAGGCACCAACCCCACAAGGATCACCAACCCTACAGGGAGGCACCACCCCTTAGATGACTTGGCACCACAAAAATCCATAAAATGTTTCCATCTCTGAAATATTGCTCATAGAACTGATAATGACATAATGAAGCTCACTCCTTCTATCTTTCTCAAAACACTTTTCTAGCCTCCATGTTTAAGAAATGCTTCCTTCAAGTTGATTTTATCATCTTCCCTATCTCACCATCTTCATCACACTCTCTATAACATCATCACATCCTCATTTCCCTCTCATCAAGGTCACAAATACCTCTTACACCTTCACAAGTTGCCCTCTAGGTCGCACTTTTCCTCCACATACTCAACTAGCTCAAATGAGCCTTCTAACTTGCTTTTATACTTGTTTCTTCATTATAAATCATCTACGTCGACCATCATAGAGTATAATTTATCAACACATCATAATAACATGGTAAATACATCACCCAAAGGACCATATAGGCTTCCAACATCACTTAGATCCTTCTAGACCACTATTAGGACTCAAGAAGCCCTAAAACACCCAAATAAGAAACTTGCCACAAAAGGGAATGTTATAGAACAACACCAACTTCACAAAAACATGAACACACTGAGAAATGTTTTATAAGCCTTAAAAAAACTCCATCAACCATGAAACACACTACATTAACATCTCATGCCATGAAACCTACTTGAGACCATGGCCAAGCACCCTCAAAACTATTCTTCAAAGTAAATAGGGCATAACTTCCTCAAATCTCATAAAAACACAAGTTTTCTATACCAATAAAAATATCATGACCTCAAGGTAATCACCAAACTCAAACCATGTCATAAACCTAATTGTAGAACCTAAAAATTCCTCTGTAACTAGATTGCCTCAAACTATCCAAATCTTCCTAAAACCAATCATGTGAGATAGGGCACAATAGACCTCCTAAGAGATAAACCATGATCTGAAACCATCATGGAAATGAATAATAACTCCCATGATTCCTTAAATGCAATTTATTCATCAGGTCCAATGGACAACTTTGGATAAAACTAGAAATATTTAAAAACTTGTAAATTTGAGTGGGGCCCACATATTATCACAACCTATAAATTACACCTATAGATAGCTATAAGATTCATATATAACCTATGATCATAAATTTTGATAAAACAATCAATTTTGGGCCACTTTTATCAATATCTCTCAAGTTGTTGTATAGGTAGGGTTTTGAGAGGGTTTAAAACCAATTTACCTTCTTAACGATTGTTCATTAAAACCTGACGATCAAATGACCTCATTCCAATTGATAAATATTATTAATATACCTATTCAGCTATACCCATGACCTTGGGTCCCCATGCAACTCACAAAACTCTCCAACTATCATTAGAAAGTTAAATTTGAGCTCAAAATCTCACCTTTAAGAACTCGATTTAGTTAAAATTACATAACTTTCAAATTCTTCAACATTAGGTCCTGAAATTTGGACCACACCATCATATCAACCTACCAATACATCTCCAATTCCTTCCTTTTCTAAAATACACTTAGAGGTGTTAACTCACCACACCAAGTCATGCTTTCTTAAGGGTTAGTATAAGAAACAGACCTAAAAACAATGTCTAACACTTGAAACAATAGCATAAGACACTTGTGAGTGTCTCTACACATAATACACATGATCCCCATGATCTCACCATGCATATATATCTATTAAATGCTTCACTTCACCATGTCATACCTCATTATGCTTAATAGGCCTCACAAACAAGCATCTTGAACATGTTTAATTCACTAAATCTCACCTTAACATCACTTTTCCAACCTTGTACACCTGTTAGGACCTTCAACATACTACATAACATCATCACAATATTATTTATAACTCTACAACACTCTACAAGATACCATAATCCATCATACATGCTCGAGAACTCATGAACCAACACCTAAACCAAGCGACCCATCTTGACTAATCAAGACACTACTAATCAACCTTCATGTTTCTTAACTCTTTTGACATCAATCGCATCAATGAAAACTCCTAAAACATCGTACTTTGAAATTAATGACAACATAATGCCTACATATTAGACATCCTTGAAGGTGTAAAAATAATTTTAGGAAGACTTAGGAAAGTTTTGGTCATTCAGGGACAATTTTCTCAACAATGGGTTTTCAAGTGCAAGGAATGAGCACTCGGTAATGAATCTTAATTTATCTAGATGATTCCAAGAGCTCTGTAAGGAGTTAAGAGGAAAACAAGTTTCACTAGAAATCTTGAAGAATTCTCTACACTTTGTGGGAACATTTATTTTTATATGAGGTATGAATGTTTCTTGAGACAGTATAAAAATGGTCCAAAACATTGATTTGTATGCATATTAAAGTTCTAAAACCAAATCCATTTATATTATATTGTTTTTTTGAGTCAAAATCATATAAAATTTGACCCTAAAACATCATCCCAAGCCTCTAGGGTGAAAGAAGTAAGCTTTCAGGCTATTTTTGGTTCTTGAGATAGTATAAACATTGCAGCTACCCCTCATGGTTTTGAATACAAATGGTCCAAAACATTGATTTTTATGCATATTAAAGTTCTAAAACTAATTCCATTGATATTATATTGTTTTTTTGAGTGAAAATCATATAAAATTTGACCCTAAAACATCATCGCTAAGCCTCTGGGTAAAAGAAGTAAGCTTTCGAGGCTATTTTTGGTCATCTAGTGTAAAAACAAACTTTCCTCTTATGGAAAGGTGCACTTTTGACCTCCTATTGTCCCTTTTGTCCCCTTTCTGACATGGGGGACATTAGGGACATAAAATTTCACCCTCATCCTCCTCTTATAGGCGCACTTTGGAGCACCTGGTGTCCCAAGTGTCTTATGTGTCTCGTTTATCCCTTAGGATAAGGGGACATGAGGGACACAAAAGTGTACCCTCACTCCCTCACCATGGGTGCACTTTTTTCCTCCCCTAAGGGGATATTTGGGACAAAAAAGTGTGTCTCGTACTCAAAATCTTCCCCGAGACATCCATATGACCCCTTCGTGCTCTGCAGCCTACTCCTTGACTCCCTTCTCTCATTCACACTAGCCCTCATGCTTCCACTTGCATCCATCCTTCACCATGGGCTCAATTTTTTTTCCCCATTTTCTAGGGCAATATAGGGGGTAAGAAAATGTTCCCATGCCCATGCTCAAGCCCCTATACTTCCATACAACCTCTCTAGGTTGTGCAAGTGATTTTCCTAGCCCTCCATCTCATCCTCACTTGCTCCCGTGTTGTCACTTGTCTCCATCCTACTCCAAGGTACACATTTTAGTCCACACTATCCCTTATGTCCCTAGTTCACCATTAAAACCTGAATTTTAACCTCACAGGGACTCCCATTTAACCCAAGTTTGAACCAGAGTTAGAAGGGCGTCTAAAAGTGACATAAAACATAGTTTTAAACCTTTTCTTCAACATAGATCACCCTTCCTCCATTTTTTTTGTCATGTCACACCTTGAAAAACTCCATTTTCTACTATAGATTCTACCCAATTTTTTCCAAAACAACCATAGCCATCAAAAATAAAAAAATTCATATCTCTCAAACCGGAAACTCGATTGCAATGCACTTTGCATTTATCTTCTTCAAAATGCATTTGGGAAGATTGTAGTATCATACCCAATAATGCTCTAGATTTTTGGATATAACAATATGAAAACACTAACCCTAAAACTTACCTTTTTGATTTCCAAGAGATTCGGCGGATGAAAAATGGTGAAAATTAGAGTAAGAGATCTCGGTGCAAAACAGAGACATGGTGAGGGTGGTCTCGCTAAAATCTAACACAGGTAAGTCTAATTTCTACAAATATCATGTGCTCTAAACAATGAGACTCTAAAAATAGAAAGTTTCCCAAAGTAGAAAAAAATTAGCTTTTGAAAAACCTGAAAAAAAGTAAGAAACATCAAAAAGGGTCAATTGGGCAACTTTCTAAAAATAACATGTTGGGAAAAAGTAGATGTCTAAAAATAGAAACTTTCTAAAAATATCAAACACTCATCAGTGGAAATATCCTAAGTGGATTAGAAACTTCAGGGAATAAGTATTATGAAAAAATTACAAAATTTCTAAAAATAGCAGCTTTCAGACCACCTACTAAAAATAGAAAGTTTTAGATTTTGGTGTAGAAAGTTATTGGTGACTTTGTTTTCACTCATCTTATTGATTTTTTCTATCATTACAAGGTCATGATGTTTTTGTGGTCTAGAAAAGAAAATAAACCCTTGCAAACTCTCAAAGCATCAATTACGAGGGTAATCTCTACGAGGCATAACTTTATGCAAGAAGTCAAAATGATGAGAAAAGATCATCATGAGTGAGACTAGTAATCATCTCAAGCTCACCAACAATGCATACCTCCTGAGATTGTTTCTAAACACTTAATCAAGCCTTGGTGATGAGCTCAATGCAATTTCAAGGTCAAAATAGGTGATTCTTCCTCAAGTTCCATTCAGAGGTCAATCCTTCCATATGGAGAAGGAATTTTGTTTCCACGAGGAGAAAATTAAGCAATGGTGTTCAAATGTTATAGGAATGTTTCCACTTGTGTGAGATCTTGGTCAAAGAAATGAATTGTGTAGTGAAAATGGGTGTCATCATGATCAAAAGTGAAATGAGAAACTCATGGAGAAAGTTGAGGGTTATCATACCCTGAATATGTCATCATCTCTCTGAGAAGCATGCCAAAATAGGCTAATCAAGTCATCAAAGTATTCAAGCCATCATATGTGAAAGATCAAGAAATCGTTTATTTTTGTGGGAGGCATATGAGAAAGAAGGTATTATTTCCCATAATAACCCCTAGGTTATTCTTGACAACTTTCAATTTTGGCTTTGGCATTATGCGGATGAAAAGAGTGAGATTCGAAGGTTTTCCTTCAATTTCGAATGATTTTCCATCATTTCAAGTTTTGAGATGACTCCTTGGCATTCACATTGTTATTCTAAATTGATTGTAAAATTCCCATTTCCAAATACTTAAACATTTGGCAACTTGTTTTATACTTTGAAATTACTAGTTATATGTGTGCAACTTGACCCTCGATCCCCCACAGTTTCTCTTGGAGAGTTCTCGGGACCCGTGTGCATATTAGAAAACTCTTACAAAATTATATCCATGCTCGCATGTAATTCAATCCTCGAGATCTACATTTCTCTTCCTTTGTGGGATTTTGGGCCTCGGTGACATCCTTACACCTATGTATGCTTGTTACATCCACATGTATCACTCCCCGAGCCCCGCCATGCTTCTTATGTGGGATCACGAGCTCTTCCCACACATTGGTAAGTCTTTCCAACATGTGCTCTCACCCTAACTTCCTGCATTTTCTTCGAGGCTCCTGTTCCCCGTCTAATCCAAATCTAACACATGGCAAGCTAGGGGCTCTATAGATGAAATTTCAATTAGAAATTATAGTTTACAATTACAAACTACAAATTAAAATCCATATCCTAATACCTAGAATGAATCTAAAGGCTAGCACGTAGTGAAAGTCAAAGTGATGCACACGTAGGCAAAGGGGATCACAACAGCCAATCAAAAGCTACCACATGTCACGTTCCTATGTACCATGATCTACAAAATTTTAGATCATCATAACTTCCTCCATAGAGTTCCAAACCAAGAAAAATTTATATCACTTTGGAAAGGCCTCAATGAGAGCTACATCGTGGAATCAAGAAAATTAAATTTTGGTAAGATTTGGTGGGTGAAAGGCGGGAAATGGTGCAAGTCATTAATGTACAATTTTAGGTAGTTCAACTACCAAATTTGATGAAGTATGGTGCCCATTCCTTCTCCTACAAGCAAAGTAATGTGGGGAATGGTCTTGCAGGGGTTCCCATCATGGTTTTCAAAGATTTAATGCATGTTATTGGTGGTTGAAGCTTGTAATCCAAATTTCCCTATCTTTTTCCTTTCTCTCTCTCCCATTTTCTATATATTTTGTATAATGAGGCTCATTTGTAAAGGTTGGACCCTCTCATAATATAAGGGCATCATTGAGAGTGTTGCCCCAAGTTTTTTTCGAGTTGCAGCCTCGATTTGGATTCTTGCAAATGTGTTTGTGCCTTTCTCCTTGAATGTAATAAATTTTATAGCCTTATACAGTAGTAAATTTCATGTTTTATAGCTATTCTCTACCCTACCATGTGATCTATTCCATTTTCTTTCATCTTCATTCATTTGCAGGTATGTTGTGTATGTTTACCACTTTGCAGGGTTTATTTCTATTATGTTTTGCATGGAAGGTAGAAGATAAGGTTTGGTTTTGATCTGTGGCACTTATGTTTTTCCTCTTCATCATCATTTCCTCCCATTTCCCTTCACCGACATATTTTTCCCCCACTTTTTGTGCTATCACCTCCCCTTAGCTTAGGATTTTCCATTTTTATGCATCTCCTTCTAACCCTAGTCCCTTGCATTGTAAAATTAGGAATAGATAATAACATTCCCAACCTATAGTTGTAGTTTAGAATTGGAATTAGATGGAGGAACCAACCTTCTCCAGAGGTTTGTCTAAAGTAGCAAGTCCCACAACTTGGACACAATCCCATGTTACCCAAAAACATTTATTGCTAATTCATGGTAAATTAGAGGGTGTTGTTTTTTAGTGATAATAGTTTTTGCACGCTTGGTGGGACCGTTTAGAAGTGAACCTTTACATTTTTTCAAGTTTGATGTGTCCTTAGTAAATTATTAATCTTTAGAGGCTCTACAAAGCACATATAGCGACTCCCAACTACATATATACTAGTTTCGTAGTTAAAGTACCCATTTCATGAGAAAGATACAAACAACACAAAGGATAACATCCGAAGATACCTTTATTATTTCTCATGAGTGAGAAGAAGAGGAAAAGGTAGATCAGTTCAAAGATCACCATCACTACCAAAAAGAGTCTTCTCTACTCCTCCTCTCGGTAATCCCTTTTGTCATCCTCTAGAGTTTTAAGACCCATTCCATTCATGGCACTTTAGAGAAATTTTCCTTTGTTAATTTCAATGGTGGTAGTCCTTTTTCCTCAATGCACAACATGATATACCAGTGTATGTACTTAAAAGTGTCCCTTTCTTCACTGGTGAAAACCATACTACCCCAACTGACCATATCCAAGATGTTTCTAATGTTTTATTTTGTCTTTTCTATTATTGAGGATGATGTAATAGTCAAACACTTGGCTTCATCATTCAAAGGAAGGCCCTTCAATGGTATTTGAGACCTACTTCAATTCACAATTGGGATGAACTTGCACAACCCTTTACAATCATTTCGAAGACAAATCGATCACTGTCTTTGTGAGCAGAGCAAACGGCCGTAACAAAGAGAGCTCCAAATGAACAAATGATTGATTTTAACACCAAATTTCAAAGGAATTGGGACTGAATTCCTCAATCGGTAAGTGTAGACACAAAATCACACAATTGGGTACTTTTCTAGGTCCTAATCACATACTACTATTCATATGACTCCTAAGCGAAAAAACAAGTAATTGACATCTATCTTTGGCCTATTTTTTGTCTTTCTTGTTTCCTTGTTGGTCTTGCACACCCCACATCACAGATCGATTTTCACTTGCTTATCTTTCTTGACTCTAGACACCAGCACCCAGCGCCCTCATCCCCTCTGGGTACCCTTGACCTCTTTTTATCTTACTCACCTCTTTTGGGCCTCTTTTATCTTTTGGGCATCTTGTTTTCTTATGGGTCGGCCTTTTAGTTGTCAATTACAAAATTCAAATAAGGGAATCATATAAATACAAAGATATGTGACCAAAATAAAGGACCAAGCTCTAAGCATCTATTATCACCACCTAAGGTTACATCCAAAGGCATTCTAAGAGCATCAAGGCATCCATCTAGCATTCATTCAAGGGACAAGGGACTGCATTTTCTACATACATGCATAAGAGAGGAAGTTCATTTTGTCATCTAGATATCTATCTACATTATTACATATAGCTATCACTTGATATCAAGTGCATCTTGCACAAGAGCTTCCTAGGGCATGATTTATACACACACACACAAGAACTACATGGAGTATGAGATGTAGTACAACTTTGGTCATAAGTTCACTCTATCAAGTGACCATCGGGGTTAGATGGAATCCTCTGTTGCATATTTTATTTTTAGGAATTAATGTGTTTGGGGTTTTGTAAGTTATCTTTCTCTTTGCGGTTACACAGGTGAATTATGTAGACACGGTGTGACATATAAGTGACCAATAATGAAGGTTAGCAACCACCTTGCGACACTAGAAAATTCAGGTTCTAAGCTCATGCACACTCACATGCACCCAGCGAGAGGTCTCTTGCACCTAGGTGCCCTTGCCCTAGTCCAGGCACCCTAGTCTAGGATCATCTGGAAGTTACATAATTTTCTAAGTGAGCTTGTGGTAGTCTCCTCCTCCTATTCATCTTTTTTTTTCAACCCATAACACTTCAAGATTTATTGTGAAAATCAGCTAAGTCTTTTATTTCATCTCTCGCACTTAGGGTTTTAATTTTCATTAGCTTATTGCTTATGTCAAATTTGTGTTGTAGTGTTTATTATCATATGTGACTTTGTAATATATAGGTTTTAGCATAAATTCAATATTTTTAAACCATTTGGTGAACCCGTCGCTTGAACCCAACCTTTTTTAGGTATTTTTTCATCTTTTATCATGGCTCAATCTTATGGACCATTTACTAAAGCCCACCTTCAAGATATCAATGATCATCTTATTGAACATCCCCAAGATCTAGATCTGCTCTTATTTGCTACTTGTGAGGAGGCCACCAATCTTGTTGAGCTTAATGTTCCTACATCTATTCCCACTTCTATGCTTATTGTTACACAACCCCTCCTTCCACCCTTCCACCTACTTCTATTATTCCAGATCTATTCCTACCCCCACTAACCACTTCACTCTACCTCTTATTTCTCACACATGGTAAAGTATCTTCCATTGGCACTCAAGACCTAGCCTCTCTTTATTAGGATCTCCAAGTTCAAATCCGTCAACTTTAGTAGGCTACTTCTCGTGCATCTTCATCTCTTGATTTAACTTTATTCCTCCATACTCCTTTCACACCCATCATTTCCACTTATGCACTTGATCCAAAATCCCTCAATCCTAATTTACCCACCTTCAATGGCCATGGTGACCCTCAAGAGCATCTTCAAGCATTTCATGTGGCATGTCTAGATTATGTGGATGATCATACTTTACTAGAAAATCTCTTTCCTAGAAGTCTCCAAGACTATGTTATGTGTTGGTTTTACAATCTACCTATCCATTTGGTAACATTATTTATGCATTTTTCCAATGCTTTTCTTGCTCATTTTTTCAATCAATAGTGGTTCAAAAATATCCTATGCGCAACTTACACAAATCAAATAAGGATCTAATGAGCATCTAGCATATTATGTCTTACAATATAAGAACAACTTAGCTAATATGTCTAATGTACCCATGGACTCGAATTGCAATATATTTAAGTCCAAATTGTTTTGGATCCATTACAAGAGAGTGTCATCTTTGAGACCTCTCCATCATTTGATCAGCTATTTCATGCTCTTAAGTTATGTGAAGACAAACTTATCTCTATGTGGAAACTCAAATATCACAATCAAGCTTCATCATCTTCTAAGTAAATCAAATTTCAAGCCATCTACTAAACCTACTAAAGCAAAATCTATTGTCAACGCTATCTCTACTCCTGAAAATCTTCAATGGAAGCCTCCAAAGCATACATTCACAAAATTTCCTTGTGTTCCACATATTCTATTGTCGTAACTTATTAAGAGAAATCTTATTACGCTTCCTCCTCCGCTTAATCTAGATCCATCTTGCCCTAAAGGCCACAATTATAATGAAAATTTTAGATGTGACTATCATCAATGCATTGGGAATTCTACTAATCTATGTTTCAAACTCCAAAATCATATTCAATATCTAATAGACAAAAATACAATCAAGCTCCCTAAGCCTTCGGCATCTACGTTGGTCAATGAAAATAAAAAGCTCAAAATATTTAATGATCCTCTCCCTAAGCATGAAAATAAATTTGATGACTCTTCTGCTAATCATACATATCATGCAGTGCCTCCTCCTTCATCGAGGGCTCTTGATTTCCTAGTTGCTCATGTTGATGCATCTCCATCATTCATTACATTTTTTTATCATGATTATCATGCTACATTCTCTTTTGATACATTACATATCAAGGATTCTATTGGACCTCATGTTATCAATAATATAATGATTGATCCATTGATTCATATGGGTGTGTGCTCTATTACACTTCTTGTTGTTATCAACTATCCACTCTCTCATATTGTGTATCCAATTCCCAAATCTTATGGTTACATCAAGCTTCTAGTTATAGTTGGGCCTCTTACCATGCTTGTGTCATTCATTGTGGCACCTTCAATAAAAGGGTGTGACATGCTCTTAGGTCTTCCTTGGCTCTGTGTCGCTCAAGCTATCATTTCCATGAATCACTTGTGTCTAAAGTTCATTCACAACAAGCAAGTTATCACCATCAAAGGTGTTTTTCCATGCACATCATGGCCACAACCTCCTCTTAAGGTTGTCATTTCACTTTTTAGATTGTTGGTTGGATATTTTTTCAAGCCAAAATATGAGGTTTAACCATAGTACATGGGATTAAATCCCTCCTCAAAGACAGGTGAGGCTACCTGTTTATTAAAAATCTAAAACACAACAGAATAATATATACAAAGTATTCACACTAATCTAACCATTAGGGTTAGGATAGAATCCCAAAATTCATATCCACACAAGGAAGAGATGTTGCAATTTTAGAAATGGAATGGATTAGAAAGGAAATTATTATCATGGAAGAAACACAATGGAAAGGAAATGAGAGGAATGTATTTTCTTTCGAGCAAACACGAGATCATCGCAAAATAATAATATGAGTTTTAGATATCAAATGTAATGTTTGAAATGATTAGAACAATCGAGATGCTAAACAAAGAATAACTCAAGATTATGAACATAAGAACAATATCTTAAGAGAGATACATCTCACAACACAAAATTTGCAAAATAGCATCAGTTTCTATTCTTCAAATGATTAAAAAAACACAAAGTCTTTCTTCTTCACAATAGTTGTCAATATTCCAAAAATCTCAACCCTTTAAAATGCACAAACATCCCTTATTTATAATAAAAGAAGTTGAGAGAAAATAGGAAAAATCCTAGAAAATAGTCCTTTTAATAAGAATCCTATTTTGCTTGACTCTCATGCAGGAGACCAAGTCAAAATTTGCTTCCCTCATGACGAAACGGAAATAAAAAAGACATGTCGATTTCATAATTGAAATGACATGAAACATTATTCCTATTCAGTTTCTTCATCTTTATCTTCCTCCAGCGACACTGTTTATCCCGAAATTCTTGAAACTTTCAGATTATGCTTTGCATCTCTTCTTCATCAGGTGCGGTGGAATGATCACTCAGGACTTCACAGGTTTCGTGAGTATCACTTGCATTACCAGGAAGCTTCTTCAGTCTCTTGTTGAGCTTCCTCAGTGATTCCAAAACATGTTCAATCTTTAAAAACCTATCAACGATTTTCAGACTAAAGCCATAAGTTGGTTCATGCTGAATTGATTCTTGGATCTACTTGTAAAGATCATCAACAGGCAGAATACTCAAGCTTTCATTCAATACTTTAGCACAGATTTTGGTTAGCTCTTCCTCTATGTCATTTGCAGCATCAACCAATTGATCTCTTGACTCCCTCAATTTGCCGCAAGCTTCATTGAGAATATTTATTCTAAATATGATGGCTTTGGTCAGTTGAAAATGCTTTTCCCCATGTGGTATGATTCCTTCTTCAATCAAGACACGGGACGGAACCTGTTTCAGCGTATTGAGAGCTTCAAAAGTTAACTCCAGGTTCCCGACTTCTGCTGAAAACTCATCATCCATTTTCTCGCCATCTTCCTTTATACTCTCCAAATATTTGTAAACTTCCACGGTGTCATCAATGACCTCTTTACCTTACAGAGCAGACCTCTGAATCCATTCTTCAACAGTCCTTCCCTTCTCATTAATCTTCTCAATCTTGGGTACCAATGAGAAATCAAACCTGATAGGAGCAGGGGTAGAGGATGATGATGTTGACTCAGGAGGCTTTGAGAACTTGATTATTACTTTTGTCAGATGATCTACTTTCTCCTTTAGCTCATCTCTACTTGCCTCTGTTTCTTTTAGTTTTTGGCATAACACATTCATGGCATCTTGTGTGTCCTGTTGTGCTCCCTCCATTGTCACTTTTCCTAAATCAACCCTTGTGATCTAATAATCCGTGACCATTATATCATCCTTGGTTTTATCATCCGCGGGAGTGGCAATCTCTACAAACTTATGCCCTGAGGCATCCATTGAAACCCTCAAAACCATTTTGGGTTTCTTGGCAGACTTGGCAGGAGTGACCTTGAGGGAACTGAAATCAAAGGTTGGTAGGGGAACTACCACCTTCCTCTTCCTTGTATTTTGATCTATCAACCATTGAGGCATACTGGAAGAAGTTTCTCTCATTGTAGGTGTTATTGTCACATCTGCAGGTGAAGGAAGTTTTGTTGGTGGAGTGGTGATCACTGCGAGTGTAGTGTTTGTGGAAATGTACTCAGGGAATGAAGGTATGGCAAGAGGAGGCATATCAATGGTTGGTTTGGGTCCAGTGGGGAGAGGTGAGAGGTTAGAAAATATGTTGGCCATGGATGAAGAATTTAGTGAAGAAACTTGAAGCAAAGGAGGTTGAATGGGGGGAGATAATGATTTTGAAATTAGAGCTTGAGAGATAAGAGGAAGTCTTACCTCTGATGAACTACCAACCAAAGGAGGAATGAGAGGTTAAGCAACCTCTTCTCTTGAAGAAGTATTTCCTAGTTCTGGTGGTGGAGGTGAATCAAGTACCTCAACCATTTGTGGGATAGTGGCCACCGGTGTGTTCCCTTGCTCTTCTCCCTTTCAAAAACTTAAGGTTTATTGGCCTCTTGGAAGGGTTCTTATCCTTTTCCTTTTCTTTCTTGAGGGTCCCACTTCCAAAGTAGCTAGCTTTGAAAAACTCCTTCTTTATAACTCATTCCCTAAGAAATGAGCCACGCCTTAAGTACGTGCGAAGAATTTGAGCACTCTTCCTTTAATAGAAGCTTTCTCGGCGATGGACCAATCAATGGTTGGGAATACATATTAGTCTTCATTCAATCCATCATATGAGGCGTCAAGGACACTCTCGTTATTTGTGGTGCCTTCTTGGATGTCGATAAATCTAGCATCTCGAATTTCTACAATTTTCAACCTCGTTATTGTCCTTTCTTCAAATGGAAACTTCATCCCAAAGATCAACCCAAATGTCTTCTATACAGGGCATGTGTAGGTATAAGGTCCCATACGACTTAAGGACTCCTCGGAAATCAAACCCATCTCTGTGCTTCATGTGTTTTTCAACTTGTCTTGCAGCTTGTGCACTATGTTCTTGGCTTTAACCACTGTTGAGCACGTGTACCTTCCGATGGAAATTGGGAAGGAGACGGCGGCCTTGTGCTTACTTTATTGGAATTTGTAAAAATCCAACAATTGTCTAACCAACTCCATCAGGATCAGCTTATCACCTAGAAACCTAGGAAAATGGAAAGGATCACCCGGGTACATGACCACCCGAAGGTATGTGAACTTCTTGAATTGTAGGAAGATACAACCCCATTTCGATACTTCGGCCCATGCTTCGTCAGAGACTCTTTTTTCCTTAGATTAGGGTTCATCCTACAGACATTTTCATAAAAGAAAGCACCGTTCACTCTCCTGAATTGATCCTCGAGACCCTTCATTGTTAGCTGAGGAAAGAATCGATATATGTGTTTTGTTTCCCTATCTCCCTTTACATCCAACCCTGGATAATTTCTCATGTTGGAAGCTGCGTAGGTGGTGTATGATGACATATAGAACTTTCCAAGGTAGACAGATTGTCTTCATCTGGGAATCAATCTCATCACTTACAAGATCGCTCCAGTCGATCCCTTGTTCATTTTTCTTTATAATGACCATAAATTGATACATCCACCCTTGGAAGTCTCGTGACTTGGGAGTCCAAATACTTGACTCAACAGGGTGATGATATCATTGTTTTCAACGATGAAATCACTCCTAGGGACAAACTTGGGAAATGATATAGCTGGTTTGGCCTTGATCAAGAACTTTTTGTTCACATGTTTGATGTGATATTCTTGATCTTTGTCCCAAGATTTTTGTTCGACTTAAGGTCCACATTAACATATTCTCCAAAGTTGGGCAATCTTAAGAGGTCATCAAAGTAACCTCCATCCAACTTCACTATGGTTTCTCTTGCTTGATTTCTCACTGAGCGAGAAGTTGAGTCATAATTAGAAGCACAGCCAGAATGAACTCGGGGCATTGAGCAAACATGGGGAATCCTACCGTAAAGGGAGTCCACTTTGCCGATTATTGACTTCATCCAGGGACTCTGAGAAGAATCCTTGGTTCTGTTCCAAAAGTCCTCCATGTCTATGTTACCAAGCTTCGTGTCTCGGATGTCATAATTGCAATCTATGTAGGAAGGGGACTCCATCTTCCAGTACTTGTACTTCATCTTTCCTAATATGTCTAACTTGTCCTTAGATGATCCAGGATCCGACATGAGAAGTCTTGAAGAAAGAATGCCTAGATAACTTCTAGTTGAACAATCAGGCTTGGAAGCTTGTTGAGAAACCCTACAGACCCGCCACACTAACCAAACTTTGAGACCTATCGAACACTTCGTGAAACCCAACACACTGCAGAGTATATCAAAAACTAGGTCATGTTGGACACTTCTCGAAATTTGACACACTGGCAAAAATCAGGTGATGTTGAGCACCCTACGGAACCCGACACAAGAGGGGGTCGAAAGATGTCAAACAATCAGAAACATTACACAAGCAGAAGTGGGAGGATGCTAAGCACTTTGCAAAACCTGATTCACCGCGAAACCAATAGATGTTAGACACCTTTTAAAACCTAAAAACAAAGGCGTCGGGTTTCTGGGATGTCAGAACATGAAAAATTCCATCAAGCTTGGTAAGTTAGGATTTATAGATTATTCTTAAAAACCAAAAGAGTATATCCCATGGAGAAATAAGAAAACACCCAGATGATTTTAAACAAAAAGGTTTCATGAGAAGATAGAAAATGAAGAAAACAATCCTAAACCCTAAACCCAAAGGCAAGAAAAAGCAAAGAGGAAAAACACCGAAAGAACACTTCAAAAACAAACCCAAAGACCACAAAATGATAAGAAGAGAAAAATACCTTCAATAAATTCAAAAAATGGTCAAAGATGGATCACGAAATCGATCAAGAAATTCAGTCGGGTTTGGAGGTCGAAGGAGCATGTACGAAAAATCCACGCAGCAAAAATATGTCAGGTAAAAATGACGTGTAAAATTGACTATTTATAAAGCCCTAGCATTAATTACACCTCCTCCAACACATGTGCCAACTAACCAACAACTCGACATTAATGCCATGTCATCATGCTTAGCACGTCCAAAAACCCGAAACAAAGGTTTTCTTAACAAATCGGGTTTCGGGAACCAACCGACATGAAGCATGTAAAAGACATGTTTGGATGCTATCGAGTTCCAAAACCCGACACAAAGGATCATTTCGGGTTTTAGGTTTCGGGAAACAAGCAACATGTAACATGTTTTTTGTAAGGTATGTTCCGATGCTCCTAAGTTCTAGATTACAATAGTGTGTAGTCGGGTTTCGGGTTTCAGAAGACAATCGACATGAAGCATCTAAAAGACATGTTTCCATGCGATGGAAACCCGAAAACCCGAAAATCTCCTTCAAAGGGCATTTTTAGGAGATTTTGTCAAAAAAATTCTATGGTTATCTCAATTTTAGCTAGAATCACTAAAAATGAGATAAAATAGAGCAAATAGATCCCATGGACCTCTCAAATCTAAGGCACAATATGCTCCTAGCTCTCATATTCACACACAACCTACTCGGTCTCATCAATCCACTAGTATATCTCATCGCCCAAGGTCCACCACTCGAGACGGGTCCTTCACATAGGTGCACATCACCTCTTCGGTCTCCTTCACATAGGTACACATCACCTCCTTGATCTCCTTCACATAGGTGCACATCACCTCCTCGGTCTCCTTCACATAGGTGCTCATCACCTCCTAGGTCTCATGTACATAGGTCTCATTCACCGATACATCATCTAGCCTCATACATCATCGATCTTAGAGCATGGTCACACACCTTTATCTCTACAAGCATCGTGGTAGAGGACCATGCCCTTAACTTATGTTAGATAGCTTACTCACATCATATAATTGGGGGCATCATGTTTACTCCCACCTCTTAGCATTATCAGGTGTCTCATATTTCTACTATCACACTTTGTGCTTCACATCTAGTTTTCCCCATTCATCATACATACATTGATACACCTCTCGTATCATCACTACCCTAAGACACTCTCTAGTTCCAAGGTTCATATTCAACTCCTGAGGGTCTAAATCTAAAATTAACCTCACCACATTCACACTCTTTATGCTCTATGCTCCATTGATCTATCTCTCTAGTGTAAATTTTAATCCATTTCCCGATGACACACTCTTGTTTTATGATTCATTCTTTACTATCGAGGGGTATTTTATAAATGAACCTCATTTCATGTTCATTCACATATGTTGGGGCATGTTTCCCCTTTCATCCTCACATTCACATTGCATATGATTCCATTTCATTCATGCATATATTGGTTGCACATTACACTTGTTTGTTTATACTCACATATACACTTTACTTCCTTTGTTAGTCGGATATCAAGTATGTCATTATCTTTATCATATACACATGCACATTTACTTGTTCTTGAGTTTTGAATTTAGAATTTCTACTGAGATCCTTTACACGCAAAGCATTGATGTTTAGAATGTACCTCTTACCAAATCCCACCGAGGCTCTGGGCATCTACTTTCGTATACACTACAAATACGTCTTGACATACTTTTTATCTTTCTAACATGTTAACAGGTGTTTCATGTGTAGCATTTTATTTATAGGAATATTTACCACCATGGTTGTCTGCTACTTTACTTTTCACTGTTTTCCATTGTTTTTCATTGTATGCCATTATTTTCGTGTTTTTCCGTCTTACTTGTATGCTTTTGGTTATTTTGGCATGATTATCTTATGACATTGTGAGCAATGTCCCATGTTTGAAACCCACTTTTTGTGGTCTAATTTGTCTTAATTATTACTTGTTTACATTGTCTTCTATAACATGCTTGTCACTTTTTCTACTAACACATGTTTCTAGCCACTTTGTTTGCATGTGCCTTAGTTTTCAGCATGTACATTACCTCCCCCTTCAGGGTATCAATTTCTAACGAGCATATGATCCTCTCTTTTGGGTTGTATCCTCCTAGTGGCATCGCATGCACCCCAAATGAGGGGGGCATACATTGGGTGAATTAGTCACCCCATTCAAGATGAGTACATGAATATTGTTCATGTATGCATAATACAAGAATATAATAGTATATAATTACAAAAATGGCCCAAATTTTGACTTAGGTCCTCAGTTTAGCACAGACACCAAAGCACCTGATACAAACACTAGTGCACAGGTGCTCCCGATCTTTCCCGGCGCATATGACTAGGGGCCAGTCAGATTACTTTCTTAGATCTTCCCAGCTTTTAGGATTTCATAGAGCATTTTGCACAAGTACATGCACAATCCTCTAACAATCAGAATGCATTATATCAATTTTTTCTATTTTTTGGATCAAATTGGAACAAGCACAGAATAAAGCAGATCACACCATTTGTAGTGGTGTATAAATTTGGGAAGTAGTCGGGATGGAGAATAACACTAGACATTTCTCCCCAACACTCTTCTTTCGTGGCGTGAAATCACCCAAAAAACTTGCACTTAGCGTGAAATCACCTAAAACACATTCTTTGCATGAGATCGCATGAAAAACTTGTTCTTAGCATGATATCGCCCAAAAACTCACTCTTCTACATCATTCTTAGGACACTTTCTATCCATTTTCACTCATCATGGATCATGTGCACACATTCCTTTTATTACTTTTTCACATTTTTTACATATTTTTGCATACTTTTACAAAGTTTTCATATAACACATGACTTTGACTACTCTTTTGCTCTTCTTTTACAGGTATTTCCTTAATATGCAATAAGAAATAACCCCATATCAGCAAGCAAAATTGACAACAACAACAGATTCGACATGATACAATTCATATGCTTCACCCCTAGGGTCACTTCCTCATTATTAGATTCCATGCTTCATCTTTTATCACTCCACGCTTTCACTTGTCTCTTCAAAGATGATTTCACCATCAATATACATGGTTATTAGGTATGCATATCTTATCTACTTTATGTTATCGAGTATTCACTCAACAACATAAAGTGGGGGAAAATGTAGACACAAAATCACGCACTTGGGTACATTTCTAGGTCCTAATCACATACTACTATTCATATGATTCCTAAGAGATAAAACTAGTAATTGACATCTATCTTTGGCTTCTTTTTCTGTCTTTCTTGTTTTCTTTTTGTATTTCATACCCCACATCCCAATCTAATTTTCATTTGCTTATCTTTCTTGACTTTGGACACCAAAGACTCGGCACTCCCGACCTCTTTGTATCTTACTTGCCTAATTTTGGCCTCTTTTATCTTTTAGGCATCTTGTTTTCTTATGGGTCAGCCTTTTAGTTGTTAATTATGAAATTCAAACAAGGGAATCATATAAATATAAATCTATGTGACCAAAATAAAGGAACAAGCTCTAAGCATCTATTATCACCACCTAAAATTACATCCAAAGGCATTCTAAGAGCATCAAGGAATTCATCTAGAATTCATTCAAGGGATAAGGGATTGCATTTTATGTATACATGCATAGAAGGGGAAGTTCATTTTGTCATCCACACATCTATCTACATTGTTACATCTAGCTATCACTTGTTATCAAGTGCATCTTGCATAAGAGCTTCCTAGGGCACGATTTCTACACACATGCACAATAACTACATGGAATCTAAGATGTAGTGCAACGCTTAGTCATAAGTTCACTTTTTCAGGTGACCTTTGGGGTCAGTTTAAATCCCCATTTACATCTTTTATTTTTTAGGATTTGATGTGTTTTGGGGTTTTGCAAGCTATCTTTCTCTTTGCAGGTTACAAGAAAATCTTATGGGCATAGTGCGAAATTCAAAGCGACCAACAACAAAAGTTAGCGACCACCTTGCAACACTAGAAAACTCATATTCTAAGCTCCTGTGTAGTCACAGGCACCCAACAGAGGTCTTTGGTGCCTAAGCACTCTCACCCCATTCCAGCGCCTGGTCCATGCTCATCCGACGCTTACAAAAAAAATTTGAGTTCAATTCTGCAACGGTCTCCTCATGTTCATCAATTTTCAAACGCATAACACTTCGGGATTTATTACAAAAATCAACTAAGTCTTTTATTCCCTCTCATGTACTTAGGGTTTCATTTTTCATTAGCTTATTGTTTGTATCAAATTTGTGATTTAGAATTTATTATCATATGTGACTCTGTAATATCTAGGGTTTAGCATAAATTCAATATTTGTTAAATCAAGTAAGACCTACAATCCACTATGTATTTCTTTATTATCTAAGGCCTTGAATAGTGATATTTCAGTCATGATTCAGTCTATGGGGTAGAACATTACCAAATGCTTATGACATTGCTATTAGGGCTGAGAATAGCCTTATTCAGGTTGGGAAACTTGCTCCTATACCTCTAATGCCTATATTTCTAGAGATTAAGACACCCACTTATCATCAAGCTCCTGAATTAGCTCTCATTCCATCCTCAAGAAGTCAAATTTCTAGCCAAGCATCTACTTCCTCAAGCCCTTCAACTAAATTACAAAAGGTATTGAAACAAGTACAAAATTTGGGGATGAGTTTGTATCTATTAATAGGAAGCAAGCCCAAATTTTTAGACCTTACCAACCTAACAAGTCCCCTTATCAACCAAACAAACCTTCATTCCAAGATGCTCCTCAAAATCAAAATCAAAATCAATTTCCTCCTGTAAGACCATTTCAACCATATAATCCAAATATGGCTAGTTCATCCAAAGCCTTGGTTCTCATTCAAAATAACCTTGTGCAAGATTATGAGTGGTGTTTCCTTTTCATCTTCCACACAACCAAGCAACATTCCCAATGGAATTTTGAACCAAGATTTGATGGTGTAAAATCCACATGTTCCTCAATATACACCTAGAAAATATGGTCAAGAATGTGAAATTACTCAAGAGATGTCACTAAGTGATACTTCACTTATAAACTAGCAAATGAATGACTTTTATGGGATCAATCAAACTCTTCTCGTAAGGTGTGGCTACTAATCCTAGATCCAAGAAGAGAGCTATAGAAGAGGGAAAATCAATAAATGTATGTCCTTCTCAATCTGCCCTAAACTCTAAGGGGTGACAAGTTAAATCTAACTAATAACAAACAAAGAAGCCACATAGGTTAGGCATCAAAAATGCAAAATCATCCCAAAGGACCTCCCACCCCAGATTCAAATGCAAGAAAGGGTTTTTACAAATAACGTACAACAAAGGATAATTCCACTTCCTTAAACATCTTTGAACATATGAAGAAGACCAATGTGAGGATCTCAATGTGGGAATCCTTAGCAATTATAGGACAGAGAGACCTCTTACAAGTAGATATGGCCAATTTCTCCATCCCAAGTGAGTCACCCAAGGAACAAGCCAAAATTTTCCTCACTAATGCAATGTAACAGAGTGATGGTCGGCCAAGTAAGGATATCAAACCTTCATCCTTCTATGTATATTTGATCATCAACAATCAGTTATTCCACAATTATATGATTGATTCTAGAGCAAGTGGTTTTGTCATACCCAAGCATATTGCAAATCAACTTGGTCTTAAATATGAGTCTCTTTCTATCAGATTGGTTCAAATTTATGGGACAACAATGGAATTATTGGGTTATCAAAGGTCTATAATTTACATTGCATGCATGCCCCAACTTTTCTATTCCCCAAGATATCTTCATAATTGATCTACCTCCACTTTTTGCTCTATGTCTATCTAGAGACTTTACTGCTAAAATTGGAGGGTTTCTATCAATTAATTGGTCTCACATATACTTCAGAACCAAGTGTGGCAATAAGTCTACCATTAAATCCAACCTACCGCCACATATCATATAGAACCTTATGTTCCTAACCCATCAATGCAAATTACAACATCTTTGATTAGGAGGATTGTCTAAGTACCCAAGAAGCAAATACTCAAATTGAGGACATCCTTGGCTTACTACTTGATGAGTGGGGAAATGAATGTCGTGGTTTTGACCCATACCAATAGATTGAGGAAGTCAACCTTGGTATTTATTGTCCCTCCCTAGTATTTATTATCTATAAGAGGAATGTGGCATTTGGAAAATGTTTTTGATGGATCGAGAAGTAGACAAAGAGTAGGGGAAGTGTAGTCCTTATATCTCTCACAAGTATGAATTATTACTCCTCTTTCAGATTTCAATTTGGTTGCTCCAACAATATAGTAGAATATGAATCTCTTATCCATGGCTTGCAATGGGCAAGAAAGAAGAACATCAAAAAATTACGGACCTTTGGAGATAGTGAGTTGATTGTAAACCAAGTCAGAGGATCAAACACAACCAAAAATGATTTACTAAAGGCCTACAAACATAGGTTTTGGGATCTTCTATAGTATTTTAAAGCTTATAATATCCTCATCATTCAAAGGAAAAGTAATGAGATTGATAATAGGTTGGCTGCAATTAGAGCAATGTTTGACGTTGTTGAGAACATTAAGAGAGACAAAGTGCAACCACATATCATGGTAGTAGTAAGGCTTGCAATAGTAGATAATGACACTAATTGATAGGTGTTTGAGAATTATCCGCATATTGTGAATTGTATTAGAGAATAGGTTGAATTATCTTCAAAAAATAAGGATAAGTTGGAGTAGAAATACAAGAGCCAAATTATCCAACTTGGGTCAAAGTAACTACCCAAGGGATTTGTAACCTTAGAATTCATTTTCAGCCCTAATGATCAATTTAGAAAAGAAAAGCCAAACATGATAGTCAAGGGTGAAGATTCAGAACCCATCTCAATTGGTGAAGACAAATTTCTCAAGATTGGTAGAGTAAGCAACCCACTTGAAAAACATGCCTTTCTATAAATTTGCCAAGAATTTTCTAATATCTTTGTATGGATCTATGAATACCTTAGAGGTTTTAATCCCAATCTAGCTCAATATAGCATTGAGCTATATTCAACCTGCTCAACTTATCGACAAAAATAGAGGCTTGTTAATCCACGATCGACCCTCTCATGAAAAAGGAATTGAAAAAGTTGATTAAGGAAAGTATCATCTTTGCCATCAAACATTTTTCATGGGTAGTTAATTTAATCCCAGTGTGGAAAAGGAATAGAGAAATCAGATTATGTGTTGATTTCATGGATTTGATAAATCATCTCTCGAAGGATCGTTATTCACTTCCCTCTATGGAACAAATATTACAAATGGTAGCAGGTTCGAAGAGGTTTTCTCTTTTGGATGGTTACACCGCTATAACCGAGATCCTGGTAAAGGTGGAAGATCAATACAGAAAATTCCATTTGGGTTATCCAATGTCATGACAACCTTCCAAAGAGCCATGGATATGAAATTCAAAGGACTGATCAACAACATTGTTCTAGTCTATCTTGATGATATCATGGTGTTTTCTAAATATGCATTTTATCATATTTTCCATCTCAAGTGGGTATTTGAAATTTGTAGGCGCTTTGGTCTCTCTCAATCCTAAGAAATGTATCTTCTTAGTGCACGAAGGAAAACTCCTTGGCCATATCAGTTTTAAAGAGGAATTAACCATTGATCCAAAAAGAGTTAGTGTCATCCTTACATTGGCATTGCCCAATCACAAGAAGGGACTATATAGTTTCTTGGGAAGAATTAAATTTTTCAGATGGTTTGTCCCAAAATTTTCCAACCTTGTCAAGCCATTAAAATCGATGTTGAAAAATATTATAGCTTTCAAATCAATTTAACAAAAATGGAATTTTTACTAAAACCCTAATTAGGTTATTTCATAGTCACAACGTAATAATATTGGAGTAAAATACAAAATGTGACACAAGCAATAAGCAAGATAATTTCAAACCCTAAGTGTAAGAAGAAGGAAAGAAGACTTAGTTGATTCAAAAATAATCTAGAGGTGTGCAAAGCTAGAGAACTAATGAAACTAGAACACGAGAGCGGCGTAACCAACCCAAAAATTGCATGAGTGTTGAAATAGGCTAGACCAATGCGCTTAGGTTGGTACTAGGGCGCTAGGTGTTAGAGACCCTATCCGGGTGTTAGGGTCTATGCAAAAACTCATAAACTAATTTTCGCATGGTCACTAGATTTTTCGTTGCTTCTATCGCTAGTATGTCGTTGGATGTCCGCAGATGTCGCTTGAACCTACAATGAAAGAGATGACCTACAAAACCCCAAATTGCATCAAATCCTAAAAATAAATAATGCAAATGGGGATTCAAACTAACCCCGACGGTCACCTAATTGAGTGAACTTACGATCTGGTCACTACACTATATCTCATACTCCATGTAGTTTTATGTGCATGTGTGATAGATTTTTCCTAGGAAGCTCATGTGCACAATGCACATGATACCGAGTGATAACTAGATGTACCAATGTAATAGATGTGTGGATGGAGCAAAAGAAACTTCCCTCTTATACCTATATGCAGAAATAGTAGTACCTTGTCCCTTGAATGAGTGTTAGATTGATGTTTTAATGCTCTTTAGATGCCTTTGGATGCAACCTTAAGTGATGGTAGTAGATAAATATCATCATGTTAAGAGCTAAACAAGACTAAATACCAACATCATGCATTAGGAATTGAAATAGAAATCAAACTAATATGCTAAGCATTAGAATCTCTACTCTTTAGATCACCAAAAACACTAAATGAACCTAGATAGATCCATGGCAATCAAAGTTGATTGTTTGATCTTCAAGGGTTTGGGAATGGAATCTCATCAAAGTATGGCTATAAGACCATTTTGATTCTCTCCATATGACCCAAAATCTTGGATGAATGAAATGCAAGAATGAGGCTATTAGCTCAAATGAGAGATGCTCTAAGATAAAATGCCTATAGATTAGCTATAAACATGAAAGGTGTAAGAAGAAAGGTAGGAGGAGGGCTCTTATATAGCCCAATGGATAAAAGAATCTCTACATCCCTTTACATGTGGGATAATAGAGAGGTTGGGTTAGTTGTGGATAAGGGAGGTTTAGAAAGGGTTGAGTCAACCTTAGGAGAGTTTAGTTTGTCCTCTAGTGACTCATGGGGATTGAGGGGGTTTATTAATTAACCAAGGTGATTAATTAATAGGTGTGCAAGCTTATATAAAGATTTTTTAGAGGAATAATTAGCATGATTTAGACTATGGGAGGAATTTAATCAAGTAAATGATGATTTATTGATTTAGTGGAAGAGAAAGCTAATTAATTAATAATAATTAATTAGTCTAGATAGAAAGGGGGATTAATTAATGGAAGGTCATTAATTGGTTTATTTGTTGGATAGAAGGGTTAATTAACTAGCGTAATGTAGCTAATTAATGGTGATAGAAGAGAAAGTGAGCATTATTGATGATATGTCATCAATTTGTGGGAAAGGGGATAATTAGCACAATTTAAGTATTTAAATTACTCGAGCTAAATTACAGGTGTCTACATTTTCCCCTCTTTGGGGTGGCGTATGTGACGCCACTTCAAAGATAGTAGATAAATAAATTTTTTGAAGGAGTAGAAGAAAAATTAGTAGAAGTGAGAGATGCCCCCTCGAGTGTCGATGGGGTGAGGAAAGAAGGCGATCGACGATCGAAAAAGGTGAGAGAAATGAATAGAAGAATTGGTAGGGTAGGATGCCCCAAGTGAATCAAAAGAATAGTGTTGATAGGAGAATGATGTAGAAGAGGAATGAAGATGGGAAAAAGAGAGCTAGCTTTCATCCAGTGTACTAAAACAACTTTAGTGTCATCATATTGCCAAGATCTATGTCATCGGTCCTTATTAAAAATATAAGCATACGAAAAAAGTAGAATGACATGAAAAGCCATAACTATGAACAATTTTCCATTGCTGAAAACACCAACTCAATGCAACATACAAAAAAATAAATGCAATATGAGAAGGAAACAAACTCATTTAACAAGGAAAAAAAGTACAAACACACATATTCAAACCAACAATGGTCAAAATGGTTGTACAAATGATTTTTTATCAAGATGAAGATCCCCAAATGTTCATGATTGATGAAAAAGGGTTAAAAATGATGCCCCTAGCAAGGATACATGCAAGGGGAAATGATGAAGGATGTGGGTCCAATGATAAAGTGTTGTGTGCAATGAAAATATCAGGAAACTAGATGTGCCCCAGAGTACCGACGAAGCAAGCAAGCTAGCTTTGTAAATGGTTGTAAATCAGATGATCCATGAGTCATTTAATTCATGAACATGTGAAAATTCCAGCAAGATATGGAATGAATACCATGCACAAGACACAGTTTCAACCGCTATGAGCTTGTTTACCTATTTTTGTAAATTTTACAATTTTTAGGATTTTTGAGAAATTATGAAATGTTTTGGATTTTGGATGGATTTTTTTTTTTTTTTTTTTTTTTTTTACGGTTTGGAATATAGAAGAATATAGAAGAATCAGAAAAATCTCCAAGGAGAAAAAGGAATACCCTAGGAGAAGAAAGAAGCAACATGTGGCAAAATAATGCCCCATCACAATGGAAAATTAACAAAATAATTATTTAATAAAAATAATTATTTGACAGAGTGGCAAAAGAAGTGATATCACCTAGGAGCAATAAAATTGTCCTAGTGAGAAGAAATGAGTACCAGGTGGAAAATAATGCCCCAACACGATGAAAAAAAAAAGAAAATAATTATTTAAGAAAAATAATTATTCACGGAGTAGAAGAAGAGTTAGAGCAACAACAACGGTGGCCAAAAGTGGTTCTCCAGGCACATTGCGGCCGGCGAGAATGGTTTAATATACCCCACACATGGGGGGGTAAATCATTATGATCAATTCATTTGTTACCTGACCACTACCAAAAATTACCGTGAGACCCCTGATAGTGATGAGGATGATGGTGAGAGCACGAGCCCATAGGAGACACGTTGACCGAGTTTGGGAGCATGCCCAACACATGCATAGATGATGGACCCTTCATGAGTAGCTTGACCCACCTTTGTCATTAATGCATTTAATGCCTTAATTAATGCTTTAATTAATAGTTAGATTTAGTAGGAAGCATGCAGTGCATGCGAGGCGCGCACCCTTAAGGTGGCGCAAGTACCCCTCAAACGTGTGTGTGCACATGTGCAGTGCCCAAAAATGTGTGCATGCACATATGCCACAAAAAGTGTATGCATGCATGCCCACACATGCCAAAAAAGCATCTATGCATACATGCAAGCACAAAAAACTAACACAAAGCACCCGCACACACACACGCAAAGTAAACCCTAGCATGTAAGCACCCTAACACATGCGCCCATGCATGCATGTGCATAAAAAGGGCACACAATGCAAATAGGCACGCACATGCCCAAATGGGCATGCAGGTGCAAAAAGGAAGAAAGTCCCATAGATGAAGAAGTAGGAAAATGCCAAAAATTGGCACCTAGAAGAAAGTGAAAATTAGCTTAGGATAGAAGAACAATAGAAGAACTTAGAAGAAATGTTAGTGTCTAACACATGTTTTGTTTTGTAGAGATGGTTTCCAGCAGTGCTACAGATGAGAGAGAGTGACATAGTCACATAGCCAAGATGGAGGTGAGCATGCATCGGTAGACCATCATGATATGGAGGTGCTACTGGAGGTGGTCAGCCTAGGCCACGTAGCGCAGATGCCATCGATCACCCTGGATCATGGCTTACTGACAACATTGATTGAGTGGTGACACACAAGAGAGTCAATGTTTTCGACTCTCGACAGAGAGATGATGACTGTTACACTAGAGGACGTGTGGTGGATATTTGTGTCCCCATTGTTGGTTCTCTAATTGAGTATACCAGTGACTTTGGGTGATTACAGAGGTTGTTAGTGATATATTCTTCATGATGAGATACCCCATGAGGGTATGACAGTTTCCATTACACTGGTGTATATCAGATCCTACTATTCACTAGGGACCATTATATTTGATGGCTCTTATCAGTGGGTTCCTACTCACTGATAAGACATGGACTTCATTTCCACTTGGGATTGATTACAGTAGTTCATGGATTGTATAGTGGTGAGAGATATTGTTGGGGCTAGTGCATACTAGCACATCTTTATTGGGATCTTCATCTGATCACTTACCACCATCAAAAGATGGTGGGGCCTGCCTCCCTATTATAGATATGGTCATGGGACCACATAGCGATCGGGTGCCCTATAGGTGCATTACACACATGAGCTCCAGGATCCAACACTCATGGGATGGGTTCCCATAGGAGATGATGTACGAGGCCACTTGGGTACATATTACTATCGATGAGAGTTTGATGAGCTTCAGGAGAGAGATGTTATCTAGAGGCCCTATAGACATATACAATGGCTAGAGGATGGAGTAGAGCTAGTTTTTGCATGGTAGAGCACTTTCTTTTGGGCAGTCATAGTTACATTATGGAGATGTATAGAGTAGATCGATGCCAATATAAATTGGGGCATCATTCAGGGCATTCCCCATCCAGACATATGGTATGCTCATCATGATGTGGAGAGATATGACTATGGGGCCACGTATTTAGGTGGCCCAGCTAGAGCCAGCCAAGTTTTTCCAGATGGTACCACAAGTTTGGGCTCCTACTCGACAGGTTAGAGATCCAGGTACCACACCAGATTATTTGGCATGGTATGCTAAATTTTGCCTCAATGATTGACCATATCCATGGAGGCATGGCTGCAGGTGATAGGCCACCACCAGAGATCCCTTATAGCAGTGATGAGGGTGATGATGCGGGAGTAGGTGGAGCTAGGGAGGTGATAGAGTTGATGATCCTTTTGATGGATAGAGACATGACAATGGGGATGATCAACAGGGTCTGATCGATCTCGGGGACTAGGCCATATATGACAAGAGGGATAGGTATAGGGCCCTAGGCCCTAGATTACTTAGAGTAGGGATAGGTTTAGGCCCTGCCCTAGCCTAGATTACAGGAGCATGGATGGTACAGGCCCTAGGCCCATATTATAGGAGCATGGATAGGTTAAGGCATAGGCCCAGATACATACAAGGGATAGGTGTGATAGGCCCAGAATTACAGGAGTAGGATAGGTTCTCATGAGTATAGTACCTGCAGAGGTTTCCCCGAGCACATGGTGGAGATGATAGGGGAAAATCTAGCTGCCTTACTACAAGCCAATTATAGGTAGTAGTGGTGACAGAGAGGGACCAGGCCCGAGCTCATATTCAGGTTTTGACAAGAGAGCAGACTAGGCCGAGCCCCAGGTAGACTAGGAGGAGATGGCATTTCACTTCACTAGTAGATATGATAGATGGCCACCCAGATGGCCCAGGTTATGAGTTTATTACAATAGTCACAGTCACAGTGTAAGTGTGACAGGTGATGGCCGAGAGATCGATCAGATGAGTGAAGTGAGAGTAGTAGTAGGCCAAGAGGATGATGTGGTGAGGCTATCTATAGAGGTAGCATCCTTCCGATGCACCAATGGGCTTGTGGTGACAGCACGCACCCACAGAGATCTAGTGACAATGGAGGGGAAGAGCCTCTTACTACCATTCCTTATACTATGAGGTTGTTCCATACAGGGTATGTGGGCACCACCTACACCTAGCCAGATCAGTCGAGTGGATCGATGAGGTCAGAGAGGCCTCAAGGCATCGGTAGATCATTTGAGAAGCCGAGGGGGAGAGACGGGGTAGCGGGGGGCACATGTCATGGGTCCTCCCCCATCTTGCAGGCCACCTAGTCCAGTCCGAGGGCTCGAGTCAGTCATGACTCTCTTGTATTTATTGATTTGTACATGTATTTTGATATACCTACCTCTTATGAAGGCTTCAACATTTTTGACAGATGTATACGATGTACCATTTTTTATGTACGCCTCTTATGAAGGCTTTAGCATTTTTTGATCGATGTATAACATTTTTTATGTACGCCTCTTATGAAGGCTTTATGAGTTGTGCCCTTGATGGCCCATTTTGTATCGATGATGTATATCCTCCTTGAGATAGACATATTTATACATGTATATATGGACATTTTGTTATGCGACACATTTTCATGTGATGATGCATTTTACTTTGATGTTTTTTATGGATGTTGATTGTATCATGATGTTATATGGTTTGATTTCATATCTTGTATGTATCATGATGATAGATGATGATGTATCACATGTGTTTGATTTTTATATGATATATCCATAGATGATATCAATTGTATTGTACATGTGATGCTTTAGATTAGTGGATGGGATGACATGATGATATACGGGTGTGGGGGGGGGATAGATTTTGATATTTGTGATCCCTCTTGCCCCCATTTGATGATACGATATGTGATGATTATCTTAGCATGCATGTATGATGTATACTTAGTTGTTTATTTATATATGATGTATAGATGATGTTAGATGTGATGATAGTGATGGAGATATGATGATGTGATAACAAAACTATGTACATGTGACAAAAAAACACAATCAAATGTTAACAAACCTATCAAATATACAATGCTAAACAACATGAAATAACACAACTATGTACAATTATTTACAAGCATGCAAAAACACACTTCATATGTACAAGTAAGAATAAATCTAATCTAAGCAAGAAAAGATGAATCTTAACAAAGTATGTCTAAGAAACAAACTATACAAATGTACAAACAAGCAACAACTATATAAGAAAACAATGTACACAATTTAACAAACAAAGTAAGAAACAAGATAAAAGCAAGTAAACTAAAGCTATGTTTTTGTGGTATTGTTTGTTTTTCATGTGTTTGTGTTTGCTAAACAATGTTTTTGGTTTTGCTAAACAATTTTCTATTGTTTTTGTGTTTTTGAAACAATTTTCTATTGTTTTTGTGTTTTGTGAAACAATTTTCTATTGTTTTTGTGTTTTTCAACATATTTTCTAATGTTTTTTTTTCATTTTTCCAAGGTTTTCCAAGGTTAAGTATGTGTAGGAAACCAAGAAACGTGGCTGCCCCCAGTTAGATGGGGAATATACAAGGCATGCCACCATGTGTTATAAACAGGAAGGTGAAATTGTGAAAGTGCCCCCAACATGTTAGATGGGGAATATACAAAGAAAATCCCTTCACCAAATTACAAGAGGAAAAATATAGATCAAGGCTTGACAAGATAGGTTCACAAGGAATCTCGGATATAGGTGTGGAACTAGCCCTAGGCTAAGTAAAAGTACCCTCCCGATGCAAGATGCTTGTGAACAACGAATCCTCCCAAGGCATCGAAACTTTTTCACACCAAGGGACCTATCCAAAGTGCCACAATTGCATGGTTTTCACATTTGGATGACCTTTTCTTTTTTTTTTTTTTTTTTTTTTTATTTTTGATCATTTTTTTTTTTTTTTTTTTTTTTATTTTTACGCCATGTTTAAGCATAGAACCACTTAAGGTGCATGGCATTCATAGGCTCATGAGAGCTCATCGCCATTGGGATGGGAAAGTTTGTATGCTCTTATTCCATATTTTTCCACAATGACATAAGGTCCTAACCAATGTGGTTCAAACTTTTTTTCTTCTCTTTTTACCCTTGTGTTGAACTGATTTTCTTTCATGACCAAATCTCTGACCTCAAACTGATGAGGTATGATCCTTTTGTTATAATTTAGAGACTCTTTTTTTGATACACCTTGAGATGGTTAAGGGCATGGATGCACTTTTCATCCAGGAGTTCTAATTCTACCAGCCTGGCCACTTTGTAATCCTCATCCTTGTCTAGATAATCCCTAAGAGATATTCTCAGGGAAGGAAGCTCTATTTCCAATGGGATGATAGATTCTATTCCCAAACACTAGGGAATAGGTGTCACACACCAGTAGGAGTGTGAATGGAGGTCCTATAAGCCCAGAGGGCTGGGTGAATTTGTAAATGCCAATTGTGACCTGTCTTACTCACCATCTTTTCCATGATCCGAACCAATGTTTTGTTAGTGGCTTCAACTTTCCCATTACCTTGAGGATAATATGGCATAGACCACTTCAATTTTATTTGAAATCGATGACAAATATCTTTCACTATCTTGTTTTTGAAATATTTTCCATTGTCAGTAACTATGGCCAAGAATGCCATACCGAAAATAAGGTGATTCATGATAAACTTTGAAATCTGAGCACCCATAACATAAGTCAAAGGAATGGCCTCCACCCACTTAGTAAAATATTTTGTAGCTGTGATGATGTGGGTATGGCCATCAGATGAGGTGGGGTGAGTTTTCCTATCAAATCTAGTCCCCATTTAGAAAATGGCCATGGGGTTGTGATCGGTTGTAATGGTTGTGATGGTGCATGGATGAAATTTCCATATTTTTGACATAGCACACATTTCCTCACATAATTGCAGCAATTTGTTTCCATAGTAGGCCAATAGTAGCCTACTCTTAGCAATTTCTTTGCTAAAACCATTCCATTTGTATGGGTGCCACCGCACACCCCTTCATGTACCTCTTTGATTGCTTGGACTGACTCTGTTACATCTAGACAACGCAAAATAGATTCCCATCATAGCCACGATGATAGAGCGTATCTCCCAAGAGGGTGTAATGGGCTATCTGGTGGATAAGGCTTTTTTTTCGAGCGGGAGATGTCAGGAGGAAAGGTATTGTGTTTAAGATAGGCATAGATGTGCACATACCATGGGGAATAGGGACCAACAACTTCACAAGCCAAGCAGGATTCTGGCATGTCATACGCAGGCTAGTGTAGATTCTCAACAAATAATGGCATATCATTTCTCTAGTGGAATTCACAACATCGAACCCATGGTTTCCATTGCATCTATGTGGAGTGGTTTTGTGCTCTTGGAATCTATTCAAATGTAATACACACAAAGTATTCTTTCAAATTTTCCACCAGTTTCTTGTAGGGGATGAGCTTTTCATCCTTGACTTTGTATTCATCATTGACTTGTTTGATGATCAATTGTGAGTCTCCAATGACCTTGACATGGTGGATATCCCATTTGATTGCTAGCTTCATCCTAATGATGAGCACTTCATATTCTATAATATTATTTGTACAAGGAAAACTCAAGATGGAAAGCTTGCGGTATGGGGTCTCTGAAGGAGTAATTAGCACTACACCTACTCCCAACCATGGAAAGTGAAAGATCCATCAAAGTGCACTTTCCACATGAAAATTCCTCAATATACATTAATGATGCATCTGGAAGATCCAGACTCACAAGGTTTTTTCCCGTAATGGTGCTTGCTTACTAACTGATCGGTGAAAACACTTGTCCTTTAACCAACTTTTGGTGTACATACTCAATGTCAAATTCACTCAGCAAAATGATCCAATTAGCCATTCTACCCGTAAGGGGGTTTTGATAATGGTACTTGAGTGGGTCAACCTTGGATATAAGCTTGGTTTTAGTATTCAATAGGTAATGGCAAATTTTTGGAAGGTAAAAATGACAGCCAAACAAGCTTTTTCAATCTGAGGATAATTGAGCTCATAAGAAATTAAGTATGAATGAGATAGTACATGGATTTTCTTTGTGACTTAGGTCATATTGTGAAAAAATGCACCAATAGAAAATTGAGTAGTAAAATATACAAAAAAAGTGGCTCACCGGAGTTGGAGGCATGAGGACAGGCGGTTGGCCAAGTATTTCTTAAGCAAGGCGAAGGCATGTTGTTGCTCTCTGGTCCCCAAATAAAGGCAACATATTTTTAAGCAGATGGGTGAATGAATGGCATTTTTCAGCCAAGCCATTGTGAAAATGAAATGGCAGATGGCTTGTATCTTTCCTTACAAGTTACATGTAATTGTTTGATGTTTTTGGGAGGAGGCATTTCAGTAATGGTGGTAACTTTAGTTGGGTCTACCTCAATCCCCCTCATGATATAATGAAGCCAAGTAACTTTCCTAAAACACACAAACACACACTTCTTTGGATTTAATCTGACCTTGTATTCCCACAGGTTCAAAGATACACCACAAAATCTCAGGGTGATCTTCTCTTGTCTTGGATTTCCTAGGATATCATCCACATAGTCCTCCATGATGTCATGAATCATATCATGGAAGATCATTGTCATTTCCCTTTGATAGGTTGCACCTACATTTTTTGAGGCCAAAGGGCATTACCTGATAATAAAAAGTCCCCAAGGGGTTGTGAAGGTTGTCTTGTGTTGATCTTCATCTGCTATTTTGATTTGATTGTAACCTGAAAATCCATCCATAAGAGATAACATTTCATATCCTACAATTGAGTCAACAATCATATCAATATTGGGCAAATGGGAAATCATCTTTTGGACACACCTTATTGATGTCTCTAAAATATGTACAAATTCTGATCCCGACAGTTTCTTTTATGGGGGACTATATTTGATATCCATTTTGAGTAATCAATAGGTCTAATGAAGCCTTGTTAGCAACAATCTTTCTAGCTCTTCTTTAACTAGAAGAGCCACCCGTGGATGCATTTTTCTAAGTTTTTGTTTGATGGGCTTGGCATCTGCATGCACAACTAGGTTATGCACTACCAAAGTTGGATCCAAGCCCACATATCCTTATATGACCATGCGAATATATCTACAAATTCCCAAAAGCATGGTGAATGTATTTTTCTCTCCATGTTGAGAAAAGCTCCCAACTTGACTATCTTTGGGTCATCTTTTGTTCCAATATTCACATCGATGGTTTCTTCCACTAGAATTTTTGACAAATCCTCCATACGCGTAGGATCGGAGGAAGGTTGAGATCTTCTTCCAAGGGTGTCTCTACAATATTTTCACCCTTGGCATGGTCACTTTTCTTGTCCATTGATTTTTTACTTGTTTTCAACCAATGCCTCAAAGAGGTTTTCACTGTGTGACTTGGACTTTTTCTTTTTCCGAGGCTTTTCGTTGGAACTTTTTCCCTCACTTTTTCTTAAGTTTTGTTGACCACGAAGCTCAACTTCCTCTCCGAAGTACGCATAGGTATCTAAGTCAATGTAGAAACCCTTCTTATGGTCTCCAATTGGAATTGTATCTCAAATGCCCATGAATTCCACAATGGCCTCATCATTTTCAAAGAGGTCTAGTGGTACGTGACGTTGTTGGTCCCATTCGACAAGGAAAGGGTAGACAAGGTCAATTTTAGGTTCAAGTGGGGGTTAAGGTAAGGACAACAATATCCATGAATAGGTTCATGGAGGCAAGATCCTCATATTGGCTATAATGGGAATCTGTGTCATTGTCTAAATAATCGAGCTATCTTCATGCTCAAAATAGTAGCATATCTTGATCATTGGGGTGTGATCCATAGGGTCAAATGTCGATACCATATCTTTTGTCTTGAAATGTGGGAGAGGAACTGGTTCTCTTGGTCCTTGCTCATTCTTTCCACATCCTAGACCCTTGTAGCCCATAGAATACATCATTCAACTAGACTTCTCATATTCAGGATTTGGTAGCAAGTTGGTTGAGTATCCTCTCGGGACCCAAGTCATAGGTGGGTCCAACAATTTTTCTTCAGCAAGTAACCCCCAGGTAAGAATGTCCCAATAGTTTTCTCATCTCTAGGCCATCTGAAATGATAGTTGGGTTGGCCTCTTGTTTTAGGTGACAATGATAGGTCTAAAACTAGGAGAGCTTGTTGCACATTATATTCTCCACAACCATATTCCAGAACTTTCATCTCCCATGAATCAAAAGGAGAAGTCGATGTAGAAGCTTCATGGTGCAAGAACTTAGGGAGTCTAAATCTACCCGTGATTCCATAGCTTCTGATTGAAGAGGAACAACTATATCAATAGAGGGACACGTATAGGTACCCTTACGAGAAAAACTATTGAGAGCTCTAGTAGTGAGCGAAGGGTTCTGGATCTCCTTGTATTGTAACAATGTGTGTGTCCTCATGTTTCAATTTGATGCACTGATGGAATGTTGATGGTATGGCCTACATGCATGGCATGAATCCATGGTCATCCAAGAAGCATATTATATGGAAGTTCCAAGTCTAAGACATGAAACTTTGTATGATGACAAGTTGGTCCTACCTCCATTGGCAATGTGATTGTCCCAATGACTCCTCACTCTACATTGTCATAAGTGGTTATGGTAATAATATGGGACTCTAGATCTTCTTTTGTATGTCCCAGTTGTTTAATTAGTTTCAAAGTGCATATATTCAACCCTGATCCGTTGTCCACAAGCACCCATTTTATCTTCCGGTGGGTAAAAATACCTCAATATATAGGGGAGATTATGTGTATGATCCTCACTAGGGATCTCCTATGATTAAAGGAGATGTATTCAGTTGGTGTAATGTTTTCCACCATGGCTTGAAGATGTGAAGGGTCTACTTCCATTGGCATGGCACTCCTGACCCCTGAGAGTTTTGTACAAGATGTCCTTATGTACATTTGATATTTTAAGAAGATCCAAGATTGAAATCTTGGCAGATGTCTTCTCAAGTTGTTCTAAGAGGTTGTACCGACCATCTTACGGGGTTGACAGAGAGGGTTCTGGGATCATGAGATGGCACACCTTGTTACCACAAGCAATCCTTTCCCTTGATCCTAATGGTATTCACATGGTCATTGGAAGAGTGATACATCCAATGAGTGAATCATAGTGATTATTGTCACTCTTGGTATAGAGATAGTTCATAGCCTTGTAAATTTTGGATGACTCTCCTTGATCCAGCCTTTTCTCATCTAACCTACCATGTTTAGGGAATGGTTCTTTGAATATCCCCATCTTTTCATTTGGCATTTGAGTTTTCTCTAGGGTATCAACTTCTATCTCTCCATTGTCAATGAGATCTTGGATGTAGTGATGAAGTCTTAGGCACTTGTTTGTCTTGTGTCCCTTGACATGATGCAAATCACAATAGTCATGCTCTTTGTACCATGATGGTTTAGGAGCATTGTCATCAAAAGGTTGTGTCATGGGATAAGTCACCATGTGAGCTGCATCCAATTGCTTCAATATTGTAGAAAAAGGCTCATTGAGAGGAGTGAATGTTCTACATTTAGGTGGTGGTTGAATAGGTCCTTTGGTCAGTTTAAAAGGTTGACCAACTTGAACCATTTTTACTTGTTTGGAATCTGTGATTCCATCTCCCACCACGTTCTTGTTTTTGTTAAAGATTTTTGGCTTTCCATGGGTTTGGCATTTTGATTATCTTTAGAATGTGATTTGATGGTTCCTTTGGCAATGAGGGATTTTTCTATTTGTATGCCCTTTTCAATGACCTCTTCAAAGGTACGAACACAATGCATTTGCAAATGGAAAGTGATGTCTCAGGTTTAGATTAGGCACAAAGATACTCACAAGTTATTTTTTAGGAAATGCACAAGGGAAGCGATTGGCTATCCCTCACCATCTTTGCAAGAAGCTAGCAAATGTTTCATTGGGGGTTGTTTAGTACCACATAAGTCTCCATGGTTATGTCACTTTCTATGTTGTATGAGAAATGTCAAACAAACCTTTCTACTAATTCAGGCCATGTGAAGATAGACCCACGAGGTAAGCGAGTGAACCATTCCAAGGCTTGTCCCCCTAGACTCTTAGGAAAGAGTCATATGAGGTAATTTCTATATATGCACTTCTTGGCATGCCATGTAAAAATATTTCACATGATCTCATGGGTCACCTTTCCCTCTGTATTTGTCAAATTTTGGCATGTCAAACTTTTTAGGGAAGGGTTGAAGTGTCATAGCTTTATCAAATGGATGGGGGCATAGCTCTTCATATTGGTATTTCTTGTTATTCCCAACATTACTTTCTTGAAGGCTTGTAAGTGTCACTTTCATGGACTACATTTCTTGTGTAAGTAATTTCTCTTTAGTAGGAGAAGTAGGGATATATACGTGACTGTATTCCATATTTTCTCCTTCTTGGTTTTCCATGTGAAGTTCACTAGCTTTGACCTTAGGTTTTCTTATGCACATTTTTTCATTTTTTTCTATATGTACATGAGATGTGAGCAATGCTAATTTTCTACTAAGGTTTTGGATTTGTTGTTTGAATAGTGACTTCTCCCTCAAGAGGTTCTTCTTCTTCTTCATGGCATGGAGGTTGTTCTACATTCTCATGTTCTATTCTAACTTTATGTGGTATCTTGATGAAGGGAATTTTATAACCCACCATATTATCATTTCCTACATTGACGTGGAAGTGTGGCCATGTGTTAGGATATCATCCATGTTAATGAGAGGTTGTTTCCTCCTCATTAGCCTCATTCATTGGTGGTGGTATTGTCTCATGTTCTATAGGCATTCTAGCTCCTAATTCCACCACTCGTGCTAGCACCCGATCTTTGTTTCTATAAAGGAATTCATCTAACAAGGTGGGGTCAAAGTCAAATTCCATGTGGGTGACTCTAACTCATCACCACTATGATCTACCATCTCCTCTACTTCTTTTTCTATGGAGAATAAAGGCCCAAGATCATGGCCAATAAAGGGATTTGACCCTTGTTTGTTTGAAGTTTCCCAAGTTTGTGTTTGTCTTGTTTCCAATGCCTACTTTTTTTATTCCTAATCTTGTTTTAGGGGCCATGATGTATGAGAGTTTCACTAAGGTGTTTTGAATGTGTCTCAAAATATATTGATCAAGCCTAAGTGAAACAAAAAAATGTCAAGATTTCAAGAATTATAATGAATGTCAAAGTATCAATGTGACAAAGTGATTTCTCTAAATGAATAAGTCAATAGCGAGAAACAAGATACAATCACACAATGTTTAGTTCCAGACCAATCAATCAAATGATATACTTCCTAAGTTTGTTTCCAAAAAGGTAGTTGATGTTTTAAGATGATTAACAAAATGTCACTACTTATGTCGAGTTCAAAGAAATGAACAAGGCTTAAGTAATAACAAGGAGTTAACATGATCTCCAAACAAAGTATACTAAAAGCATGCCCAAATCCAATCAAGACCTATATTCCAAAAAGTGGTAATTTATGATTGTGAGTGACACAACAATGTCACCAAGATATGTTAACCAAAATTTGTGAGAAAGTAAGGTATTAATATCAAGATGATATTGATATAACACACACAAGTGGTAACACTCAACACTTTTCAAAATCGAGGTAATAATTGAAATCAAACAAAAGCTAGAGTATACCTAGGAATTGTTAAAGTGTATATAGCATAACATCACAATATAGATATTTAGGTCAAGTTTACAAGAAACAAGACATAAATACCAAAATTGTAGTGACACGATATAAACAAGATAACCATTCAAAGGAGAATCAAAGTGATGAACCAAGCCTAACTACGATGATGATCTTGACTTGGGTATCAAGATCAAAAAGGCTACCAATGATATGAAAATGTCTCCACACACTTTAGATGTTTAACAACTCATCCGCAAAACATGGATGAGCGTAAATGCAGACACAAAAGTGGTGAATACAATCAATTAGCAACACAAGGGTAGTCACTCTTCTTCTAATCAACAAAGTGTCAAAAGAAAGTGAAGGAAGTAGATCAATTGGTGTTGAAAATGTTGGCCTCACTTCGGAGAGAGTTTCACCTCACCTTAGGGCAAGTGAAAAACTAAGAAAAAGTAACGCTTCACACATTTCATGATGAATAATAGCTCTCAACTCAAATTGGTTTTGATATGGTCCAAGTTGGCTCTTGGTCAAAGATAGCTTCCTAGGTGGTTCACTCAACTAGGTGTCACAAGTTATCTAGAAGCGAGCTCGATTTTCCAAGAAAAGTCACACTGACTAATTCTTAGAGTATCTCGGCTTTACTTTACCCCCTTCAAGCACAGTGGGAAATAAATGTGTCCATCATGTACTCTCACTGGGGTCACGATACAGATAAATTTGATGCTAAATCTCACAAATGGTAATACTAGTCAAGTAGGTTGTGCGGAGCACTTCCCATTTTTTCCACAAGGTTCCCTCTTGTGGACTACTTTGGGGTTCCTAGGACCACCCCCATTGTTGTAGCTTAAGGCTTATGCCAAAGGGGTTATGTCCTAGTTTTAAGCATGGATGGGGCATACCCTTATCCGAACCTGCAAATACAATGTGATGTTTGTGGTGTGTTTTTTTATCTTGTTTAATTTGATGTGGTTTGCTTGAACACCTTTTGGCAACCTGCACAAAAACTATATTAGTAGTTTTTTTTGTCTTGACTCCTTTTTCTTTGACAAGCATTTTTGGTTCTACACAACGGATTAGTAATTTTCCATATGCAAAAAAGAATAAACATGGTTTTGATTCTCAAGATCATCCTAGATGCAAGAGAAGAGCATACGTGATGCAAAATCCAATTAAGAAATCAACAAATGGAAAATACTTAATTCAAACACAAAATACATACATCTTGACCCAATTTGGACATTCTAAACATTTTTCAAAGAAATAAAAGATATAAGAATCATTTCTAATTCCCAAGATCACCCCAAAATACGTGAGGGAAGAGCATACATGACCTTACTCTTATGATTAAGCATGCAAGGTTTATCCAATGTTTGATATAACCTAACAAAAGCATGTAAACATACCCCTAGCAAAAATGAAAATTAATCAAATTAAACCTATGCAATGATGTTAGCATTTAAGAACACAAACTTTGAAAACACGGATTGACATGCAAGCTGAATCGAGGTACCTACATACATAGGTTAGGGTGTGTGCGCATGGGTTAGGGGCACATGCCCCTCTTGTGTAAACCTAGTAGATTTGCAGAGTGTGCTGCTACCCAGAGATGCATGTGCTAGGATATGTGTGTGTGCACTAGGGTATAGATGTGTGTGCGCTTGGGTAAAAATAAAAGGTACAAAAAAATGACAGTGTGTGTGTGCGTTGGCCGAGAGATATATGCACTAGCATAAGGGTGCTGCCACAGATGTAGACATAGAGTGTGTGCTAATGCAAGGGTGGTGTGTGCCCACCTTTAGGGTGCCTAGCTAGCCTAATGTTTTCTAACAACAACAAAGGTATAGTACTACAATGAATGTGTGTGTGCACGCCAGTATTTAGTGCCTATGCATGGTTTAGTGTGCCTATGCATGGTTTTGTGTACTTGCCCCCTACAAAAATTTGTACCTGGTGATGATGTTAAAATATGGCCTAATGACACAAAAAAGTTCAAAATGCTCCAAATTTTAACATGTTAGCTCAAAATTGACAATAACCCATCAAAATTAAAGCTCTAAATAAGACTCTACACATGTAAGGTTAACAAAAATCATAAGAATTTCAACATCATTTCACACATGTGTATATTAAGGGTTAGCCAAATGTTGAAATAACAACAAAATTTGAACTATAATGCTAAGGGACAAAGGATCCATCCCATCGGGCATGCCAAATGTATCAATGTATTAGTTAGCTATGCAAAGGGAATTGAAACTAACACCTTAATAGTTTCAAAACATGAACTAACTACACAAATATCATCATGTTAAGAGCTAAACAAGACTAAATACCAACATCATGCATTAGGAATTGAAATAGAAATCAAACTAATATGCTAAGCATTAGAATCTCTACTCTTTAGATCACCAAAAACACTAAATGAACCTAGATAGATCCATGACAATCAAAGTTGATTGTTTGATCTTCAAGGGTTTGGGAATGGAAGCTCATCAAAGTATGGCTACAAGACCATTTTGATTCTCTCCATATGACCCAAAATCTTGGATGAATGAAATGCAAGAATGAGGCTATTAGCTCAAATGAAAGATGCTCTAAGATAAAATGCCTATAGATTAGCTATAAACATGAAAGGTGTAAGAAGAAAGGTAGGAGGAGGGCTCCTTATATAGCCCAATGGATAAAATAATCTCTACATCCCTTTACATGTGGGATAATAGAGAGGTTGGGTTAGTTGTGGATAAGGAGGTTTAGAAAGGGTTGAGTCAACCTTAGGAGAGTTTAGTTTGTCCTCTAGTGACTCATGGGGATTGAGGGGGTTTATTAATTAACCAAGGTGATTAATTAATAGGTGTGCAAGCTTATAGAAATTTTTAGAGGAATAATTAGCATGATTTAGACTATGGGAGGAATTTAATCAAGTAAATGATAATTTATTGATTTAGTGGAAGAGAAATAATTAATTAATAATAATTAATTAGTCTAGATAGAAAGGGGATTAATTAATGGTCAAATTGGTCATGTAATTGGTTTATTTTTTGGATAGAAGGGTTAATTAACTAGTGTAATAAATGTAGCTAATTAATTTGTGACTCGATGTACAGTGTGTAAGGTTGCTTATTTTTGGCTATTAAGGATAAATTTGTAAAAGAAGAGTGAAGAAAGAAAAAGCAGTGAATAACAAAAGTGTGGAATGTGGGGTATTTAGATCAACATTGTTTTGTTGTGCTCGATGTGATCCTATTATAAATTTGTAAAAGAAGAGTGCAAAGTATGTATTTAAAACAAAATTGATCCAATTGTGTATGTAAAAGTGTGTAAAAATGTGAAAAGGTAGAAAAGGAACATGTGCACCTAATCTATGAAGAGTGAAAAGGGTATAAAGATGTGTTGATATGTTGATGAAGAGCGAGTTTTGGAGTGATCTCACACCAAGTGTGAGTTTTTGACCGATTTCATGCCTCAACGAAGAAGTGTAGGGAGAAATGTCTAATGTTATTTTCCATCCTTTTAATGCTCCCCAAAATTATACACCACTGCAGATGGTGTGATCATGTCTTGCTCAAGTTCAATTCAGTTTGATCCAACGCGAATAAGAAGAAAAAAAGTGTATCATAGTTCTTTGGAGGATTGTGCCTGCTTATCTATGCAAAATGTTGTGAAAACCACTTTGAAGACTATGTTGATCGAGAAAAACTATGTATCTTCCCCTAGTCATAGGTGCCCAAGAAAATTCGTAAGCACCTAAGTGCTCATATCCGTATCTAGGCGCTAGTTTCGTGTTGAACCAAGGACCCAAGTCATAATCTTGGTTGTAATGTGACTATTTCTAAGCTTTGTTTTTTTGTTTTGTAGATTTGAACTCGATTGTGTGTTGGTGTATGTGGTGACTGATTTACCCAATGCATGCCCCTTTTATTTGGGGTGCATGCAATGTCACTAGGAGAATACGGCCCAAATGAGAGGACCCAATGTTGATGTGAAATTTTAACCCTATAGTGGGAGGGGATGTGCATGGTAGAAACCACGATACATGTAAACAAAGCGGCAAGGAAACAAATGTTAGTGAAAAGAAGACAAGCATGCATATATAAGACAAAGTGTAATCTAGCAAGCAATAACACAATGTAGACTCGCAAAAAATTAGTTGCAAAGATGGGACATCACTCATGATGTCACAAGACAATCAAGACTAAAGCAATCAAAAGCATATAAGAAGTGAATAAGAAATACATAGGGCAAAGCCTGCAAATAATGGCATAAAATAGCAGAGCGATTTATCATGAGAAAAGTATTAGATAACCATGGTGGAAAATAGTTCTGTAAAACAAATGTTGTACATGAAAAGCCCGTTAGCATGTTAGACAGATATAAAGTATATCAAAAATGTGTATAGATCAATACGAGGTAGTGTGCTAGTAAAGATAGAGAGTAATATAAAATGAAACAATAACACATGTGATGTGTATGAAAGTGGATGCCCCCATGATCCTACTGTGGGAATGGTAAGAGGTATAGTGCCAAGCATCCATGTTGCATATAAAGATATGAGTAAAGTCTATGATCATAACTAGTAGGCAAATGAACGGTTATGTGTATATAGAAAATATAATGACATAAGAAATAGTTGACTAATATAGTAGGCAAAGTGTACATGTAACTATGGGTAAGCAAGAACAATGTGCAACCAAGATATGTAGTATATTATGAATATGTGAGATGGAATGGAATGTAAAGTGTGTGTGATATGAGGTGAATTCCCCCAATAAATGTGAATGGGTATGCATGAGACAAGGTTCATTTATAAATGCCCCTTTAGCAGTCAAGAATGAACTATAGAACAAGAGTGTGTCATTGGGAAATGGTTTGAATGGTGTGTTGTTAGCAAATGGATTTTCACACATGAAAATGATATGCAACAATCAAGGGATAAAGTCCCTCCTCAATGAAGGTGAGGTTTCCTTTATTGAAAAACAAGACTGTATTTATATCTATACATTCAAAATTGTATGCGGAGGGTGTTTTGGGACATCAAATGGAAAGAAGTGTGAATGAGGGAGATGAAATGGAATGAAGGAAATAAATGGATGAAAGGAGAGTACAATAGTTAGGTAAAAATAAAGCCTAATATTGCATTGAGAAGAAGAGGAACAATGAATAATTAATTCAAATAAAACAAAGTTTGAATCAGCTAAATAAGAATAAATGAAAGGTAACACACATGAGCAAGTAGATATCGAGATTTATCACTTTGTGAACAAGAACAACAGATTAATAATGTTGACAATAAGATCAAAGATAGTATTCGCATGCAATATTTAAACACTAACATCTAATTAACATAAGAACATCAAATCTTACAAGATATAATGAATGGGACACAAAGTTCATGTTTCATTAACTCTCTAAAATGTCTTCACAAAAAAACACAAAGTTTCTTTCTTGAAACAAAGCTTGCACCAAATTATTTCTTCTCCTCTCTCAAATTCACCCTTACAAATGAGCCCCTAACTTCCTTTTATAACCCAAAATTTGGTTACAAGGTAGTTAGGGTTTACATGAATATTAAATTAGGGCACCTTAAGTGACCTTGCTTTTAAATGACCTAACTAAAATAAGTCAACATCACTTTATAACAATTTGAAAGTCACTTTAGGAGAAGTACATAAATAAAGGGAAATGGGTACATGTGGACCCCATGCAGAAAAACACATGAAAATTAAGTAAAACAACTAGTGCCTTATCCATTGGGTAGGGTTCACCTATTCTCATTCATATGAGAAATGAACACGCACACCCATTAGATAACATAGGAAATTATCCCACCATTCTATTGGTGAAACAAGGGTCCTGATCTTTCACCAATTCAAAATATTTGAGATTCTATAATGTTTGGTGCATCTTTTCTTCCTCTAGAAAATAACTTGGAAGAAGACAAGCCTCACAAAGTACCTACAGTTCAAGAATCTTACCTGGTATGGTATGCATGCCCATAACTTTAGATTGGATCTCTTCACAAAGGTGTTTGATCCTGTAACATTGATCCATAGAAGAAGTGGAAAAATTATCAACATGAGTGTACATTTCATGTATCAATTTCATGAATTGTTCCTTCAAATGTTGTATTGAATTCCTTTTGTTGTGTTCATTGATAAAGGTACAAGGAATATCTTCGATGAAGGATTGAATGGAAGAGAGTGTGGTATAAGCTTCATTACACAATGTATCAAACTGAATTACTAAGTCTTCCAGAATCAATTTCCTTGACTTAGCATGGTTTAGCCATAGAATTTGTGTCATATGATAGTCAAACTCAAGGATTGCCTCCAATTCTAAGAATATAGATCAATGCGGGCAAGATCCTCGAAGACTTGGAAAGATCTGATCCATAGCTATTAATTTTGTAATGAGGCATTCTTTGAATGGAAACATTAGATCAAGGTAGGCATAGATATTCTCAGATATTTTTATCACCTCATCAATTTTTCTTAACCCACCATTTTCTATCTTAGAAACCCAAGACCTTACAGTGTGCCCTAGAGTGGTCACATCATTTGATTGATTGAGAATTTCCTGATCTGGGATGGCCATCATTTCTAGAACAAGAAAAGAAGGAGCAATTAGACTCATTAAATGTTGACTGTATGAGATCAATTGATTCTTCTCTTCTTTGATTTGGGAAATTTGAGATTTGTATCTCTCTAACCTTTTAAGCAAATTGTTTATTAAATATTTTGACAATAGCAATATCACTTTCAAAAGTGTTCTTTCCAAGGGCTATTTTGGATACTTCATAATCAGTGATTTTCATGTCTCCACGATCCTTTTCAGTTGTTGGAACTGCAATTTCTACAAATTTATCTTTGCTATCATCAATAACTACCCTAGAAAAGACCTTGGGATTTTTGGGCACAACTTTGTTGGAAAGGGCAGAAAGAGCTTCCAAATTGATGTTGGCCACTTTGATCAATATCTTCCTCTTTTTTATTTTGAAATCAACATGGGCAGGTGTTTCGTTCATTAGTTCAACACAACAAAGTCGAGAATTGGAAGGGATGCCCTCTTTACTTTCCTCATGATTAAAACTAGTAGGCAATTTTTTTATAGCCTCAATCCTGGTGAAGTGGCATCTGCAACACATTCTTGATTACCATCATGTTCTTGTGGAACATTCCCATCACCTTGATGCTCGGAAGAATTGGATATTTGTACCACTGGGATTTGTTTAGACTCAGGTGTCTGACATTGATGACTTGGATCTTTAGTGAGCCTATTGGAACTCTCATTGATGTGGATAGATGAGTTTGGGGTAGAAATACCCGAAACATGTTCTCTTCCTTCTCTAGTATGCACACTCTTTACTAACCTTTGAGACATTGCTTCTTCATTAGAGACAGATTTGGGTAACCACCAACTTTGCCTCTGAGATGCGTGTGATGATGTTGGTGGAGACTTTTATGAAGAGGTTTACACCACCTTTTTCTATGTGAGCCCTCCTCTCATTGGTAATTTTTGTATTTCGAAATATGTGCCTGAAATGGGAGAGGGTTGGCTATTTGGTTCTCATACCACATCATAGTTCTTCTCAACACGGGTTGATTCATGGTATCTAGAGAAGTTTCATCTCCTTTACTCCAATCAATACTAGGGAGTGGAGTGAAAACAATTTGATCATAGGTAGGATCCATAAGATCAGTTCCATTATCGGCAAGGGTCAAAGGAGGATCTCTCAATCCATAATTTTCTATTTGAGCCAATGTGAGATGAGAAAATTGTCATCGTCTTACCTCCCTATCATCTCGCACATCCTACCCAATAGTCTTTTATGCTTGCTTTGTGCATGTATCTTTCTCCTAGGGCTCTTTCCATGGACCCTTTAATATCAAACTGAGCCCTACTTGTGAAAGAATGTATGGTGATGTGGGAAAATTATTTTTCCATCAGTTTACACTGCGAGAACTTGGACATTTGTATTCCCCAATCTGAATTAGGAAATGAATGCTTCTCTATGTTTATCCACAAGTAGGCAATGGACTTTGAAAAGTTGATGTGAAAGTTCCATCAACGCCAATTTTTTACTGACGTATTTAGGGAGTTTGTAAGGAGCTCCCACAAATCCACTAACTCGTATATAGGAGTAAGAAGAAAACTGGATATACCAAGTTCCCCACTGTTCTATGACAGCTTTGGCATCCTCTGAAAACCTTTCTTCTAGATTTCTCCCTAGTGATCTGATTACATAGAAAAGGAAGGCATCATTGACCCTCTGAAAATGGTGAGAACCATTCTTGAATTCAAGTTGCGGTAAAAGTGAAAAACATTATTTTTACCAAGACCCATTATACCTCTAGTTGTTAGCCCTGAAAATATTCTCCTCCTGGTTACAACATAGATCAAATATGAGGTCATGTAAAAGTGACCCATCATTCTCACCTCAATCAACTGCTTGTGGAGGTTATTGCTGATGATACTCACCCAATCAACAAACATCTTTGCATCGAGGATGATACAAATGAATTTGTACATCCAAGGATGGAAATTCTTGGCGGAAGGGAGACCAAAAACCCTGCTAAGGAGAGTGATCATATCTCTTATTTCTTCATGAAACTCCACACGAAACAATTCTTTGGGTATTCTTGAAGTGTGATTTTTTAGTTTTACTAACGAATTCTTATTTACCATTTTTGACCATCTCAAGGGATCTTCATCCCAGAATTGTTATGTTGATTCTTGTGTTATGTCAACATTTTCTTTGTATAGTGGCACTTTCAACATCTCCTCCATGTGTTCGGGAGAGTTCAGCAGAAGGGTTCATTTTTGTCATTAAAGACTCCTCAACCCTCATGGTCATAGTGTTTGGCAAAAGCCAAAACAAGCTCAGACATTGTAGTGCAACCAAAAATGTTGTCACTTGAGGTAAGTCATGTGATAAATCCTTTTGATAAAATAGTTTTCCCTTCTCTCCTAACTTTATCACAAAATTGAATCATATCCACATGGCCCATATTAGTATCTGAAATGTTATCGTATGTTGAGCTAATGGAAGATGTTGGGATTAATCCTTGATATGCATACTTGAGTGTCGATTTGTTAGAGTGTTCTCCCATTATGAATTTTTAAAGTGGAAAGCAAAGGAAAGCACACACTAGGAAGGTGTCGGTCTTAGTCTTTGGACCATCGTAACCGTAAGGAAAAATATGTCTCTTTATTTATTATTATTTTTTAATAAAGTGAGCAATTCCAGTTTACAATTTTGACAAAGTGGTAATATGAGCGCGAACTTGGGTACGAGCTCGAGCTATACAATGAAATATTGAGACTGAGTTCAAATTACAAAACAAACAAAAATTCTATGAATTCGGCCTTGGAAACTGAGCTACCTCCAAACTTACTTTATAAACCAAAACTCGAGCCTATTCTTTATGTAGGCTCGAGCTCAACTATAATCGGCCGCTTTGTGTTGGTGAGCATGGTTTTTGGCTGGTCTTTCATGCTCGTGTACATGTTGAGCCTATGTGTGTGTGAATGATGGATCTCATTGAGCATGTCTTTGGCTTGCGTGGGTTGTTTTGATAATGTGTGGCTTTCTTCTCGGCATGGATTGTGCTTTCTTTGTCCTATGTTGCAAACCTATGTTACCTCCTTGTCTTGCGTGGGAGCTATGCGTGGAGTGTTTTGGGCTGCATGGCCTTTATTCTTCATTGGCATGGCCTATGCTATAGAAACTACTTACTAATTGTTTTTGGCATGCGTGGCCTCTTCTTCCTTGTCTAATGTGTGTTGCCTTTGGGTGATGGATGAGTGTGTGGTCAGTCTTTGGCTTAACTCCTGGTTGATGCATGCTCCCCATGTGTCCAATGCTTTGACAACCATTTTACCTCCCTCTACGTGGCTAGCATTTTAGGCATGTGGCAAATCACGTAGAATAAAACCAAAAAAATAGTTTTAATAAATAATATATGGCATGCAGAAGAAAATAAAGACTCCAAACTTGAGTCTTCCCATGTTATTTCGAGCACATTGCTCACGCAACAATAAATATCTTGATCTTGATTGTGTAGGAGAGCTTGAATCAAGCTTTGACATGGACTCAATAGAACAAAATGATTTGATGATGACAACCACCGGAGCTTTCAAGGTTGCCTGGCTCTAGCTAATGCTTGTGTCAGGTTTCCATGTGAAAGCTAAGGAGTGCCTATGGAATGAGCTTCTCTTTCTTCTAGCTCTGGATATTTGCAAACTTTCCTTATTTCTTCATCTTCCCAATTTCTCCCGCTTCTACAACTCCTTGTAACCGTCTTCTTCCCTACTTCTCGGATGAGGGAAGCGGAATTATAATTTCCCATGACAATTGGAAGCGAAATTATAATTGCTCATGGCAATTAAATGCCCACGTGGAGAAAATGAGAAACTTCTTCCAAATTTGTCAAACAAACTTTTATGAGGATTAAATCAATATTTATTAATTAAAACCCCTAAAATTTAATTTATTTTATTTTATTAAATAAAAGATAAAATATTAATTAATTAATTTAAAACACTATTTGCAACATAGAGGGAGGATAACTTAACTAAATTGAATGAAACAAAGGCCAAAATGATCAGAAGAATAAAACGATCACGATGAAGGTGATAAACCATGAGAAAGGACACTTCGATTTTTTTTTAAATTTTCACGTCATAATTTTGTGAATTCAAAATTAGTTGATAACATGTGTATGCTAAAAATATTGATTAACGAAGTGTAGGGCGTAGATTGTATAATAGGATAGTATGATGCGTAGAGAAGAAGATTCTAAAAATATGGAATAATATGCTAAAAAGATTGATCATAAAGTGCGAGAGCATAGAATATAGAAAGGTGTGAATGCAACACTAGAAGGATTGATAATGAAGCACAAAGCATAGAAAAAGGTGTGAATGAGACGCTAGAAAGATTTATCATGAAATGTGGAATGATGTGAATAAGATGCTAGCCATATTGATCATGAACGCAAAGTGTAAGATGTAGAATGATGTGAGTGAGGTGAGGTTCAATTTAGATTTAGACCCTCAATAGTCGAGTATGAACCTTAAAACTAGAGTGCTTCATCAATAAATGGTATGAACAATGTATATGCTAGAAAGATTCAATCAATAGAGTGCAAATCGTAGATAGTAGAATAATAAAGAATGATGCACAAGAAGAAGATGCTAGAAAAATTGATTATGAAGTGCAGAGCATAGAAAGGTGTGAATGAGACGCTAGAAGAATTTATCATGAAATGTAGAATGATGTGAATAAGATGCTAGAAATATTGATCTTAAATACAAAGTGTAAAATGTATAATGATGTGAGTGTGGTGAGGTTCAATTCAGATTTAGACCCTCAACAATCGAGTATGAACCGTGGAACTAGAGTGCATCATATATGTGAGAAAGGTATATCGTGAATGTATATAGTGCAAAGTGTGTATGATGTGTGATAGTAGATGTTAGAAGGAGATGTCGTAAATGTATATAGTATGAAATGTGTTTTACATTTGGTTCATGTATGTAGTATGCCCTCAATAGTCAAGTGTGAACCGTAGCACAAGAGTGCATCATAGGGTAATGAAAAAACAATATTTGTATCAAATTGTATGTGATAAAGAAGAAAGACTAGATGCAAAGTATTGAGTGTGATGATAGAAATGAGATATGTTTGATGGTGCTTAGAAGGGGGAGGATAAACATGATTACCCCCAAAGTGTATGAGTATGAGCAAGTTATCTGATAAAAGTGAACTACGGGGGTCCTCCACATTATGTATGAGGAGATAAAGATGTGTGACCATGTTATAAAGGTGACATTGAATGAGAGTGATGATATGTAATGGAATTCGAGGTGGTGAACACCTATATGAAGGAGACCACGAAGGTGATGTGGATTTAGAAGAAGGAAATTGAGGCGGTGTGCATCGGGATGAAGGAGACCTAGGAGGTGATGAACACCTAGATGGAGAAGGTTGTTGTGGTGATGAACACCTAGATGAATGATCTGTCCGAGTAATGGACTAGCAAACCTACGAGAATGAGCATGTCATGCATGAGTAGGAGAGATAGGAACAAATTTTGCTTTATATTTTAGAGGTCTGTGGGGACATATTTGCTTTATCTAGCACAATGACCACCTCAAGAGGAGGTTGGGGCCATGGTGTGCATTGGGGATACCTTGAATAGTGACAAATTGGTTGCTATGAATGAATTTGAGACACAAGTGAGGCATGGAGATGATGGCTTGAGTGACAAGATGTCATGGGATACCTAAGAGTAAATCACAATGTTTGACGATAGGTTCCACAAGGAAAGGCACAAGCATGGTGAAAGGGCCAATCAGTAATCGAAGCTTGAGATAGCCATAAGATCCAGAAAACTATATATGAAATCTATGAGAGTGGATAATCAATAGTGACAAGAAGTGCAATGATCATGCACTCACATGAAATTACGGATCAACCATGGTGTTATTGATAGAAAGCAGAACCAATAGAGGCATTGATGTGCAAATGATCATAGGAAAATTTAGTATGATAATCATGATCAGAAAATGTAATTAGAGGTGGTGATAAATCAGAATGAGCAACTAGAAAATCGAGAGGGCTCAATGATGGAGGAAGCGCTGCATGATAAGCATGATTGGCTGAAAATTCCACAACTTGTTTCTCATGATTAGAGAGAGGATTATTGAAGATTTTGAACTTTTTATTTTCATTAACTGGTGGAGATGTGGATGGCTCAAGAAGCTCAATATTATTGTTGTCAATTAGATCTTGAATAAGATGTTTCTATTTGAAACAAAAATCATTAGAACTCCCAACGCACTAGTGATAGTCACATCTAAGATTCTCATTATAGTTGTGGCCCTTAGGACAAGATGGATCCAGGGTAAGTGGAGGAAGCGTAATAAGATTTCTCTCAATGAGTTATGGCAATAGAATATGTGGAGCACATGTCAATTTAGTAAATGTATGCTTAGGTGGTTGTCATCAAAGCTTCACAAGATTAGATATAGCATTGATAGTAACTTTCACTTCATTCATTTTAGTAGATTGCTTGAAAGGAGCTTTTCTTGGAAACTTATTAGAAGATAAGGTAGCCTAATCTTAATACTTAAATTTTCCCATAGTGAGAAGTTTTCCTTCACGCATCTTAATAGTATGGCAAAGATGATCAAATGAAGGAGAGGTATCAAAGATGACACTCTCTTGCAGTGGTGATAAGAGACTTTGAATGAATAGATCTTACAATTCCAAGTCAATGAGTACATTAGTCATCCTAGCTAGGTTATTCTTGTAACGCAAGACATAATCCACTAGGTTCGCATTAGATCATTGCTTGATTTGTGCTAGTTGATCATATGATATCTTAGAACAATTATTAATTAAAAAGTGAGAAATGAAAGCATCACTAAATGCATGAAAGATGTTACCGAATGAATAGGTAGATCATAGAACCAACACATAGCATAGTCTTGGAGATTGTAAGGAAAGAGCTTTACGAGTAAGGTATGATCATCCTCATAATCTAAACATGCCACGTGGAAAGATTGAAGATGTTATTGAGGGTCACCATGGCCTTTGAAGATGGGTAGCTTAGGGGTGACAAAGTTAGGAGAAAGTGAATAAGTGGAAATGTCAGGTGTAAAAGGAGTATGAAGAAGCAAAGTGGAATCAAGAGATGGAGTTGCACAAGGAAGTAGCAATTTAAAGTGATGGATTTGAGTTTACTGATTTTGATATAAGGAAGTTAAATCGTGATTGTTAGAAGAAGATCTAGGATGTGTAGTAGGGGCATTGGGTGGAGTGATTGGAGCAATGGTAGTGGGAACGAAAATGGGAATATGTAAGGGTTGAGTGGAGGCCATGACATGTATGAAAAACCTATAGGAGGTACGTAAGTAACATCCCAAGAGTTTGAGGTAATATTTTGAGAGTTTTGGAAGCACTTAAAGCACGAAGAATATGTGTAACATGTGTGGGATTGTCATCAAAAGCTTGGTAAAAAATAGTAAGCTTTTCTAATTATTCTTGATCAAAATTGGTGTCCTCATTATATGATTACTCACTATCAGATGTTTCAATGTTTTCGAGAGGAACGTTTTGAATTAGCAAAAGGATTATCAATTTTAGCCATTGATTTAGAAACCCTATGGGTAGATGGAGGAAGCTTTAGATGCTCAAAATATCCAAACCGACCGCTATGGGTCACGAGCATAAGAAGGAGGATTTGAAAGACAGTTTACCAAATGATTTAACAAAAAAATTGCTAAAACCCTAGATAGGTTATTTCGAGTCATAATGTAATAATATAGGAATAAAATATAGAATGTGACACAAGCAATAAGCAAGATAATTTCAAACCCTAAGTTCAAGAAGAGGAAAGAAGACTTAATTGATTCGCAAATAATTTGGAGGTGTGTGAAGTTGGAGAATTGATGGAATTGGAACACAAAGCATCGTAACTAAACCCAAAAAATTACAAGAGTTTCAAATTGGCTGAGAGTAAGGAACCTAGGCTGAATCAGGGCGTCTGAGTGCCGAAACCCTATCCCGAGCACCAAGTTCTATACAAAACCTCATAAACTAATTTTCGCAGGGTTGTTATTATGTCGCTAGATGTCCGTAAATATTATGCAGTAACCTACAATGAAAGATATTACCTGTAAAACCCCGAATGCATCAAATCCTAAAAAGAAATAATTTAAATAGGGAGAGACTAACCTTGATGGTCACCCGACCGAGTGAACTTACTATCCAGAACCGCACTACATCTTAGACTCCATTAGTTCTATGTACGTGTGTGATAGATTGTGCCCTAGGAAGCTCTTATGCGTAATGCACATGATAACAAGCAATAGTTAGATGTACCAATGTAATAAATGTATGGATGGTTCAAAATACATTTCTCGTCTTATGCGTGCATACGAAATAAGCGTTCCTTGTCCCTTGAATTATTGCTAGATGGATGCTTTGATGCTCTTTAGATGCCTTTTAGATGCAACCTTAGGTGATGGTAGTAGATGTTTAGAGCTTAGTCTTTTAATTTGATCACATAGCATTATATTTATATGATTAACTTGTTTGAATTTTGTAAATAACCATTAAAAGGTTGACCACCTAGAAAGAAAGATTCCCAACAACTAGAAAGAACCTCAAAAGAAACAAGTAAGAAACAAAGAGGTCGGGGTGGCGGAGGAAACACGGGTCCCCAGGCACCGGCGTCCTCATTGGGCACTAGTGTCAAGAGCAAGAAAAGGTGAGGTAACCAAGGTAGTGGGGTATGTAAGGACAAGAAGGAAACCAAAAAGCAAACAAAAAGGCCAAAGAAAGTGGTCAATTAGTAATTTTCTCCTTAGAAATCATATATATGCAAGTATGTGATTAGGACCTAGAAATATACCCTAGACAAATGGACTATTGAAGGAAAAATAACTTTGAAGCCATGAAACAAGCAATAACACAGGCTCCAAATCTCATTAATCAAAATTTCTCAAAGGATTTCACAATATATGCTTTTAGAGGCACAAATACAATATCTGCCATGCTTTGATACAATCGAATGAGGAAGGCTTGAACAACTTATTGCATTTTTTCAGCAAAAGTCTAAAGGATTATGAAGTAAGGTACTCATTTGTTGAAAAACATGCCCTTGTTATTATAAGGAGTTTGAAGAAATTCAAGCATTTGATATCCAACAACAAGATCCATCTACTAGCTTTACATGTTAGTTAGAAATACTTCCTTTTGAACAAGGACTGAAAGAGCAAATATTCAATTGGATAACCAAAGTAATGGAATATGATGTGGATACCAAGTTAACTAATCTAGGTTGAGGAAAAGGGTTACGTGAATAACTAGTCTCAAACCAAAGTATATTGCCGAACAAGCCATTCTCATGCTTAAACATGATCAAGAACAATCGACCGATGTCTTGCTTACTCCTTGTTGGACTTGCAATATAGTCAACTTTATCCAAACATGTTAATTTCCTCAAGGCTTGAACAAATCTAAAAGGAGGTATTTCATACTTCAGTCCATTCCCTTTGTACTAATTGATGGCATTCTATTCGGAAAAGACATGAATGACATCTCGATTGAGGTTTTACGTGAATTATATAATGGAGAAGCGGAGGGCACTTTTCCCCAAGTATAAAATCCTTTGGGATCATGAAAGTTGGTTACTATTATCCCAACCTCTTCAATGATTTTCATGCTTAGGTTAAGAAATGCATGAAATGTGTCCGATTTAACAAAAAAATGATTTGTTAAATTTAAAATGCATTGTTGTTTTCGCCTCAAAATTCCCCTCTTTTGAAGTCAAGTTTCAAAAATTTTGAGTCCTTCCTTGGAGTATTGGATTGCGTCGAGCTGGTACTTTTTTTTAGTTTTCCCATTCATGGAGAACAATTTAAAATTCGGGCATAATGGTGAAGTTTCTTCCCTTCTTTTTATTTTCTTCCCTCGATCAAGAATGACAGACGTATCCTCCCATTAAATTTTGCCCTAGCATCCACAGAAGTACGTGGGCATATCTTTGATTGGATGTGGTTTGGTCATGTTTCAAGAAACAATGGAAGCCTCCACACATCCAAATGACATAACTCCAAGGGGTGGTCCAAGGGATAATCTTCAATTAAGTGCAAGTTTTCCACGTGTCCTAGGATCAAAATGAAGGTAAAACAAGCTAAAATCGGCTAAGTATGGAAGACTCGGTGGACATGCCATTGCCTCATCGCGTAGCTTTAAGAGTCAAAGTCGGGGCGGTTCTCAAGCTCACGCTAGTCCTCCATGTGTCCCAGTCCAAAAGAGACAGAGCTGATCATTAAAATTGACTAAGTATGGCGGGTTAAGCGAGAGCCTCCACTTGCCTCAACGGTACATTTGAAGTGAAACCAAAGGGCCAATCTTCAAATGAGCACCAGGCTCGCCACGTTAGGAATGGTAGAGGAGACCCATGTCAACATGACACCATTTCGAAGTGAAATCAAAGGGTCAGTCTCCAAGTAACGTAAGCTCGCCACATGGTTAAAGTCAATGGGGAGACAGAGTTGGCCGTTGAAAAGTCCAAGACCGGCGGAAGGAGACACGCTTCACTCGGCGGAGTTTTAAGAGGTGTTTCAAAAAGAAACTCAAATGAAAGTTTGCCAACCTCCATGTGTCTAGGGGTCAACATGGGTCAAGCAAAAAAGGCCCGACTCGGCTAAGTATAAAGGAACCAAGTGGAGCTCTCCACGTGTCATTCTGGCACAGCTTCAAAGGCACCAAATGCAAAAGGCACCCGTAAGCCCGCTCCAATCAATTCCTTCCATGTGGGCAGCCCATATTTAAAGTTGTAAAAGCAAATCGAATGGCCCATATTTTAACTAGCAAAATAATGTAACGGTATATTTGAACCTGGTTTTTCACCATTAACGTTTCTTTGTGAATCAAGAATTCGAAAGGGCACAAGTGGTTGGAATAATTTGTAACTATTTCTTATTTTCGAGGAAGTTGTAACTATTTCTTTTTTGCTCGAGGAAGTTGTAACCATCTCTTGCAAGCTATATCATGGGCTTTCAAAGCCATTGTACAGGTTGGAATTTTGATATTATGAAACTATAACTTTGAATTGGAATAAATCAATACAAATGTTTTCCCCTTTTCCTTGTTTCTCTTTCCTTTTTGCTTTGATCTCGTGAATCATTTAATCCTTACATGCTTGGAAACTTTGTGTTCTGGTTTATACAATCTCAAGAAATTTGAGTCTACGGATTGTGATCATTATAAACGTGAATGGTTCTACTCTTTATCTCATTTGCTCAATACATATAAGGGTTTTCTCTGCCATCTCTTTTCCCTAAAAGTATTGTCTTCTTTTTCCTCCTCCTCTCTTCAAGTCTTCTATCCTCACATATTGATAACTTTCCATGCGTAAAACACATTTCAAGATATCAGGAAACCACCATTGAATGAAAGATTGTGCATTTGTACATAGGTTTTGCCCCTACTTTCAATAAGGGAACCTCTCCCATTAAAGAGGAGGGACTTGTTTGTCCCCTGACTGTGGTTTCATTCCAAGTGCAAATCTGAAACCCAACAGTTTTTGGAAACTCTCACTGGGAATTTGTTCAACAAATTTCCTTTCTAAAAAGAACAACTAATTTGATCATTTCTTTGATCTGGTGACTCTAAGATATACTCATGGTAGAAGGGCTCTTGGAATTGAAGATCCCCAATTTCAACTCTTGGATCAACAAGATTTTCAACTTCCTCCAACAAGAAGAAATAGAAGAGCTCATTCCACAAGCACACCTCCTATTGAAGACAGAGCTTCTGGTAGTAGCATTCCTCAAGCACAACTTAGCCCTAATCTTCATGCCCTAATTCTTGTTGGTGTTTCAGTTCCACTTCAAGCAATCTTTCCAATGATGGCAACACCTTGGCCTTGGGGTCAAAGAGTTGGGCCTCTAGCTCTTCCTCAACCATTGCATGAGTTACCTAGGGGTAACAGAAGAATTTTCCCAAATTTAGAGGTGATGGAAAAGTACACCTGATGAACACATTGTAGCCTTCATTGTTGCATGTGGGGTCCTTGGAGTTGAACATGAGGATGTCTCTGTTAGGATGTTTGTGGAGACCTTACAAGATAATGCTGCAGATTGGTTTTACCATCTTCCTACTAGGACCATCATTGATTGGACTACTATGAGAACTAAATTTGAGCAACATTTCAAACCTGTTGAAGATGTGCATGCTTTGCTAGCTCATATTTCTCAAATCAAGAAGGAGCCACATGAGCCTATGAGAGAATTTGTGGCCAAGTTTAATAAGTTGATTAACAAGATTCCAGTAAATACTAGGCCTATTGATCAGATTCAGAAGTGTTTCTTCTTGAATGCTTAATTGCTTTGGAAGTAAGCTATGCCCTGAGGAGAGAAAATCTTGCAAATTTGGATGTTGATCAGAGATTGGTTATCAATGTGGAAGATGACTTGATCATGTCTAGCAAGCTGAAAAGGGAGTCTTTCAAATCCAAAGTGTCTTCTTCTTCCTCTCCTCCTGGAGGTAATGCGAGATCAATTGGTGCAAAAAGTTGCTAATGACCTCATTGCCATCAAGAAAAACAATTGGCTCTACATGCTCCATATCAAGATGTTCCAAGGAAGAACTTTCAGCCTAGGAACCGTTTTAAACCTCTTCTCAAACAAATTGGCCATTGAAGGTCCACCCCTCAAGGTGCCTATCAATGCTACTTGTGAGGTTCCTAAGCCTAATAATGAGGAAGAAAATGGAAAGAACTCTATGATGAACAAGAAGAGGAAGCTAATGAAGATTTAGAGGATCCTAGTGGTTCTCGAGTTCATTTCCTCACCACCGAAGGTGTGGATGATGAAAATGAAGATGATTATAATGATGTAGTGGTGAGATGAATCAATGAGTCATATGAACTGTGATGACTCTAAGCAAACCAAAAAAGGGAAAAAGTGGTGCAACCTAAATAAAAAGATCAAACAATGGAGTGTATGTAAATAAATTGTAGGTCTAATGTACCTACTCATGAACATCAATAATGTAAATGTACCCCAATGATGAACACCCCCTCAAAGTTCGGGATCCAAAAATCTCTCCAAGTATGTGTTAACATCCCGCATGCCCCGCTATAGCCCCCGTGTGCTTTGTTTTTCTCTCTTTTCCTCTTTTCTTGGCCTTTTGCCTTGATTATAAACCAAAAGAATGCCTCATGCTATAAGGAAAGATAAGAAGAAGTAGAAGAATGATAGAATATGCCACTCTAGCTTTGACCCCCTAACAACTTTTCCAGAATGCTCTTTTAACACAACTCACGGTAAAATTCAATGATTCACCAGGCTTTTTTCACCCTCCATGAGCTTGCATTAATGGTTGGTCCAAGTTCCCTGAATAGTGTTTTGTCATTGTATTCGATAGTTTAAGAGTTCATTTGGTTTTTACCTTGGGTAAATCCAAATGCTATAAATAGATGGCTTGTGCTCAAGAAAATGGCCCCTCAAATTTGCCTCCGAATTTCTCATTGCATGATTAGTCTTTCATTTTGTTTAGATTTCTTAGTTTCTTTCATTGCATGAAGTTAGTGTTGTTTTTTGCTACACCTAAGCTGAGATGGCCCACATATCCATCTTGTGCGGTGTTGTTGATACTTCATCCAATCCATTGGAGTAGAATAGTTTGTTTTCAATAGGATGAAGCCATTAAATTAAAGTTGCAGGTTTTTTTCTTCTTCAAGGATAGTTTCATGAGTTGGATGTTTTATGTCACAAGCACGACTCGCATAAATCCCGCTAAATGTAGATAAGTCCAAGCTATGTACTCTTGCGCTATCTCTCTCCTAGCATCAAGCATTGTGGGTCAATCATGTATCCTAAGAGCCTTTGTCCCAATATCTACTTTTGTTCATGCTAAAGATTACATGGTGTAAACCGGATGGATCCACGTGAATACGAAAGAATGAGGAGATCACACCGAGGGGACAAGATCACACACATCATCGATTTCGCCACATTAGACCAAGAATCCAGAAACTAGCTTTGCAAAGTTCTAATTAGAAGAATATCAAATAGAGTATCCAATCACTTTATTTCATCATTCAATTTTACTTTTGATATCTATTTGCCGAAGCTATGGGGATTGATAGTTTCTAAGAAACTATGATTCATTTCTCACTTCGAGGTAAGATCGAGAGTCTTGTAATAGATTAGATCGAGATTTCATTGTTTAGAGTAGAGCTACAAATTACACAGACAAGTAGCCACACTCGGTTACTTTGTTTGTTTTAGTCTGTTATTAGTGTCAATTGTTAATTTCTAGATGTATTAAAAGGTTACTCTTTCAATTTCATTCAAAAGTTCATCAGAAAAACACAAAAATATAGAAGTTATATATGTTCTAGATATGTTTCATATAGTTAATCTTGCTTTGCTGCATTTAGTTTACATTATTACTTTTGTATGACAATCACAGGACCTAGAGAGCCCAAGGGAATACATATTCAAGCCAATCGTGCCCCAACCCAATCTCGCTTGTGAACCATAATCGATATAGATCAGAATCTCAGGGATCCAAGTCTTCCAAACAACAAGAAACTTACAACAAATCGGTTTTCAACCGCACGGGCTAAACATAGAAGAAGCAAGCACACACCATTTTGGTCAAAAATCAACCAAACTACAGAACCCTAGATTCATATCCGCATGACCGTAGAAGGGTTTGAAAGAGAGCATGCCTTTGGTTGTGATCCTTTGGTCCCATAAACATCATGATCAATAACGCAGAGACACTCTCATAGATATAGATACCATTTTGAGAATTCAAATACAACACCTTTACGCCTAGTAAGATATTAAGAAGATCAAGCACAATTATTGAATCAATATGAAAGAACTTTAAAAGGCATATGACTTATTGATACTAGAGGATTAGGAATTGATTCCGCATCTAGTCAATACCATAGATCTAGGAAAACAAATAGAGTCTATGGTCATGACCTCACAAATTCCAAAAACTATACCTCCATAGGTGAATCGAGATATAGATCTCCTAATACGTAACTAAATATTTAGATCTACTCCATATTCCACCTATCATCATGAATAGCTTATCCTTATTAGACATAGTAAAACAAAGCTAAAGAGTTCGACTAGGCTAGAGAATCGCCCATAGAATCAATTATATTTATCATCCAATCCTATGACCTTATCGGGGGACATACGCAAAACTATCCCGAGACATTTTCCACGTATTCCACAACCCTATGAAATCACGCCGAGCTCGATATTGAATAGAGCCTTCAAGTCATCCTCGCAGATGATCTATCAACACTTTGAGCTTTAGGTTAGGAGGGTCTTCTTTGCCTTAGATTCACAATTTCCACTAGTGCGCGTCAAAGACAGGTCAGATGTGGTAACTAGTTCATGTCCTCATCCCACACATATTTGACTATGATGATGTAGTGGCTCGAGATGAACTCGGGAGGTCATGCGATAGAGTTGACTTGGAGAGATTCCCAAAAAAAAGCTCGCTTGTCACTTTCTAAAATATCTAAGGAGTACCTCATTACCATCTCGGTGATTGTAAGAATAGAGCTCTATTCCTACTACTTCCACCCAAAAGGTAAGCTCTACTAGTCCTTCTCCCTCTACTTTTTCTAAGGATTCTTGTCCAATAAATGATAAAGTTGATAGATCAAAAGCTCCTCCTACTCCTAAGTAGTGATTCCCCATCCACATCTAGATATCTTTGACATTATATACCATCTTAAAAAGAGCAAGATTCAGATTTCTGAAGTAGAGTTCTATCAAACCCATCCTAAAGCCTTTGCCAAAATGGTTAACTTTGTAAATTCTAAATCTAAAACCCCAACCCATTCTTCTAAAGGCCTTTTTCCCACTCCCTCTTCCTCACCTCAATCAAGCCTTGTGGCTGCAGTCACTTCCCCTAATGAGAAAATTGAACCATTCTATGTGACCCTTCTCATAGCTGGCCATAAACTTAGTAATTATGTCATAGATTCAAGAGCATCAAATAATGTAATGCCTGCAAAGGTAGCCCATGCTTTGGGTCTGACCCTAACATGTACCTTTGGTTCTTGTTATTCCATGGAGAGTAAGAAATTACCTTTGGTTGGCAGAATTAAAGATGCACAAGTAGCTTTTGTTGCTTTCCCAGAGAAAAGGGTCTTAGCCACCATTTTGGTAGCTGATATTCCTCCTTCATATGGGATGTTGCTGAGTAGAAATTTTTGTAAGGAGGTAGGAGGGGAAATCCAAATGGATTGGTCACATGCCTTGATCCCTGTCAATGGGAAGATGAAGAAGTTGTTACTTGAGAAATAAGTAGAGTATATTGTGCAAAAGATAGATGATCCTAAAGCACAAATATTATATGCAAGACATTGGGCATGGGAACTACATGATCATGTCACAAGAGGAGACAAGTCTACCAAAGGGAGTGTTTCTTGATCCTAATGATGTGTGGACTTTGGAGTTTGATGGAAGCTACTCTTTAGCTGGTTCCGAGCTGGTGTAGTGCTCATTTCTCTTGGGGGTAAGGTTCATCCTTTCTCCTTCAAATTTCAATTTGAAAATACCAACAATACTGACTTGAGTATGAGGCCCTTATTCTTGGGTTAAGCATGGAAAAGGAAATGGGAGTGAAGAACCTTCTTGCTCATGGAGATGCAGAGCTAATTGTAAAACAAGTTAGAGACCTTTATCAAGTAAAGAACAAAAGGTTGAAACACTATAGGAATCTAGTCTAGGATTCCATTGAATTCCTTGATGCTTTTTCCATTGAATTTGTGCCAAGGGAAAGGAACACTAGGGCTGACTCTCTAGCTTGTTTCAGGTCCTTGTTGATTCCTCATCCTGATTTTCCTCAGAGAAATTCACCATTGAGATGATCCATAGACCCAGTGTGCCTGACAATGCAAATAATTGGCAAGTTTTCAATGATGACCAGCATTTGATTTCTTTCTTGGAGCTCAGAGACAACTTTGATCTAGTTGTACTTTGAAGGAAGTGACAATCTTCCTAGAGAGTGTGTGTCATCAAATGAAGAGGGTGTCAAAGAAGAGATGGATCAAGATGGATGCATCAAACTAAAAGGAAACAAAATTCCTAAAGGGATGGTGAGTTTGGAGGATATTTTTGATAAACATGATAGATATATGAAGTCTAAAGTTTCCCAAGGAGCCCGAGAAATCTGCTTGAGACTAGAAAGTGAATATTGGGAGTCTTGATGATCCCAAAATGGTCAACATTGGAAAATGTTGCACTCAGGAAGAGAAAAAGAAGGTGGTGAATCTTTTGAAAAGGTATGTTGATGTTCTAGCTTACTCTTATGATGATCTTAAGGATTTTCAACCTAAATAAATGCAACATTTCATTCCTCTTAAGCCTGAGATCAAACCCTTCAAACATAAAAGGCAATATAATCCAAAGATAGCTGATACAATTTTCCAAGAAATACAAAAGCTTTTGAAGGCTAAGATCATCTTCCCCATCCACCATTCAATGTGGATTGCTAATATAGTGCCTGTCAAGAAGAATAATGGTGAGATCCAGATTTGTGTGGACTTCAGAAATCTAAATCAAGGTTCTTTGAAGGAAAACTACCCTCTCCCCATGATGGACCAAGTATTGCAAGTTTTCACAGGCTCAGAGATGTTATCTATGTTAGATGGATTCTCGGGTACAATCAAGTAGAGGTGAATACTACAGATCAACATAAGACTACCTTTACTACTCCTTGGGAACCTTTGCATACAAGAGGATGTCATTTGGTCTCATCAATGTTGGTGCTACTTTCCAGAGGGCCATGGACTTGGATTTTGGCAGTTTGAAAGGGAAATGCATTGTTGTGTATTTGGATGACTTGACAGTGTTTTCTAAAGCAAGAAAAGATCACTTCCAACACCTTGAAACAATATTGTAGAAGTGTAGAGAGCATGGGATTTCTTTAAACCCTAAGAAGTTTGTGTTTTGTGTCATAGAAGGAAAGTTGTTGGGACACGTTGTTTCAAAGGAAGGGATCAAGATTGATCTAGAGAGTTCAGGCCATCCAAAAATTCCTCTTCCATCAAGTAAGAAAGGTGTCCATTCTTTCTTTGGTAAGATCAATTTCCTAAGGAGATTCATCCCCAATTTTACGTAGAACTTACTATGAGCATCACTCACATGATGAAAGGGAAGAAAACTTTTGGTTGGTCCTCTAAAGGAAGAAATCATTTGAGGACATTAAATAGGCTATTGCAAAGACTCAAATCTTGGTGTGCCTTGACTTTAGCAAAGATTTCATTATCTATTGTTATGCCACTGAAAATACCTTAGCTATGTGTTAGCCTAGAATAATGCTGAAGATCATGAGCTCCCAATTGCATTCATGAGTTATGTCTTGAAAACTCATGAGTTGAAGTACACCATGATGGAGAAACATGATTTTGTAGTTGTCAAAGTTGTCAAGTAGTTTAGGTTTTACATTCTTAATTCTCATTTTGTGGTGTTGGTGCCTGATACAACAATCAAATCCATTCTTACTCAGCAAGAATTTGGAACCAAGAGAGGTAATTGGGTAGCAAAGGTGCAAGAGTATGATCTTGACATCAGGCCAACAAAGCTGGTTTGGGGTAAGGGCCTGTGTGAACTCATTGCTAAGGGAGCTGCCAAGGAGTTGTCCAAAGATGGAGTTGATGTCCCTGTTGTTTTGTTCCTCAACTCATTAGATGTATGGTATGTTGACATTGCTCACTTTCTGACCTATGGAGAGTGTCCATCTCACTTGAGTGCCAAAGAGAAGAGAGCCATCAAACTGAGGTCTGCACAATATGTGCTATGGGAGAATGCTTTGTTCAAATGAGGCATAGATGGAAGGTTTTTGAAGTGTGTAGACAAGCAACAACAAAAAGTTGTTCTCTTCTTTTCATGACTAGGCTTATGGATGTCATTTCTCCTCCACTATAATAGCTCATAAAATTCTTTATGTTGGTTATTATTGGCCCACTATGTTCAGAGATGCATCAAAATGGGTTGGTAAATGTGAATCATGCCAAACGTTTGTTGGAAGACCTTTGCCTCTCAATCCTATAGTGATTAAAGATCCATTTCAATATTGGGGATTCGATTTCATTGGAACTCTTAACCCACCTTCTAGTGCTTTTGACATACCCATGTGTTGATCGCCACAATTACTTCACCAAGTGGGTGGAAGCCATCCCAGATTAAGAGCACTATTTTCAAGGTAGTTTGTAACTTCATTAAGGAGAACATATTGATCGTGGTTTGGGACCCAAACAAAATTGTGACGACAATGCTTCCAATTTTCTTCTCTTGAGATGATGGAATTTTGCTATATGGGTATGGGATCTCACTTTCTCATTCATCATATTACTACCTCCAAGGGAATGGATAGGCAAAATCAATGAACAAGAACTTAGTGAACATAGTTAGAAAGCTTGTAAATGATTCTCAGAGGAATTGGCATAAGAAGCTATATGATGCACTTTGGGATGATAGAATTACACCCAAGAGAGCAATTAGAATGTCCCCTTTCCAAGTGGTGTATGGTGTGGAAGCTCAACTTCCAGTCACGGTGGAATTGCCAACCTTGCATATGATGAAAACCATTGAAGATTCAAGTTTCAGTAGCTCTTTGGATAAGAGAATTTTGTACCTTCAAGCTTGATGAAGACAGATTACAAGTGGTGGAAAGATAATAGCTCATTAGTTGAAAGTGAAGGCTTTGTTTGATAAGAAATACAAACCCGAGTTCCAAGTGGGAGATGTTGTGCTACTTTGGGACAAAAGACATGAGCCATGAGGAAGCCATGGTAAGTTTGATTCTCTTTGGCTTGGTCCTTTTAGAATTAGACATTTTGCTGGAGAGAACTCTTTTTATCTAGATTACATGGATGGTTCTCCTCTCCCACTTCCTTATAGTGGGCAGTATCTGAAGTTGTTCAATTCCTAGGTGACTAGGTGGTCCTTTTGTATATTTTGTACAGTGTTTTGGTTTTGGGTCATTCCTTTGCATTTCATTTTTGTTCTTCCCTTTTGGTTTTGTTTTGTTTTGTTTCTTTTTCCCATCTTGTGTGTGTTGCCTTGTATTGGTTTTGCTTTAGAATCTATTTCCCAATGGATAAGGCACTGGTCCTCTTTCCCGAGTTATCTGTAATTCTTGATCTTGCCTTGTGTCTTTGTTCCAAGCCAAGTCGTCCCCAGAAAGAGCCAGTTTGTTGTCGCCCTCAAAATTCCCCTCTTTTGGAGTCAAGTTTAATTTTGAGTTTTTTCCTTGGAGTATTGGATCGCGTCGAGCCTGGCATTGTTTGTAATTTTCCCATTCGTGGAGAAAATTTAAAAGTTGGGCATAATGGTGAATTTTCTTCCCTTCTTTTTATTTTCTTCCCGCTCAAGAATGATAAGCGTATCTTCCCCATTAAATTTTTCCCTAGCATCCAAAAGAAGTACATGGGCATCTCTGATTGGATGTGGTTTGGTCATGTTTCAAGCAATAGCGGAAGCCTCCACGCGTCCAAACAATGTAACTCTAGGGGTAGGGTCCAAGGGACAGTCTTCAAGTAAGCGCAGGTTTTCCACGTGTCCCAAGATCAAAATGAAGGTAAAACAAGCTAAAATCAGCTAAGTATGGAAGTCTCATTGGACGGTGCCACATGCCTCATCGTCACAGCTTCAAGATTCAAAGTTGAGGGAAATTCCCAAGCTCGCTTCAGTCCTCCACATGTCCCAGGTCCAAAAGAGACAGAGCCAATCGTTGAAATTGACTAAGTATGTGTGGGTTGGAAGGAGCCTCTGCGTGCCTCAATGGCACATTTCAGAAGTAAAACCAAAGGGCCAATCTTCAAATGAGCACCAGCTTCACCACGTCGGGGCCGTGAGAAGGAGAAACACATCGGCATCATGTCATTTCGAAGTGAAATCAAAGGGTTAGTCTCCAAATAGCACCAGACTTGCCATGTGGTTAAAGTCAATGGGGAGATAGAGTTGGCCATTGAAAATTCCAAGACTGATGGAAGGAGATACGCGTCAGCTCGGTGTAGTTTTAAGAGGCATTTCCAAAACAGAAACTCAAATGAATGTCAGCCCTCCACGTGTCTAAGGGTCAACATGGGTCAAGTAGGAAATAGGCCCGACTCAGCTAAGTATAAAGGAACCGGCGGAACTCTCCACATGTTAGTCCAGCACGCCTTCAAAGGCACCAAATGTAAAAGGCGCTCGCAGGCCCGCTCCAATCAATTCCTTCCATGTGGGCGGCCCAGATTTAAATTTGTAAAAGCAAATCGAGTGGCCCATATTTTAATTGGAAAAATAATGTAACAGCCGTAAATTTGAACCTGGTTTTTCCACCATTAACATTTCTTTGCGAATCAAGAATTCGAAAGGGCACTAGTGTTTAGAATAATTTGTAACTATTTCTTGTTTGCTCGAGGAAGTTGTAACCATCTCTTGCAAGCTATATCATGGGATCTCAAAGCCATTATACAAGTTAAAATTTTGATATTATGAAATTGAACTTCGAATTGGAAGAAATCAATACAAAGGTTTTCCCCTTTTTCCTCTATTTCTCTTTCCTTCTTGCTTTGGTTTGTGAATCATTTAATCCTTGCATACTTAGAAACTTTGTGTTTTGGTTTGTATAATCTCAAGAACTTTGAGTCTCATGGATTATGCCTGTTATAAACGTGAATGATTCTACTCTTTATCTCATTTGCTCAATACATATAAGGGTTTTCTCTCGCTATCATTTGCATTTGTAAATAGGTTTTTGCCCATGCTTTCAATAAGGGGACCTCTCCCATTAAAGAGGAGGGACTTGCTTGTCCCCTAACCGTGGTTTCATTCCAAGTACAAATCAAACCTAACAAGTGTTACAAACAATTAACAAATGCTACAATAGAAGTATATAAGCTAATAAAATCAAAACCCTAAGTGCAATAGAAAAGGAAAAATGACTTAGTTAATATTTGCTAAAATCCTAAAGTGTCGATCTTTGGAAAATCAAATTGTTGCAACACCGCACAAAAATTTGTAGAAGTTTTGGATGTGCACTCCAAGGCATTTGGGCTGGTATTATGGCACCTAGGCACTCAAATCCATCTCTGGGTGTCGTGGTCTACTCGAGAACCTCATGAACTAAATTTTGGAAGGTCGTGAGGTTATCATTGATCTTTGTTTCCTATCGTTAGTATGTTGCAAAACTCCCGCAAATGTCGTTGGTAACTCACAATATGATATTCACCTGTAAAACCCCAAAACAAATCAAATCCTAAAATTTAAATTATGCAAATGAGGATTCGGACTAACCCGATGGTCACCTGACAGAGTGAACTTATGATCGAGCATTGCACTACATCTCAAACTCCATGTAGTTCTATGCGATTGTGTGTGCAATAGTATCCTTAGGTTCCCTCACACTAATAATGCTAAGATAGCAAGTTGTGGCTAGATAGAATGTAGAATGTGTGGATGGAATAAAAGAAACCCCTCCTATGTATTGTTTACATTTATAAGAAGCCCAAAGGATATAATCCCTTTCTATGTAGATAGCCCTGGATAGCTTTCATCCCCTAATAATGGTATGTATGATGTGTTTATATAGGGATCTCTTGTTTAAATTTCAACACTAGTAACACGACATGCCAAATAGGACCTCGGGATAGGGGAAGGATAACTGAAAATACCAACCAAAAATGTCAAGATAAGAAAAAGAAATAACTAGGAGAGGAGCAGAGATACGAACACAAGTGCTTGGGTCTTAGTGTCCTGGCATAAATGATGACAAATGTGAAAATCCTAATAGATAGGGATCCCTATGACCTGACCGAAAGAAGTGTTAGAGTGATTGATGCGGATGAGGTGACAGATATAAAATATTAATACAAAAGAAGACAATGAAAACAAAGGGGAGGAACAAGGAGATGTGTTACTAGTCAATAATTTTCTTACTCAAGCTCCATATATAAAACATCATACTTGCTGACATAATAATGTAGTAATAAGTGCATGATTTTGTGTCTACATTTTCCCCCTTTATGTATTTGAATGAAATTCAATTAGTGTAAAGGAAGTAAGGAACATACCTATGAGAAATCTAGAGAAGCCATGTTGCGAAAGTATGTGAAGAATAATATGTAGAGTGGAGAATCATGGATAGACATATCGATCCATCCGCATAAATAGATCTAGTGAATTGTGATAAGGAGCACTATGGATTGAATTGATGATTTGATTCGAGATAATGTGAAGATTATGATTTTGTTGCGAAGTGGAGATTTGAAGGGGCAAGGGAGTGATCAGTTCCCAACCCAATTTTGTATATTTTTCAAATAATTGAAGTATTTTGGTGTCCTTGTCACCAAAGGAAGAATGTTAGGGAGAGAGGTATAGTTTTAGGGTCCAACCACAACAAACAAAAGTATAAATACCAAACTTTTCTCAATTTCAATCCAGTCTTATCCATGTTGAATAACCTATAAAGGAGTAGTATAGGAAAGGCAACGAGGTCTCATTGCCCCCACTCCACGGGTGTCACAATTTACATAATGTTAGATGGATTCTAGGTTAGGTCATCTGGAAGCGATAGAAATGTAACTCTCAAGTTAGGTCATTTGGGAGATATTGCAATTATAGAGAAACTCCCAAGTTAGATCATCTGGGAGGAATGATATAATATGCTTATTATGTCGATCGATGATAGAAAATTCACTAATTGATTGATTTAATTGAAGTAGAATACTCATAAAGATATTTTTCACTTTGTTGCCCCCATATTAGGTCATTAGGGGGAATGAACTTGACGTGATTAGGAAAATGTTCAGAGAAATTTACATTTATCGCCCCCACTTAGGTCATTAGGGGGAATTAAAATGCATTTTAATGATGAGTAGATTGAATTTTTGTTTGTTTGAATATAATTGAGTAAGAATTTCCATGGTGATATCCCAAGATTGTTTATTGATTGCATAAAAATTGGAGAGGGATCATAAATTGATCTCAATTATATGCCCCCTTTCAGTGAAATGGTGAAGGGATGTGACAACGAGCACTGAGCCAGAAAGTAGAGATGAAAAAGTGTTTGAATGATATATAGAAGATTGTTGTAAGATTGTGTGAAAGTTGGTGAAATTTTTATAAGATTATGATATATTGGTTTGAAATGTGTTCGGTGCAATAGCAGGAGAAATTTTGAATTGAATGTCACAAATGGGGATGAAAATGGAGTAGTGAAGCTCAAGATATGAGTGAAACTATATGTCATGTATTAGTTTGAAAGGTGAGCATAAATAGTAACTATAGTATAGGAAAAATTAAAAGTTACTATATATAGTAGGAGTAAAAGTGAATAGTAACTTCATTTGAATTGTGATTGAGTTGGAAATTGAGCTTTGGACTTGCGAAGATGTCACAAATTAGAGCAGTGAGGATGACTAGATTCGAGAGGGTGGCGAGACAAGCTAGTACATATGAGTATTTATGGAATTTTTGATGAAATATGTCCATTTTTTCAATTTTTTACAAAATTTGGATTTTTTAATTTTTGGACGCGTTTCGACCTAAACGGTATCATCCAGGTACAAACATCCTTTGAGAAACTAGTGCCCGATTCTAGACGCTAATGTCCTGCTCCCATGCTGGACGAGTCCTTCTCCTGGGCATTGTAGTCCCAGGAGAGTTGATTACCTGTGTATTGTGAAGTTTTGATTTTTGATGAATATATGTGGTGTTTGTGATTGGTTTTGGACCTATATGAGGTGTTAATGTCGATATTTTGGTTGTGTTTGTGTTGTGTAGTGAGATATCCATTTGAGGGATTTCGTGGAGGTCGACACTTGAGTACTTTGTTGATGTTAGGGTTTTCCAATGGGAAGTGGGATTTTCTAGACCATGTCGGGATGTGACACATATCGATATTGGGGGAGGTGCCCCATAATATGCCCATGATTACAACACTATGTGAGAGATGGTGTGCAGATATGTGCACATTTTGGTTTCCTACTGGAGAGATGATTGTGACCTGGAGGATGTATATCACATATTGTGATTTCCAGTAGTGGGGGAGAGGGTATAGGTTATGGTAGTGGAGGATGCTACGAGATAGATGCGAGTAGCTTAGAGGTATTTTATAAGGACACGAATCCAAACATAAACTCGTAATTGAGATTAGATTATATTTTGATATAAGGTGTTTTGTAATTGCATGAGATTATCATGGGATGAGATGTGGCAAGTGAGCCACCAAGAGGAGGAGGAGGAGGAGGAGGAGAGAGAGTTCTACCCCCCGATGGAGATGTTGTGGCAGTGGCGTAAACCGAATTCGAGTATGATTTGCTTATTGTTTATGAGTTTGAATTTTATTTGTTGTGTAGTATGCATAGTAACTAATGTGTTTTTGTGTTGTTGTAGGTGATGCGTATTGGATTTTAATTGTTGATACATCGATCTCGCACATTGACACGAATATACCTCCCAATGTGCTCCTAGGAGGTGGACTATTATAGTGAGTGTATGCGATTGTGGGTGAGTACGCCCATTTGTTTGAGTAGGTGATGGTTGCAATGACCACTTGTACTATATCTTGTTGGGTGAGCGTGACAAGGCACAAGCAGAGAGATGGAGTGAGCAAGAGATGTCATACAAGGAGGAAATTTGGCTTAGGATATATTTGATAGCTTTGTGGATTTGTAGCGTCAATATGTAGCACAGACGCAATGAGAGCTTACATTTTCACGCAGAGTCGCTTAGAGTGGTATGGGATTCACAATCAACGACATAGATTGATCGAGAGAAGCATCTTGTTCTAGAGCTCCCGTAATTAAATATAGTGATAGTGATGATGATGATATATGATATATTGATTATACATTGTATATGATATATCGATGAGTGGGGGCTTACCCCCAATAGTTTTATTTTTAAAATGATGATTTTGATTTATGTGTGTGTGTGTGTGTGTGTGTGTGTGTGTGTGTGTGTGTGTGTGTGTGTGTGTGTGTGTGTGTGTGTGTGTGTGTGTGTGTGTGTGTGTGTGTGTGTGTGTGTGTGTGTGTGTGTTTGGGATGTTTTGGTGCTATTTATTGTGTTGATGTCTATTGATGTCTAAGGTGATGATGGTTGTTCCTATATTGATTTTTTTTTCTGTTGTGTTGATGGTAGTTATTGAAATGTTGATGTGTGATTTTGATTTGTATTGCATAATACATGATGATATAAAAATGAATGATGATATATAGCATGTGATAGATGTATGTGATATAGATAGATTAAATTAATCATAATGGGATGATGATAGGAAATATTAAGATGATGTATTATAGATTGAAAGAGATATATCAAGATGTAAGTAAGTGTGTATATATGTGATGAAGAGAGAGGGGGGAGAATAGTGATGCCCCAACGTATGTGTAAAAAGAGGATGAGGTTCATTTATATAAGACCCCTCAAATCAAGAATGAACCATAGAACAATAATGCGTCATCGGGAAATGGTTTGATAGTGTATGCGAGAAAGATAGAACATGAATCATAGTGTGTAGATAGTGAGTAATGTGAGGTTCTTATTGTATAGATCCCTCAACAATCATGTAATAACCTTGAGAACATGAGTGCATCATCGGAAATGAGGTGATTTCAAAGAAATCACCTACCAAAGATGGAGAGGTCGGCGAGGCGCGGTGGAAGCATGTGAAATGGTAGTAGCCCTAGCGTAAGAACCAAATTGAATGTCTAGTAAAGTAGCAATAATGAATGGAGATGTGGAGTAAGCAATGGAGATGGCAATATGACTTAGGAAACCAATGAGAAGGTGTAGCATCATGCGATGAATGAGATGGTGCAGTAGTGGAAGAACTAGGTGGAGGATGCGAGTGAAGAATGACCTTAGGTGGTGGACGAGCAATAACCTTAGGTGGTGGAGACAAGTGAACTGAAGCATAAGCACGCTTATGTGGAATAGGAGACAAAGAACACTCACGAGATAAAGGTCCAAAGGCAATGACATCTTGATCTTTGAGTTGTTGTAATTTATCATGTAGAGCACAACAATCATTGTATCGATGGCCATTGATGCGATGAAAGCTACAATATGGATGATCACGCATTGACGATGATGCAAGCGATCAAGGAGGATGTTGTTAATTAGATGGTAAGTGAATTAAGTGTTCTTTGAGTAAAGTATGTAGTACATCATGAGGCTTGACAGCATGTGAAAATTACAATGGTTCACGAGTAGAAGCAAAAGGAGTCTTTTGTGGAGACCTACGTGGTGGAGGAGATGGAGGATGCTGACGTGGTGGAAGAGATGGAACACGCTTGTGAGTGAAGGAGATGGAGACCTAGGATGACAATCAATCGATGGAAGAGGAGAAGAAGCTTTAGAAGTAGAAGTAGAAGTAATAGAAGGAGGATCTATAACACATGTAATAATCAAGTCTTATTCTAGATCGATAACTCTATAATATAAAGTGTAAATGATTCACATGTATCATATTGCAATTTTCTTTAAATGCAAGAATCAAGCCTCAAAAAAAGATAAATTTCTTTTCTAAATCAATTGAATAAAATAATAATTGATGCATGCAAATTGAAGCGATATAGTCTAATATAGGTTCAATTTTTCCTTGATGTAAGCTAGGCAAAGTGATCATGAGTGATTCTAGGACCATTGTTAATCATGAATCTCCTAAGAAAAGCATCTTCCATGTCATAATATGTGCTAATAGACCCAAAAGGTAAATGTGTATACCATTGAGAGCATCATCACAAGACTATGGTGAAAGGCTTTGAGTAGTAATCGATCATTAGAATAGGAAGCCATAGCTAGATGATAATGTTTGAGATGTAAGTAAGGATTGTCTAGTTCCATCGAAGCAAGTGAAATTAGGCATGAAAAATCCTTAGGAAAAGCTGAATTATGAATTTTCTTAGGAATAGGATTGTCATGAAGAGAATTGTTATCAATAGATGCATAATAGGATTTTTTCTAGAGTGAGAGATTGGACCTGAGATTGCAATTGACCAACAACATGCATGAGTGATAAGATATCATGTGATGGAATGGTAGGTGAAAGAAGAGGCACATTGAGTGGTTGAACCTTGCCATTGTGAGTTATCATTGGAACTTGTGAAGGAATAGTTGATGTAGAAGGAGGTGTAGAAGATGGAGACTCAAGAGGAGTGCAAGATGGAACCTCCAATGGAGACTATGAGAGGTGCACTGATAGGAGTATAAATAGGAGGTGAAGAACATGAGGCTCGATAACAACGCTAGATGCAAACTCAGGAGTGGTAATGAGAGGAGGAGAATCATCATGCATGACATTGGAAGCAATCTTAGAAGTAGAAGAAAGTAGGGTAGAAAATTCACACTCAACAGTATGTAAAGAAGGAACATCTTGACTAATATGCTCATGATCGAAAATGGAATCTATGTCACTATCAACTAAAATTTTCATAAGCAATCAATTCTTCTAAACTATCATCAGCATATAAAGAAGTAGAAGAACTAACATGAGATACATCATTGTAATCACTTAGAAACAATATGAGATAAAGCATTAGATTCATCTTGACTATGAGTAGAAACAATATCATGTACATGTGCATTTACATTTTTAGAAATAGAATTACTTGCATCTAAAGGAGAAAACATATCACCAAAACAAAATCTATAACATTATCATGTATGTCAACAACGGAAGAAAAATATAGCATGAGGTCCTATGGAATAACAAGGCTTGCATTGCATGAAATTTTGTTTAGGTGTAACTATGTAAAGACCATATTCATTAGGAGTAGTAGTAGGAAGTTGAGCTCACGAGCAATGAGATCACTTGAATGTTGTTATCAGAGTTTGAGCACAATGATAAAGAGTAATAAGTTTGGCCAAAATAACCTCATCATCAAGGATAGGGTTCACACTTTCATGAGACATAGCTTTCCTAGGAGGAGAAGATTGATTCTTAGCCATGAGGACCCTAGGGCAATGAGTTCGACTATGATGGGTTCACCAAATGATTTAACAAAATCTGATTTGTTAATTTTAAATTTAAATATGTCACAAAATTAACAAATGCTATAATACAAGTATATAAGCTAATAAAATCAAAACCCTAAGTGCAATAGAAAAGGAAGAATGACTTAGTTGATATTCACTAAAATCCCAAAGTGTCGATGTTGGAAAAATGGTAAACAAGACTAGTAAACTATCACAACGCCACACATAAAATTGCAAAAGTGTTGGATGTGCTTGGACTAGGGTGCCTAGGCTGGTAATGTGGTGTGCACTGGGCACTAGGATCCCTCTCTCAAAGCCGCCGGGTCTACTTAGAACCTCAAGAACTAAATTTTAGAGGGTCATGAGGTTGTCGTTGATCTTTGCTTCCTGTCACTAGTATGTCACAAAACTCCCATAATGTGTCACCGGTAACCTACAATATATAACCACCTTAAAAACCCCAAAACACATCAAATACTAAAAAAAAAAAGCAAATGTGGAGTCGTATTGACCCCAGAGGTCACCTAACAGAGTGAACTTACGACCAAACATTGCACTACATCTCAAACCCAATGTAGTTCTATGTGATTATGTGTGTAATAGTGTCCTTAGGTGCCTCTTAAGCACAAATAACACCAAGATAATGAGATACGACTAGATAAAATGTAGAATGTGTGGATGGAATAAAAGAAACCCCTCCTATGTAGTGTATGCATATATAAGAATCCCAAAGAATGTAGTCCCTTTATATGTAGATAGCCTTTGATAGTTTCTAACCCCTAATAATGGTATGTATGATGTGTTTATATAGGGATCTCTTGTTTAAATTTTGACACTAGTAACATGACATGCCGACTAGGACCTCGGGATAGGGAAGGATAACCAAAAAGATCGACCACAAATGTCAAGATAAGAAAAAGAAATAAACAAGACAAGAGCGTCCAGATCTGGACACAAGCGCTAGTGTCCTAGAGTAAATGGTGACAAATGTGAAAAGATTGACATACATGGATCCCTCCGACCAAACTAGAAATAGTGTTGGAGTGACAGATGTAGAAGAGGTGTCATATAAAATATTAATACAAAAGAAGACAATGAAAACAAAGGGGAGGGATATGGGGATGTGTTACTAGTGAATAATTTAATTAATCCACATTCAAGCTTGGGTAACAAACGGATCCTCACAAATGCCACTGATTACTTCACTAAATGGATAGAAGTAGTTGCACTAAAGGAAGTAAATGAGGCCAATATCTTGGACTTTTATGAAAGCATTGTGACCAAGCTTGGTGTTCCTTCCATGATCATTTATGATAATGCCTTAGCGTTCTTGGACACAAAGATCTATGATTGGGCTATCAAGAATGGAATCTACTTAGGCACCTCTTCAAAATATTATCCCCAAGGTAATGGTCAAGATGAATCAACCAACAAGAATATTTTGAGGATCATAAGGATGAACTTGGTTGAAAATAAAATAACCTAGCACACGAGGTTAAAATCAACCTTATGGGCTGATAGAATCACTCCCAAAATATCAACTAGTAGCTCCCCTTACAAGTTGGTTTACGGTAAAGAAAGTGAGGTTGCCAATATCCCTTGAATTACCAACTTTAGATCTCATCAACCAGATAGACATGTTTGAAATTGAGGCCATAAAATTTAGATATGCAAAGATCGTGGAGCTAGAAGAGTTAAGAAATCAAGCAATGAAAACAATGGAAAGAGATCAAGCTCAGATTAAGAAGCATTTTGACAAGAAAGCAATGACTAGGAATTTCCAAGAAGGAGATATAGTCCTAAAGTGGGATGCAAACCAAGCTAAACCAACCAAAGAACTGAAAATTTGTTACAAAGTGAAGTGGCCCATATGTGATTTCCAACTGCAAGTCAAACAATGCTTTCCAATTATCAAAATTAGACAGAGAAGAGATTCTAATCCCGATTAATGGGATCTATCTCAAACATTTATTCTATAAAAAAATTATTACCTTATACATGGTAGATTAGTTTTCAATTCCTCCAAGTGCTTCCAACACATTGTCTTGTTGTTAGTACAGTTTCCTTTCCACGAGTGTTTTTCATGGTGTTTTGTTTTCTTTGGGTAGCATTTGTCATTGCACGGTGATTCATAGAGGACTCTAAATGAAGTATATTATGGGAAGAGTTTCAAAAATTTTAAGGATCAACTATAACACCTCAAAAACTCTAATGTAGAGCAATGGAAAATCAAATTTTGGGGGCAACGTTTGTTCTAAGGGGCATCAAAACAGAGTTCGCAAGTCTTACATGCATTTAAAATGAAAAAATAGAGACATTGTTGTACTTTTAATCATGATTTTCATGGCAATGGAGTTGAAAATCAACTTCGTTTCAGTTTTCTACTCTCATTAAATATAATTGAACAACTTTCATGAATAAAATGATCACTCAAGTGAAGGAGACCAGCGCCAAATTCAACATTACTTCATACGGGTTCGGGGATAAAATTTTCAAGTTGCGATCAATTTTTCATGTTTTTAGGCTCAACTTCATGCCTAACAGATGTTCAAGTCTTGGTCTTCATATTTAGCATGCAAATATCCCAAAACTTTCCAAACTATTTCCCAAAATAACCCCTTGGGTTATTGTTGAAAACTTACAAATTTGGCTTTGGCATTATGCGGATGAGCATAATGAGCTTTGAAGGTTTTACTTCAATTTACGAACTAATTTCCATTGTTTTAGGTTCTAAGATGACTCCTTGGAATTCACATTGTTATTTTAAATTGATTTCAAAAAATCCCATTTCCAAATACTTACACATTCAACAGGAGACTTGTTTTATACTTTGTAATTACTAGTTACATGTGTACACCTCGACCCCCAAGTCCCCTGTGGTCTCTCTTGGCGAGTTTTCGAGACCCATGTACAGCCTTCAAAGACTCCTCCAAAATTACATCCATGCCTACATGAAAGTCAGTCCACAAGCTCCACATTTCTCTTCCTTTGTGGGATTTCCAACCTCGGCAACATCATTACACCTCTGCATGTTTATTGCATGTGCGCATCTCCATCCCCGAGCCCCATCGTGCTTCTCATGTGGGCTTGCATGCTCTTCTCACATGTTGGAAAGTCTTACTAAGATGTTCTCTCACCTTGACTCCACACATTTGCTTTCGAGGCTCCCATTCCCCACGCAAATCCAAATATGATGTGTGGCAGGCTCAGGGGGCTCTAGGAATGAAATGTCAATTTGTAATTACAAGCCGCAAATTGCAATCCATGGCCATATGCCTGCAGCGAATAGAGAGGCTAACATGTGATGAAGGTCAAAGTGATGCACACGTAGGCAAAGGAAATCACAATGGCCAATCAAAAGTTGTCACGTATCACGTTCTTGTGCACCATGATCTACAAAATTTCAAATCATCATAATTTCCTCCACAGAGCTCAAAATAAAGCAACATTTATATCATTGGAAAGGTATTGACGAGAGAGATACACTCTAGAATTAATAAAATAAAATTTTGATAAGTTTGGTGGGTGAAAAGGGAAAAACGGTTCAGTTATTGATTTATAGTTCCACGTAGTTCAACTACCAAAATTGATGAACTATGGTGCCCATTCCTTCTCCTATAAGTAAAGTGATGTGGGGAATGGTCTTACGGGGTTCTCATCATGGTTTTCAGAGATTTAATACGTGTTGTTGGTGGTTGAAGCTTGGAATATAAATTTCCCTCTCTTTTTCCCTGTATCTCTCTATCTCTCTATCTCATTCTCTATATATTGTAGAATGAGGCTCATTTTTGAAGTTTGGACCCTCTCGGAATACGAGGGCATCATTCGGAGAGCTGCCCCAATCTTTATTTTGAGTTGCAGACCTCAAATTTGGATTCTTGCAAATGTGTTTGTGCCTTACTCCTTAAATTTAATGAACTATGCAACCTTATAATGCAATAAAATTAATATTTTGTGTCTATTATCTCAGCCCTAACTTGTTTCTTATTGCATTTTCTTTCCTTGTCATTCATTTACGGTATGTTGTGTATGTTTACCACTTTTCAAGGTTTATTTCTATTATGTTTGACATTAAAGGTGGAAGGTAAGGTGTGGTTTTGATCTATGACACTCAATTTTGTCATCTTCGTCATCATTTCCCCCATTTCCCCTCTTTAAAAGTGTTTTTCCCTCTTTACGTGTTATCAGCTCCCCTTAGCTTAGGATTTTTTCTTTTTATGCATCTCTTTCTAACCTTGGTCCCTTGGATTGTTAAATTAGGACTAAATAACATTCCATGTTGTAGTTGTAGTTTAGCATTAGGAATAGGAAGAGGAACCAGCCTTCTCTGGAGGTTTGTCTCAAGTAGAAAGTCCCACAACTTAAAGACAATCCCATGTTACCTAAAAACATTGATTGCTCATTTATGGTAAATTAGAGGGTGTTATTTTTTTGGGATAACAAGTACGTAAGCTTTCCCAAATCTAATTTCATTCAAGAAGTAATTAGGAGTCAAGAAAGATAAATGGGCAACCTCCATGCGAATCACCATCTATGAAAGAATGAGAAACCCTTCTAGTCTCGCTTAATCTCATTCGCAGCAAGGGGTGTTCTTAAACACTCAATCAAACACCTGGTAGTGTGATCATGCTTCAAGGAAGAGACAATATAACCTAACCTCATTCAAAGGTCAAACCGAAGAGCATTGAACTAGAATCTCTGAAAAGAGAAGATCCATTGGGATGAGGTGTTCCCACTTATGTCCAATATGAATTACATCTACTCCCACACTCTCGCATAGGAATGTGTTCACATTCATTATTGAAAACTTGTCTCCAGTTTGGATCCACACGATGAATGCTAGATACGACATGATAGAAGATTCCATCTCTGAAATTGAATCTAGTGAACAATAAGCCATCAAGATTTTGGATGATGTCAATAACTATGTTCAGGAACTTGGATCCCTTCCACTCACTTAGAATTCATCATCGAGAGAATTCATTGGTTCTTTTCAAGAATTAGTCAAAAAGGAGGCAAGTGATCCTCTCTCCTTCAACGAGGACACTTTGGAGTCTCTTGCCAACATTAGAGGCTCTATTTCTAACATTGCAAGAGACCATAAGGAATGGTTTAATCAGTGAAAGCATATTAATGATGTTCCCAAGACATGGATCAAAGTGTTGAGTTACATCTGTATTCTAAAAGAAGGAAAGGTGGAACTGCGGCGATCCGGTTCAATAGAGAATCAAAAGGACAAGAGCTCATTCAAGGTACTCTCCCTCGAGGATCGTAAATGGATAGTTATTCATCAACAAAGGCTACATCTTCATTAGATTAGTCAGCCACTTCTCTCTCTTTCTTATTCTATCTCTATATTCTAATTTATCATTAAGAATGTACTTTTTGCCTATTTTGTCTTATTCACGTAAGTGACCTTCCATTCAATATTGTGAGCGTCCTTTTTCATTGATAAGGAAAGGACTCATTTTTCATTCCTAGTAACGTGGAAGGTCACAAGTGATGAAGGGAAGTGAAAATTCATGTGGGGGGGGATGAAAGGATAGATTGTAAAGTTATAAATTGGAATGGATTCTCCATTCCAAAGATTTTGCAATTGTTGATTAAATGTTTGTTTTTGAGATTTGCCACTAATACATCAAGCAATAAACTTTACAATTCTTATATTCCTTTGCTTATGTTCCTTTATTCTCTCTCTCTCTCTACTTTCCAACTTTGTATACATGATAATCTTTTAAAACCAGAAAGGTGTTTTCCTTTTGATAAATAAATCAATGGAATTATATGTCTATGATTTTCTAGTATTATCATTGTTAGCATTGTTGTGTTCTTCTAATTGAATGTGGACCTACTCTAGTTATTGTATGTGAACTTTGTAAGCCTATTCACAACAAGTAACCCTCTCTTTCCTTATTTCCTTAACTCCCCTTTACCTCTCCTCACTACAAATTCCTCCATTGTACTCTGTACAAGCACTTTGCCATAGGTTTAATTGGGTATTCTGTATGATACCCAACCTAACAACCACTCACAACTTCTAGGTAGTTTACATTCAATAATGGGAGCCTACCCATACAAAAGAAGGAGGGGCTTAGCCCTAGAGCGTTGGTGAAAACTCAATAATTTGAAACATGACAAATTATTTTGCCAACACTACCGTTTGAAGAATTTTTTCCATATAATGTAGTAGATAGTGGTCTTTCAAGGATGCCTTGTTCATATCTCTAAAGTCAACACACAACCCGATTCATCCATTTCTTTTTCGCACTTTGGGACTAAATTTGTAACCTATGATGAATGTTTGATAGGGAAGATAATACTTGCTTCAATCAACTTGTTCAGTTCCCTCTTCATTAGTGGCCTAATCCACATGTTGATAGGTCTTTATTTTTGTCTAATAGGATTAGCCAATGTAGACACAAAATCACACACTTGGGTACATTTCTAGGTCCTAATCACATCCCACTATTCATATGATTCCTAAGCGAGAAAACTAATAATTGACATTTATCTTTGGAATCTTTTCTATATCTCTTGTTTCCTCTTTGGTCTTGCACACCCCATAACCCATTATGATCTTCATTGTTTTATCTTCTTGACTATGGACGTCACCGCCCAACCAAATGCCGGTGCTCGGCACCCTTGTCCCCTTTGGGTGCCCCCGACCTCTTTATATCTTACTCACCCCTTTTGAGCCTCTTTCATCTTTTGGGCATCTTGTTTTCTTATGGGTCAGCCTTGTAGATGTCAATTACGAAATTAAAATAAGGGAATCCTATAAATACAAAGCTATGTGACCATGATAAAAGGACCAAGCTCTAAGCATCTACTATCATCATCTAAGGTTGCATCTAAAGTCATTATAAGAGCATCAAAGCATCCATCTAACTTCATTCAAGGGATAAGGGACTGCATTTTTCTATATACACACATAGGAGGGGAAGTTTATTTTTCCATCCACGCATCTATTTGCATTGGTACATCTAGATATTGATAGTGCATATCGCACAAGAGCTTCCTAGGGCACGATTCTACACACGCACACATAACTACATGGAGTCTGAGATGTAGTGCAATGCTTAGTCATAAGTTCACTCTGTTGGGTGACCGTTAGGGTCAATTTGAATCCCCATTTACATATTTTTCTTTTTAAAATTTGATGTGTTTTGGGGTTTTATAATGAGATTTACCATGCAAGAACCATATTCAGTCATATCTAACACCAATATCTAGCCAATATGATCCATTATATTAAGTACTACAAAACACAAAAGCTTCATACATCATAGTAATGTCATCATGAGTCATGCGCGTAAACAAAACCAACATCATAACTCTACAATCAAACAATATCAATGGGCTCCTAAACCGTGCAAATCAATACATATATATAGGGGTGGGGACTTTCCCTTCACCACCCATGCACCTTCCAAAAATAGGCTACATGTTAATAATAGCCATGCACCTTTACAAGAGAATACAAAAGCATGCAAGTGCTAATAATAGATCTTCTAAAGTTAACTCCAAGTATAGATCCTATTAATAGACCAAAATCTTGCATGGCACTCAAACTCACTGCAAATCCCAAAATAGCCTTGCGTGAACTACAAGTCTTCATATCTTTGTGTGATCCACACTCTACATCCAAAAATAGCCTTGACTTGTAAAAAGTGGCTAAGTCCTTTTTTCAACTATTCCTGGTGCACTCATATTCTTTATACTTTACGTGCTCTCTCACGCATCCCTGCATGCTGCACCCAAACCTCCCACACTTTCAACCTTGAGCTATATTCCATCTTCTCAACATTACCCCACACTAAATGCATTTCCACCCCCGACAAAAATGGGTAATCCCACTTATCTCTCCAAGAATAAAAATAATAAAAAGAATAACAAATTACTTGATAAAAAGAATGAAGTATCACTCGACTGTTGTGTTCCTCTACTGGAAGAATCAATTATGGATACTCACTTTTAACCTCTACCTCTAACGCCTTCCAATCACTCAACACTTGTTTGTCTATCTTATCTAGGATGTCTATCACTATGGCTTCAATTCATCTTGAGTCATTTTCTCTCTCTCATTCTATAGAACCCTGACAACATTAGCCATGCTTGACATCATCCCCTCCATGAAATCCATCTTCTATGTAATAAGCTTCCCAACTTCATTTATTCTCTCCTTATGTGGTTCTTGGGCTGTTGTAAGGGCTTTGCACTTTTCTTCTACTAGAGAAAGCCTATCCACACACCCAAGTGTCTCATTCTTCATCACCTTTAGGACCTCATTATCTTCTTCAAGAGTCCTTGTTCTAATTATTGCATCTTGCCACACACATGTTCAGAGCTTGATCAACCTTTTTAAGCTCATCCTTCAAGGCTTGCAACAAAGACTCATAACTTGCAATATTTCTAGAAATGTTGGCCTTGGCCCTTTTGCCTCTCTCTCTAGATATTTTGTGTGGGCATACGCATGGGCCCTTCATCTATGACTAGTTTCACCAACGTGTGCGTATGTAGTGCATTACGAAGGAAATTTCTAGAACTTGAGATTCCAGATGTGGCCTTACCTTAAGAATATCATCTCCAATCTCCTCGGCCATACTAATCAAATCCTCTATCTTTTCCTCGATCCTTTCCTTCTTCTATTTTAGGTGCTTTATCTCTACATCCTTATCCTTGTTGTCATCCATCAATGCCCTAATGGTTTTCTTACTTTATCAATGTTCCTGCACGTAACCTCTGCAGATACCTTTACCAAGGCATTACTCACTTGTTCATCCGACATAATAGTAGGCTTAACATTCACATGTGTCGATGTGGGCTTTTTCATCCTATATGAATGCATGATTCTTTGCACACGTCAAAATCAGGCTCATCCATATGAGTTTGCATTGACCATGATAACTTCTTTTTCAGTGTGTGTTTTTCCATCTCCATCTCCATCCATCATCAATTCCCAACCATATAAATCCTTAGGTTCCATAGTACTTTGGAACCATGCGCATATAATCTTGCTTTGTATCATCAACATACCCCACAACAGGAGTCTCATAGTCCTCATCCCCTTCTCCTTCTTTTTTTCTCTTTCCCTTTGGAATCCGGTGCACTGAATCCAGAGTTGGTCCTTCACCTTCTTGTGTAGTATGGGGCACGCCGAAGGCTCACCCTTCTCTACTTTTCTTTCCCCTTCAACCCTTCCTCATCATTCTTTCATTTCTTCATCTCGAGGCTCCTTTGTATCTTCAGGTTGCACTAGAGTACCTAGGTGCACTTTCCCCTAATTCATCATCCTCTCCATCCTTAAGCTTTAGCTTTGCCTTTTCTTCTTCTTCTCAGTTCTTTCCTTCTGAGGTGAAATCCTAGGTGACCTCCTTAAGGGTTGTGATGACCCACGCACCTTGAACCCTTGTTCTTTTAAACACCCTTTTAAATTGGGCTCCTTGGTAGTTTGTTTTATCATCTATCTCTAATGCTCATTTTCCATACTTCTTCTTCTTCTGCAGTGGAGGGGTTTCACATGCTCTTGCTTTCCTTCTCAAGTGGGCTGCCTTTGACCCCTGTGCTCTAAACCACCACTTTCTTCCTACCCTTCTTCCTCTTCTTCTTCTTCAATCAAGGGTGAGGCTGGTCCTCATCTTCCAAGGTGCCTATTATATGCTTCCCCTTGGGTGGGCTTGGAAGTTTGAACTCATTTTCCACATACACCCCCTTCTCTCAACCTAGGCTTCAACTGAATGTAGATAAGGGTTGCCCCCTTCTCTCCAACTTCCAAACTCATTTCCTTCATGCTAATGTTATCAAAAAGTAAGCACTCAATGTATGCAGACTTACCAGGATAGACATAAGTCTTTCTAAGAGTGTGGTAGTCACAGTCTACCTTATCAGTGTTGAAGATCAACCGAGCACATCTGAAAACCTATGTATAAAATCTTGGAAAAATTACACATTGTGAAAGCATAAGGGAGCTTACACCATGGGCTCCATTTTCCATCCTTCATCCCAAAACATGTAAATACAAAAGTGTTGATATACTACAAACTATACCTGGTTTCCTAATACCATACAGGAAGTTCCTTTGGTATTCTCCACTCTTCTTCAAACACAACACAAAGCACTCATACCACATCTCCACTCTTTTCTTAAAGGGGCCACTCATGGACCCATCACAAGTGTATTTTTCAAATCTCTCTGCAAGATATTTCTTCTCCTCGGGTATTGCCAAACCTTGTCCTTAGGCCCATCGGGCACCCCTATTTCTACAAAAACAAGAGATAGAAAAATTACACCAAAACTTATCTTATCGCCACCATGTGCTTCTTCAATAATGGTTTAACAATAAACCCTACAAGATTGTAGACTACACCTTTAGACATCTTCTTTGCTATGTGTAGCCATAATGTGTTCACTGTGACCACCGATCCTAGTCATTAAGCTTGGTGAGGAGGTGCATGCTGCCTGAACTATAGATATTTCTGTAACTTCACTATATCCATTCCATACCCCTCCTTTAAGGTATCCTAACTCCTTCCTTGTTTTCAAAATACCCTCTTTTTCTGACAAGTCACTTGCTCACTTCAACTCTCGAGCTCCTAAGTCTTGTCAAGCTCCCAATCAAGGGTGCACGGTGAGCCTCATACGCCACCCAAAAAAAAGTAGAAAAAATCCTCATGGACTCTGCTCATCAGCCACTAGTATAGTTTCTCTAGTTTTCCAAAGTATGGGAGTTCATACAGTTGTAAAGCTCCCACCCTTGTCAATAGCTTCTCACCCACATCATCATACATGGCCATATCATCTATTGTCCTTTTATTTGTTTTTTCACAAGTAATTTTTCTAGTTCTTCCTTGTTATCTGAAGTCATGTGATTGTAGTCAATCACTCACCTTTACATAATGAAACATGTGAGTCCCAATCACGACCCATGAAAACTTCTTCTAGGTATTACATTTTAGAAAAATTACTCTCGGGGGCATCCTCGATCTCAATCTCAACTTCCTTCTTCTTCTTCCCCTAGTAGCCACTCTAGATGCCTTCTTTGGTGCCATAATGACTATAAAGGTGAGATATTTTACCTTCTCCAAGCTCTACAACTTACTCTGTGCCCCTAGCTCAAAACCACGTGCCCTAGCTCAATCCAAACCCTAGCTCTTGATTTCTCCTCCCCGCATGCCTCTTCTTCACTCAAACTCTTCTCCAAAAGGAGCACAAGTCAATCCTATGCATAAATATGATAGCAACACCTAGTTTGTAGCTCTCTGCACTTCACCACCGTTCTTTAGCTCAGCTCATAAAACAACTCACTCAAATGCTCTCAAATGCAAAGGTAAAATGGCCTCACAACCCTTCCTTATATAGATTTTTAAAATTTTACACATTTATTTCTCTCCACCTACCACCATTCCCAACATTAATTCATCATGTGCCAATTTTTCCATGTTGCTCATCTCCACGCCATAGTCATAACCTTATGGTGCACCTCCTACTTCTCGGCCACATACCTCCTTTCACACTGCTTTCATGCACCAAAGTACTTCACCACTATGCCTCTCCTAAGTAGTTTCCCTTGTTCAGCCTACCTCGTGTTATACTGTGCATCCATTTTTCCATCTTGGTCTTCATTTAGGAGAAATTTTTTTTTTCTTTTTTTTTCTAACCACACCTTTCTTTTTGACACTGCACAAAAGTTTTTTTTATGCATACCCATCTTTAGATAATCAATCAAACTATATTCAACTTGAAATAATTCCTGTATATAAACCACCCCACACTAAGGGTATGTGTGGTCCTCTGTGCATGAAAACACTTAGATAGTAATCAGCTTCTAGCAGCATGCTTATTACACAAAAAATTGAACTAAATTGACAAAGCATAAAAACGATGAAGGAAACACATATAAAGGAAATGCATTAAGGGAAACCTAATCTAAGTGGAAATACTGCCTTATTACAAACACCAAGAAGACTTATTTATAGTAGGGCTTCAACCTACTCCCATTGAAGTAACTGGGAAACCATGTTCCATCCAAACCTCTAACTAGGAAAGTGCCTGAGTCAAGTATATAAGTGATAACATATGGTCCCAACCAATGCACCTTAAGCTTTCCAGGGTGGCACAAAAACTTGAATCATATAAAAGTACCATTTTCCCAACCTCAAGCTTCTTATCCTTGATGTGCTTATCATGTCATGCCTTCTTCCTAGGATTTTTCTTGCTTCTGACTCCATCTTGCTATGGCACACCTTTCATCCAACTACATCAGTTTGTCAATACATTCTTCCAATGCTTTCATCACCAAACCTCTGCATGCATGCATACATACAAAGAAGGTAACATGAATTCCATGGGGAGAACTACCTCTATGCCAAACACCAACTGAAAGGGTGTTTCTTTATTCAACCTCTTTATAGGTTGTCCTGTATGCCCAAAGTACCACAAAACCTTGTCATCCCAATCTCTCCTTCCAACATCACAAATTTTGGTCAAGGTATGGCTCAATATCTTGTTGAAAGCCTCAATAGTTCCATTTTCCTAAGGGTGATAAGGGGTTTCCTATGGTGTGCAACCATAAATTCATCCAATAATATCCTGATAGTCTCATTAAGGAAATGAGTACCCCTATCACTTGTTAAACTTAAAGGGCATCCATACATGCTAATAATATTTTCCCACATAAACCTTGTTGTTGTAGCTATTGTGCAATCCTTTGTAGGCATCACTTCTTCCCACCTTGTAAGATAATTTATACAAGTTATAATATAGTGTGATCATGTCCTATGCTACGCGGGGGGAGATAGGGCCCACAAAGTCAATTTCCCACTTCTCAAAAGGTTCTGCACTAGTAATAGGCCTCAAAGGCATTTCATCTCTATGCCTAGGCTTTCCAAGGCATGAAAATGGTCACATGCCTTACAATATGCTTTGCAATCCTTGTATAATGTTTCCCACCATAGACCAACTAGTAGAATCTTACGCATGGTGGCATCCCCTATATAGTGTCCACCTACAATACCACCATGAGCCTCTCTCCATAATTGCTTCACGCTCATGCTCAAGTACACACACGACAAAAACTTCATCATGAACCTAACTTGTATAAGTCTCCACTGATCAACATGTAAGGCATGTGGCAAAATAAGTAAGTTGTTTCTTTTAAGGCCTTCATTCCTTTGGGTGCCACACATGTGCATAAAAAGACAACAATATCCTCCAAGTCCAAGGGGCAGGTTCAACCTCAAAAAGTAGTGCATCTAAATTGTGTCCTCAATGCTCTGCATGTGCATCCTCTCCTATTGAATCCTTGATAAATGGTCTGGACCAAAATTTCTCTTACTTGGCTTAACCACCACCATAAAATTGAACTCCTGAAACAATAGTACCCAATGACATATGCCCCTAAAAATGGGCTTGTTCACCAAGTACTTCAATGCCATGTGGTCTTGTATAAAAGATGAAAGGTGTAGCCAACAAATATTGTCAAAACTTATGGAGCATGTAGATCATAGAAAAGGCCTCATGCTCTATTGTCATTGTATAATTTTTTTATGTTGGAGTCAACTTTCTACTAGCAAAGAAAATAGGATGATCGATAAATCCCTTCTCTAGGTTGAGCTAATATGACCACACCAATGGCCATGCCAGAGGCATCTACATGAACATGAAAAGGCTTGGACCATGAAGGAAAGTGAAAAATAGGTGTTGTAGTAAGCCTTTCCTTCAGTGTGTCAAACGTGCACATTGTTGTGCCTCACCCCAATAGAACTTTCCTTTTCCCTTGAGTAATTCTTCTAAGGGCATGGAGCGAATCTTGGCATATCCCTTAATAAACTTTCTATAATAACCCATGTGCCCCAAGAATCCACACACCTCACTCTTGGCTAGTAGGCTCTTCTAAGCCCAAAATCAAACTACCTTAGCAGGATCCACTAGTAAGCCTTCTTTACAGATGATGTGTCCCAAAAAAATTCCAAAGGGTGTGGAAAATATACACTTCTTAATGTTCAAAGAGATGCTCAACTACCTACATCTCTCAAACATCAACCTCAAATTATCATAGTGATCTTTCACGAGCCCATAGATTGTCCAATCATCCAGATACACCTACAAGAACTTGTGAATAAAATCTTGGAATGCTTGTACCACTATGCGTGAAAATACTGTAGGCGCATTCTTTAATCCAAAGGGCATAACCATGTATGCAAAAAATTCCCCACTCGGTGGTGAAATTTTCTTCTCTTGATCCTCTTCAGCTATCCTTACCTGATGATATCCAGAGAATCCATCAGTGAAGGAGTATATTTTGTGCCCTGTAAACGCCTTCCAAGATTTCCTCAGTAAATGGTGTGGGAAAGGGATCAATCACACATGCAACATTTAACTCCCTATAATCCACACAAATTCTTGATTCTTCCATCTTTCTTGATGTTGATCACCATAGGGCTCACCCATTCTGACTCCTCGATGGGCACAATGATTCCAAAATTAACATTTTGTCAATTTCTTCTTTTACCTTGACACACAAGTTCGGATTCATCCTGTAAGGCCTCTTCCAAACTAGGCACACCTTCTTTTAGCTTTATCTTCATCTCTCCCAATGATTCATGTACACCTTTCAATTCATGATAGCCTCTAGGGAACAAGTCCTGAAATTCATGTAATAGCTCAATGATTTTAGCAACTTCAAGTCAAGACTAGTAATCTCTATAATGGCTTCCTTAGGTTCAACATCCATTCCAATGTTCACTTTCTTGGTCTTCATAGGCTCATGGTAGGTGCATGCCTTCTCATCTGCACTATCCAAGACTTCACATACCCTCTGTGTGCTCAATGTCCAGGTCCTCTACCTCTTCATCATCAACCATGTAGATCATCTTACCCTTTTCTCTTTCTAGGTAGGTGCACCCAAGTTGTTCAACATTTGTTTCTTCTTCTTCAAAACACACCACCAAGTCTAACTCACCGAAACAAATCCTGAAAGTAACTCTTCAGCCTTTGCACTATCCCCCCATAGTTAAGCACTTCATAACCTATAATGCCTCATTCACCAGAGGTTTAGTAGAAAAATAGTCAAAGGTCTGAATCATACCTGTAATAAGTTCTTGCCAATTTCCAGTCTCTCTATTCAACTCTACATAGATATACCATGCACACGCACAACCTCACAAGGTGAAATAAAGCTTATGCACCCACAAAAAGGTGGTAAATGCTTCCTTCCCTTTGTCTAGAGTCTCTCACACTATGTTGAATGTGGTGTTGAACAGATCATTACCATGAAATGCATAGATCTGAGTAGGCACATTTCTCCTCAAAAATATAGCAGATAAAGCAATCCTCACTTCTCTCCACTCCAAAATATTATCCCTGTGAACCATCCACCAATGCGTTGTCATCCCACAGAGTATACACTAACATGTTCCTTCTTTCCACCTAACATTCCCATTGAACTTCCATAGCAAGTAGGAATACTTCTGGATTCTCTTCACTATGTACTTTGGTACTTGGTTGTTTCCAAATGCACACGATATTGTGTGGTTATTACATGCTGCACGCACACTTCACACTTCATACTTCACACCCAACCATTTCATAAGTGTCGTGTGCCCAATTGTCACATGCAACACTTGTAGTATCACTCATGGATTGTGCATCATCCCACTAGAGAACTCCTTTTTTTGATGGCTCAAGAACTTCTAGATCTCAAATGGTGCACACATAAATTTTGTTCAAGTCTTCTTCACTTAAGGCTCTACATAAGGTGCAGATTTCCCATCTATCAAAGGGATAATGATGTGTTCTTCCTTATTCTCAAAGTTGATATACCCCTTATTGAAATACATGTCAACATTGTTTGCATAACACCAAGGGTGCCCAAGTAATGTGGAAAATTGTCTTTTCTACAAGCGCTAAGACCTCAAAGTCCCCAGTGAACTTGGCCCCTCATATATAGTAATGGATGCATCTTTTAAAACTCCAATGGGTGTTTCCTTAGTTCGGTTTTCCATGAACAACACATTAGAAGATGGCTGTAATGGAGGTCTTCCCATCTGAACCCACACATCCAAAGTAAGTACATTCACTTCCACACATGTGTCAATCAAGATGTTACTCAAAATCCAACCATCAACAACAACATTTAGAGTAATCTCCTTTTCATAATCCAAACTATCTTCAGAGGAATATTAACATGCAAAATTTGTCTCTCATGCTCATTCCCAGTGCATGGAGTGTTTCCTTCAACCAGTT